>OX388222.1:16464549-16637049 GCA_947578815.1 Epinotia ramella
TAATATGAATAAATGATGAAAAATGTAAACATTTTTACCGCATTTCACACATTCCGACGCACAATAATGCACAGTACGATCGCACAGTTGACGAATTCGCGCGAGTATAAACACGTCACACAGAGATGTAGCGGAGAGAGATGTAACTGTAACGGCGCGGATTTATGCCGGTCGAAGTCGCTCAATCCACACTCCGTGTGCGTGTCACAACCGCTTTATATAACGCGACGCGAGATCGATATGTATGTATCGATCCCTCCTGTGCGATGACGATATGCGTTGTGCGACGTGTATGCGTTTAACACCTTTTCGATGTTTTATTGTAACGGATTATTTGTTGTTTTATATATATATATATATATATATAAACAAACGTTAATGATCCTTCCGCAGGTTCCCCTACGGAAACCTTGTTACGACTTTTACTTCCTCTAAATGATCAAGTTTGGTCAACTTCCCAGCAACGCCGACGGCCGTGAAGCCACCGCGTGTCGGTCCGAAGACCTCACTAAATCATTCAATCGGTAGTAGCGACGGGCGGTGTGTACAAAGGGCAGGGACTTAATCAACGCGGGCTTATGACCCGCGCTTACTAGGAATTCCTCGTTTATGGGGGATAATTGCAAACCCCAATCCCCAGCACGAAGGAGTTTCAACGGGTTGCCCGGGCCTCTAGGCCAAGGAGAACATGCTGATTCCTTCAGTGTAGCGCGCGTGCGGCCCAGGACATCTAAGGGCATCACAGACCTGTTATTGCTCAATCTCGTGCGGCTCGAAACCGCCGGTCCCTCTAAGAAGAATTTTAATACGTCGCCAGTGAGTTGCGCGACCGCGAACGGCCGCGCGCACCTAAATGACGACGCCTATTTAGCAGGCTAGAGTCTCGTTCGTTACCGGAATTAACCAGACAAATCGCTCCACCAACTAAGAACGGCCATGCACCACCACCCACCGAATCAAGAAAGAGCTGTTAATCTGTCAATCCTTCCGGTGTCCGGGCCTGGTGAGATTTCCCGTGTTGAGTCAAATTAAGCCGCAGGCTCCACTCCTGGTGGTGCCCTTCCGTCAATTCCTTTAAGTTTCAGCTTTGCAACCATACTCCCCCCGGAGTCCAAAATCTTTGGTTTCCCGGAAGCTGCCCGCCGAGCCATTGTAGTAACGTCGGCGGATCGCTAGATGACATATTTACGGTTAGAACTAGGGCGGTATCTAATCGCCTTCGAACCTCTAACTTTCGTTCTTGATTGATGAAAACACCTTTGGCAAATGCTTTCGCTGATGTTCGTCTTGCGACGATCCAAGAATTTCACCTCTAACGTCGCAATACGAATGCCCCCAGTTATCCCTATTAATCATTACCTCGGAGTTCTGAAAACCAACAAAATAGAACCGAGATCATATTCTATTATTCCATGCACGAAATATTCAAGCAGCATTTTGAGCCCGCTTTGAGCACTCTAATTTGTTCAAAGTAAAATTGTCGGCCCACCTCGACACTCACTGAAGAGCATCGCGATAGGATTTTTATATTGAACCGTACTGTTACATACGATTCACCGACGATATGCTCCGCAAACGTGTCAGTATCGCCGCGGAAGCGGCGCACCGACAGCGCGCAGCACAAATGCAACTACGAGCTTTTTAACCGCAACAATTTTAGTATACGCTATTGGAGCTGGAGTTACCGCGGCTGCTGGCACCAGACTTGCCCTCCAATTGTTCCTCGTTAAAATATTTAAAGTGTACTCATTCCGATTACGAGGCCTCGTAAGAGTCCCGTATCGTTATTTTTCGTCACTACCTCCCCGTGCCGGGAGTGGGTAATTTGCGCGCCTGCTGCCTTCCTTGGATGTGGTAGCCGTTTCTCAGGCTCCCTCTCCGGAATCGAACCCTGATTCCCCGTTACCCGTGACAACCATGGTAGTCGCAGAAACTACCATCGAAAGTTGATAAGGCAGACATTTGAAAGATGCGTCGCCGGTACTGGACCGTGCGATCTGCAAAAGTTATCCAGATTCATCAAAATGTTACGACTTCGGACGCGAGGCCCTCCGCCGATTGGTTTTGATCTAATAAAAGCACTCATCCCATCGCTGGTCAGAGTTCTGATTGCATGTATTAGCTCTAGAATTACCACAGTTATCCAAGTAACTGAGTAAGATCTAAGGAACCAAAACTGATATATTGAGCCATTCGCGGTATCGCCTTAATACGGCTTGCACTGAGACATGCATGGCTTAATCTTTGAGACAAGCATATAACTACTGGCAGGATCAACCAGGGAGCTGCTGATGTTTCGCGCAATAATGCACAAACACTAGCGCCGCCTCCCGTCCGTCCGTCCGTCCGTCCACGTCGGACGGGGGCAAGACACATAGTCTAGTACGACGATCGCCTCGCCGGGTGTACCGATGCAGACGTCGCGTATCGTTCATTTATAATATTATTATTATTATTATACAATATACTCTTTAAAGAGTTTTAGAAGCGCGCGCGTGCGCGCGAACGCACACACATTACACAAAAAGTGAACATGTGAACACCCCCCGCGCATCGCTTAACCGCGCCCATATCGAACGTTCTTACACGACCAGACACTCATTATATATCACGATACATCCCGTTGGGATGGTTAGATTCTTTTAGCACGGTCGTTTGATAATAATATCGTTCGCCCGGCGGTGGAGAGCTGTTTGAGAACCCTCAACCGTTTTACGTTTAGACAATTTTCATTATCTGTAAAATTGTTGTGGGTATGAAGAATTTTTGTGCGATCCGGACAATACATATATCCGACCAGTGAACCTCGCGCCACTGTATTATCCAATTGGTATTTTGCGCCGCCTGTATGCTGCCATGTCGGGGGAAAAAAGGAAGGCTAAAGACAGACGGCTGCGTTTTTAGCCGCTAAGTCCGGCACTGGCTGGGCCCTCCCTTCCCAGACGTCCAATGTAAGATTTTCCCAGCCGATCGCTCTATCTTTCGAAACAGTAAAAAAAAATGCGTGCGAGCGAGACGAAATTTAAAAGGTAGGATTAAAAAGAAACAAATCAAATGTCGTATTTCTGCCGTCAATAAGAGCATGCACGTATTTAAAATGGTAAAACGTAAACCTAAATTTCTGTAACACAGCAAACGACTATTTCCCCGCAAATCACTTCGTACACACACTTGAGTGAGATTATTTGACTTTGCCGAATTGCATCAATATAGTCCATTCAAAAAGCAACTCTGCCTTCCAAGGCAGAAGATTCCAATTCAAATGACACTTTTATAAAAGTCATTACATTAAATAAAAGTAAAAGCAAACCATACAAAAGTGCGTCCCTAGAAAAGATCCATCCCTTTTGCATTGTCTTAGTTTTTGACGAATGTTGGTGTAATATAAGAAGGTAGTACCTACCTGCCTACATTCCGCTACGATATAAAACGGGGGTCATACCAATTAGCCCCAGAACCGATAACCGTGTTAACGCGTGTTCTTGTTTGGAGACCGCGTATCGGAAATGTACGAGTTCACACTAGGAGGAGTGACTATATACTCAGGGTGGCCGGCAAGAGCTTTCTTTGTAGAGTGTTGTGAAGTCGCCTGTGAAGTTGATGTCCTTAAATTCCCAAGCAAAAGTACGTATGGTATTACGTATATTGAAATGGTCCTCGCCAGAACCTTTTCGAAGTATCTGGTCCAGTTACTAGTGGGTTCCAGCGTAGAATCCTGTTGTTATGCACAAACTGGAGCAGATGTTACAGACACTTACTGTTAGGGATAGTATTAAAGTGATCCCTAGTCAGGACCTCCTCGAAGTATCTGGTGAAGTCGCCGGTCGGGTCCCAGCGCGACGCCAGTTTCTGCCACTCCTCGGGGTAGTCCGACTTGACTCGCCGTATGACTTTCACTGCCGTCTGCTTCTGGCTTTCCGTGCATCGCACGCACTTCGTTCGCAGCGCTTCTGGGAGTATTCCTGGAGACAAAAGATGAGATTGTAAGCGAAAAGTGCCAGTGAAGTTACAGAAGGGTAAAGCTGGGAACAAATTATCGGACGCGGCTCACAGCCGCGACTTGAATAAGAGCCAATTCAAAGTATATTACTCCATTAAAATTGGGAATATCAAATGGTATACCAACAGTACGGAGAAAATTTAGTTCATCTATTACAGGTTGGAATATTATATCGTTACCGAATTGCACTCTATCAGAAGAGTGAAACAACAAAGTTAAGAAGATATTAGTAAGAATAGAGCGATTTGAATCTGCGAGAAATATACCAATTAAGCGACACACGACAACATTCACTTTCTATAATAACATTAATAACGCAATTCTGGTTAAATAAACGAAAAAGCCGAAGTTTTATTCGTTCGTCAAGTTAAATGATGCAATGCACTTTTGCACTAATTTAAGATTTACGAACGTAATTATACTTTAAAAACACTTGATTTACACAAATGACGATTGATTCGTCGTAAAACATTACACTGCAGTCTGCAAGCCACTGTAGATAAACCTTGTTACAATTTTGTAAGGTATGCATAATTCATGTCGGCGCAATGCACTCTTGTACACGTAACCATGCAAAATTTATACTGAGAAACAGAGATTTAACACTCTTCGGGAATCGCTGTTTTGGACAAATTTCGATAAATACCTAACTCAGTGAAGGTTTATTAAAATTTCATAAAGTGAGATTTTAGATGAGATAAAATACTAGAGTATTTACTCGATTGTGTCTAACGGGCATGCTCCGCGAGCCAGCGCGGAAATATGAAATAGAGCGTGAGGACACAGGCCTCCGAGAGGACGTTAAAGAACTGCGACAGCACCTGAAGATCATGGAAGGGAGGCAGGCGCGGCTAGCGTGGGAGAATGATGCTTTACGGGAGCAACTTGGGAAGATGACCGCGAAGATCGAGCAGATGGACGAGCGGCTGAGGTCAGTGTCTAAATCATATTATTAGTGACACTGCGTCGTGTTCCGGCAACCAGTGCGGAAGCACCGGAACAGAGCGAGAGAACACAGGCCTCGGAGAGGAAGTGAGAGAACTGCGACAGCACCGAAGGCGGTAATAATCATTTAAAACTTGAAGATCAAGGACCGATTTAAAAGGTTAACAAAGTAAATGTCACTAAGTTAATGAAAACAAAACAAAATTGGAAAATATGACCATTACATTCGATATAAGGTCTGTATCAGCATTAACAGGAAGTTAATGATATTAATTCAGTATTCCAAACTTGCGCTTTGCTGCAATATTATCCCTGGCGACCTTCCCTTGCCTTCGGCTGTTTTGAGATATCGGTTTTGAAGTTGTTTGTTTCAATCTTAATGAAACAGCTATCTCTATAACCTATCATTCTCTATTAGTATCATCACACAAATATTTGCCCTTACCGGGATTCGAACCCAGGACCTTCAGCTTCGTAGGCAGCGTCACTACCCACTAGACTAACCGGTCGTCAAATAGATGCCCCACTTTTTGAACTTACTTACTCTCTTTGTACAAAAGCAAGATTCTTTATTTGTGAAATTTTGTGAACAGGTTCGTTAATTTTTTTTTTTTGTCGAGTCACTTGTAAGCATGAAGATAGCTAATATATTAGGAACAGACTTCGAACGAGGGAGCGAAGCGAACGAATTCAAAATACTAACGGCCGTATTCATAAACGTTCTACAAGCCTATTGTAAACAGACATTCTGGCATATGATTAATATAGTAAACAATCAGTATGACATATGAAATTATGAGAAACAACATTATGGCAATTGACTACAATGGCATATGAAATACGAGCAGATGAAATTCTGGCAAGTAAGGGTACCTGTCTATACCTTAAACCTAACCTAACCTTTGTAGAAAGATTACTCATTAGAGTATAAATAAAGTAGTTTCAGCGTTTTCTAAAATTCTACCTACAAGGGGCTTAAAAAGGGGTGCAAAGTTTGTATGGGGATTTATTTTATTTTAACTAGACTTAAAACTTTTTAGAAAGATTACTTATTAGAATTAATCTTTCAACGTTTTTGGATAATTCCACCCCTAAAAAGGTGAGGGGTACATACAAACATTGTATGGGGGAAACTGTTTTTTTGAGCTAGAAAATTTAGAACTTTGGAGAAAGATTACTTATTAGAATACAAAAAAATACTTTCAGCGTATTAGAAAATTCCACTCCTAAGGGGTTGAATATTGGGTGAAAACTTTGTGTGGGAAACTTTTTTTTTGGGCTAATGACTGTTCACTATATAAGGTGCTAACAAATTAGGTACCAATACTTTTAGAGCTGATAGTACTTAGCAGTGACAAATAAATTTACTAAAATATAACTACAACATTGAAATAAGATTGTACACATATGAAAACAAGTAATATACTGTAAGAACACTAGTTGGATACATATTTACATAACTCAGAGTTGGAAGAGAGAAAAGTGAACACAGTTTTTCATATTTTCATATAATTCATTTTAGTGGCCAGGTTAGCTGAAGTGGTAACTTTAGCATTTACTTAGTGAAAACATTAGCAATAATTGGCTAATTATTTAGGATTAGTAGGTTTTATTAGTGTAGTTGTCCTGTTTTAGTCCCAAAGTCGTTCTGTCCAGTGAGGAGTGTTTAATTAGTTGGTAGTTACACACATATAGGTGTACCCACTAAAATAAAATATTATATAATTGTTATTTTAGGCATTGCCAATAACACTGTTTATTTCTTTAAAGTGTATTAAACACTATTTGTGGATTATTCCTTGATGTCCAGCACATATTAGCGGACAATATTTATAATTTTCCTGTGTGACGTCACAGCTCATTCAACCAATCACACCGCTTCGAGACACTGCAATCCTTATCAACCCAACGACTCCTGGGTAACGTCACAGCTCATTCGACCAATCACACTACTTCGCGTCACTGCAATCCTTATCAACCCAACGACTCTCTCAAACACTACTGTGCGTTGTGTTGAGAGCGAGGGAATTTGTTCCTTCAGCTGTCAACACGGCGTATCCTCAAACATATCAAGGGTCGGCAACGCCCATGTTACTCCTTTGGAGTTGCATGCGTCTATAGGCTGCGGTGTCCGCTTATCATCAGGCGGGCCGTACGCTTGATAAAAACGCTATTATAAATTTTGCGTGGAGTCAATACTCCAGCTGAAAGTTTTAGGTCGCCAAAACGTAGTTTCATTATCATTACCCACGACGGATCGGAGAACGTATCTATGCGTTTAGGGTGAGAGGCTGTTTGTTTTGTTTGTTTTTAAGTACACATTTGTTAGTGACATAATTGACAGGACAAGGCATTTCGTTGATTTATTGCACACAAGTGTGGACTGTTCGAGGTGTCTCCATAAAGAGGAGGGTTTATACTATCATGGGCATGCTGTTAAACCCTTGCTTACAGAGAAGCACATAAAACAGCAATTTGATACAATTTGGACACTGGACTAAATGTCATGTTTAGTGACGAGAAGTGAGAAGTGTTTAAATCTATTCAAAAGGACAATATAAGTTCACGTTCAGTGATCACGTAGTGCCTAACATGGAATCTGGTGGTATACCTAACTGTGAACATGTAAGGTTTGAAGAAATTAGGCTTTAGTTAAGTGTTAAGCTTTTTTTGTAGAGCAAATGTACATAATTAATTACGTAATTTGTTGTGACAACCTAAAAGCAAAGGACGATGCCCATTTCTGCCCCACCTGTTATTAAAATATACAGAGACATCTTTAAGTAGGCATTCGTAATTAATTCGACTTTGATTTTTGGGATAATTGTAGGATTAATTAAAGCTTGCGTTTATTATTCACTGATAAAACGTGATTAATGCATTTCCGATTTACAAATAATGGTGACATATTTAAACATATTGCTCCTAGCGGTGAGTAGCAGGCAACTGTATCTGTCAGTTATGCTATGTAATGCTGTCTCCAAATATTCGCCTTGACTGTTTTTAACACGACCAGAAACAATTAACAAGTAGGCATGCTTAATTATTTTGACATAGATTTTTGGGATAACTGTAAGATTCATTAAACCATGCGTTTATTATTAACTGATAAAACGTAATTCATAAAAAAATCTTAGTCCGCATCCCTATTGCTACACAATTTTTCTGTAGTAGGCATAGACACAGTGTCATTATTTACATTCAAGCATCTGAATTATGATAGTAAATTTAGTTTAAAAAGTTTTCTTCAGAATCACATCACATGTACAGTCAAGTGCAATAGTATCAATTAATCCTTTCATAAATATGTACAGACACCTTATTCAGCTGACATAAGAGTGATTAGCTAAGTTTTCTAACTGGTATGTACTTAGGTTTGTTCATTTAAAGCATTTAACTGACTGATGTATTTTTGTTTCAGCCGCTCCCGCTCAGGCTCGCGCTCGCGTCGCCGCTCTCGCTCCCGATCTCGTTCTCGCAAGCGCTCTTACTCGCGCAGCAGGAGCCCCTCTCGCTCTCGCAACCGCTCGGACTCCAAGAGCTCGCGCGGGCGCTCCCGCAGCCGCTCCCACTCCAGGTCCCGCTCTAGGCATTGAAGTGCTGAGTAAGTTGAAAACAATATTTTTTTGTTTTTTCACGCAGAGGGAATATGTTTACGCATCCCCCAGGCTATGGGGTGGCCCACTGTAAGGGGTATGTGGGACTCTCGGTACGAGAAGAATAGGAGCTTTTGTGAAAAATGGCAGGCAACATTGTATGGTGGCTAAAGGGTCATGCAAAACTGGTAGATTCACACTTTATTAATGGTATACACCTCCTGCCACTCTAGTTTATGAAAAAATAAAGTGTATTTTGTTGATAGTACTGGATTTATTTTATCGTAAACTAGAAAAAATGTGTTTTAATTTTTCCAGGTTGACAGTACCGGTTTAGAGCTGAAGCTGTGCCAGCTATCGAGTGCACTCTTCGGCCAAGGTACTAGCTCTCACTTACTCTAGCCCTCCACAGACCTAACTATGACCAACATAGTGGCAAATTTTAACGTAACAAATTATCTTTTAAGTTTCTTAAATTAGGTTAACAATAAAACTTAATGATTTTGTCTTCTATTTTTTATTGTGTTAGAATCTGTACTTTAATGTTATTTTACAGTACATTATGGTGCTACTTTCCCGCACTAGTGCGGAAAAGAGCACTTTTCGTGCATATGTCGAAACTTTAAAGAGCCATATGTACAGTAAAACGTTGTACGATACAAGTGCCGAAAATAGGAAATTCGCAACTAGGAAAAGCTCACGGTAAACGTCAAATTATGTCCGTACATAAGTTTCGAAAAACTCATTGGTACAATACGATTCGAACCCACGACCGCCGTTTGACAGCCGCATTCCTGAACCACTGGGCTATTGTAGTTTAAATAAACATCGAGAAATATTAAAAAAGGCCATCTTGCCGGCCTAGGCCTCCAATTTTGTATGAAATGCCATTACGTGTCTCTCGTCTCGCTGCGCCCGAAACGTACGTGACACTTCGAAGCCCATTATGAAGAACACAACGTCAATATTTCATTGCATGTTTGAGAAAAAAAATATATTAACGGCCGTTGAGGCGGAAAGGTTCTCGAGAGGCGACCACGTACCGACAGGCGCAGCGTGTGTAGACAAGGTGGTCCGCTGGGTGCGGCTGGCGCAGGGCTGGTCATTGTGGCACTCTTTGGGGGAGGCCTATGTTCAGCAGCGGACATAGGCCTCCCCCCGAGGGTGTTCATTTAGATTCGAAGAGAAAACATAAGTATCATACATTATTATCAACATACCGCATATGCTTTGTTTCAATTGCCTATTGCATCATAATCGTAGTAATGACAATATATATATGCTCAGGCAATATGCCATACTCATGACGCAACCCATTATGCAATAAGGCATGACATAACCAATATTTACAATTTCATGCATATTATTCTGTGTATGCGTCATCATGGGGTCATTGGTGCTCATCATTATGCGGCATAATTCATAATGGCATAGAATGCCATTAATTATTTATGTAGGCATTATGTTTATTCATGTAATTGTATGCACATTATGATTCCAATCATGCGCAGATCGATAATGCGCCATGGTAGCATGGTATGCTGCATGTGTTAATAATCTAGGTCATAGGAGCAATTAGTGAAATGTATGTGTATTAATGGGAATCATGTATGTGATTACGCCACCCTTGACTTAGAGCACAGTAATCGAGTTACAATATGTCCGTGCATATTTATAGTGTCCCATAACACCAGACTTATATTAAGCTTACTATGGGGCTGGTTCAATTTGTGTAAGATTGTCCCCTAATATTTATTTATTTATTCAATGCAGACCATGCCATGGTTACAAAGGTGTTACAAACAAGATAAGTTAAATTTCAGATTTTCAGTGTTTTCCGCCGCTGTATCTGCTTTTTTGTTTTTTCTGACGCGGTCGGTGGGGATTGTAATCAAATATGAATTGTATGTGCTGTATAGACGGGTCCAATTCCTTTGCATGTAATAGAATGCGCTATGTTTTTGCTTTTTTATAGTTTTGTATTTCTAGATGGAAGTTTTTTAGATATAAATAAAAATCGTTTAGTGAAATAAAATATTAATAACTTAAATAATTAAGACAGCTTTTTTTGTTTTTATTGTGTTTATTTCGTTAACTACAGAGTATCATTGTCTAGTCTATACTTTTTGGGAATCTGAGCTAAAATGTTTTAAAATCGTGTACTTAACATTATTAGACTTGCCTTACCTACTTTCATTGTTTACATTTGGTGACATTCGATGGTACTCTTGACGTCGTCCATATCTCGGAATAATCAGGTCAATCCCTGGATAATAACGTCGTGGCACAGACACGCATATATATTCAAAGTGAGTTTGCTAAAATAGGCGTTACCGTGGTCGACAGGGCCAAAGGGTATTTGACAACAGTGAAAATAAATTATTTTTTCATTAGCAACAGATAAACATTACGAAAGTACTCGGAAAGTATAAATCTTTCATTTATGTTTGTTATTTTAAGATTTTAAAAATCATAAAAACTAACAATAAGGACGTTGTTTGACTGTTGACGTCGCAAGCAAGTAATCATTTACACCTGCCATTACCATCACGTTACAATTGCCAGTGTGTAGTTCACGCGATCAATGCATAACATGCTGTAGTCATATGGTTAACCAGCAGTTATATACGTACATTTTCTCATTGGTTCCGCTGAGCAATTGAAACAGATATTGCTATCACAATGCGTAAGCTAATGATAGTTATTACGAGCCATTGTGTGCGCTGGTTAATCGGGGACTCGCTCGTGATTGGTCGTCAGACCATACAAAACGTGTTTTGAGATCCGCAGGCTAATGGCGTGATATATTAATAAACTTATGTATCACAGTTTCATAAATTGGCTTTCCATTTGCGCGAAATTCTCCCCTTCCTAGAATAAACTTGTATAAACTAGAATAATTTGAGAAATTAGTTTGTCACGTGATACTTTGGGAAAACGATTATTATCGAATGTCAAAAGACGTTTTGTATGGTCGACGAACCGCTTAAGGGACGCGCAGGACAGAAACCGGTGGAGGCAGATCGTCCGCTCCAGATGCAACCCCGATGCTGGCCGCGATCTTCAGACATGAGGGACTGACACAAAGAGAGACCAACTTACATACTCCGTTGGCTCAGCGACCCAAAGTGAATCCTGGCCTCCGACACGAGAGTGCGCCATTTTTCTCGGTTGAGCGAGCGTTAACTCGTGCTAATTGTAGATGTCGGAGTTCGCGCAGATACGCCTCTATCAAGTGGCTCCAGCGATATAGTTGTTGCATGTCACGAAGGTTTCTCTGCGTGATCGCATCAGAAATGAGGCTATCCGCAGCAGAACCAAGGTAACCGATATAGGCCCCCAAATCGCTAAACTTAAGTGGCAGTGGCCGGGGCACATAGCACGTAGAACCGATGGCCGTTGGGGCGGAAAGGTTCTCGAGTGGCGACCACGTACCGGAAGGCGCAGCGTGGGTAGGCCCCCCGCGAGGTGGACTGATGGACTGAGGACTGGTGGCGCAGGACCGGTCACTTTGGCACTCTTTGGGAGAGGCCTATGTCCAGCAGTGGACGTCTTTCGGCTAATATGATGATGATGATGATGATTTCGTCAAATCCACTGGCCTTCGTGAAATGTAGAAGTAGGTACCTATACTTTGGTCACAGTATTAAATGGCACTAAAATTAAAATCAGATCTCTCTAAATATCATTCACATAATTCGTCTAAGTGCAATAGATCATTAATCAATTGATGAATGCTTCATCGAAGCCTATTACGAGTACAGACAATTTTATCGAGGAAAAGTTTTTGTATTGAGCGAAAATCTCAGATGTTTAAGCGGCTTTCTCCAGGAATACACAATACACTTTTGTACTGTTTTGCACGTGTTTCAATGTTGCCCTAGGAAATAATTTTTTAATGTGGATAGCTTCCGAACAACTTCTTTCAATGCTTGCAAAGGCTTTCTCATTTTCATTGATTCTCAGAAATAATATCATTATTTCTCAGATGGCAGCCAAAATGTCCTGAGACGGAGCCTTTCGATCATTCATAAATAACGAATTAATTAATTAATTAAATTTAAAGTTTTATTCTATTCTATATGGGCAATGCATGAAATAAATAATAATAATTATTATTATAAATACTATTCAGACACAGCCTTGAACAGCCAGAAAAAAAAACCCATGCTATATAACTCTTCTAAGCAACATATATACGCAAATAGCACAGCCGCCATCAAACTGCAATCCTCTCGTCTTTCAAGATAGAGAGAGGAGTTCAATTAGGAGACCCGCTATCGCCGAAACTCTTTACCAGTACATTGGAGTACGTCTTCCAGAAACGTACGCCTGGTTGTTGGAGAACGCAGACCAATCTTCGTTTCGCCGACGACATTGTTCTTTTCTCCTCAACTGCATCCGAGATACAACCAATGCTTGACGAACTAAGCAATGCAAGCCTCGAGGTTGGACTAAGAATGACCATGTCAAAGACCAAGCTCGTGACTAATTGCACACAACGTAGGGTCGAGTTAAACGGAGAACACATTGCATATGTCCATGAATACCTTTATTTGGGCCAATTAGTCTCCTACGTCTCCTACCAGGCACGACACAAGAAAGAGGTCGAAAGACGGACCGAAAACGCGTGGAGGAGCTATTGTTCCATGAAACACCTCATGAAAGGAGACCTGCCACTATCGCTTAAACGTAGGCTCATGGACATGTCCATTCTTCCAGTTCTCACTGACGGTGCACAGACTTGGTCGTTGACAGCATCTCAAAAGTCCAAACTCGGGGTTTGCCAGCGAGCCATGGAGCGCAGCGTATTAGGTGTCAAACTAATGAACCGTATCCGGAACACCACGCTGCGATCCAAGACTCAAATAGTCTACGTAGCTCGGAAAGCGGCTAAGGTATAGTGGGAGTGGGCTGGGCATGTCTGCCGCATGCCGAGTGAACTGTGGGCCAAAGCCGCCACTGACTGGTCAAAACGGAGACGCGGCAGGCCTCGCCGGCGATAGCGGGACGAGCTAGACTCGTTCTCAAAAGATAGGCCACAAGAAGCTCAGGATCGAGAACACTGGAAACGGAGGCTCCCAATTAAAATTATAAAAGTACTATTATTCAGCAATATTCGATTTAAGTACCTAACAGTCGTGACATAGTGACCATTATGGACGATATTGTATCATCCTGAACGAGCCTCGAATTAATAAGAAAGGTATTCACTACATTCAGCCATCATTCGAAGCCAGTCAACAAGAATCTTCATAACGTAAACTGTCTATTATTGAAAATAATTCAGCAACAAGACCCGCGCCGATGGGCGCTGATCCTTTTAAGGATTATACGAACCTGTGGCTATTTTTGCTGAACTAAGCTGTTAAACCAAGATTGGAGTAAGCTGCTTTGCTCGGCAGAGCGTTGGTATCCTTTTTATTTCAGTTTATTTTATGATCTATTTGTAATGTTCCACTCCACGGTACGGACCAAACTTCTAATTAAATATTCTAATAATCCTTTGATCTCTTTATCTGTAAAATATTTTAGTAACGTGCAAAAAAATAAGTTTTTTTTAAATACCATGTTTGTGGAAACTGATGGCAAGGTTACAGTAGCCTAGAGAGGCCTGCAAAATTAAAATCTTGACTATTATTCTGCAAATAGGTTACAAATCAAAATATATATCGATTAACTGGACCCGATTCTACAGTGGCCTCTAAACTTCCTAATTTTATTTAGGTGTCGCTAAAACACTTTGTTATTTTATGAGCAGCTGTCATAAACAAATGACAGCGCTAATTTGAATCTGACGTTTCTTATTTTAGGCGGTCTATACAACTTACTTAGCTGCCTAAATGCTATTCTAAATATGTCGTTTTTAATCTGCCGCCTAAATTATGTCTAAAAATTAGACAATTTAGTTTTAGGCTAGTTAAGCCATGTGCACGTAGAATCGGGTCCATTGTATATCATAGGTACATCATTCAAATGGAAATTAACTACATTATCAAAGTTTTACTTACATGTCTAAAAACCACAATATTTGTTAAGATAAATAAGGTTATCAAGCGTCAAAAGTAAAATAAAATTCCATAGAACTCACGTGCGCATTATTGCTGGTCCTTTACAAAAACTTCACTTTTTTTCTCGAAGAACCCCATACTCGTACCGTAGTCCTTTGGGAAAATCCTTTATTTTTCGTTAAAAATACTGCTTAGGTAAAGCCCGCGAAGCCGCTAGCCACGTACCTACGTGGCTAGGGTCAAATAGAAGCTTATCTATGGCAATACCTACTTTTTATTTATTGCACCCAATAATAGCCCGCGAGCCAGCAACAGATTTTCATGACCGAGTTCCTCACGGGCAAACTTGTAGGATGCTTCAGAGCATTGTGTCATGAAGCCCCGTAAACGTCAGCTGCTGCTCCGATGGTAGGTTGAGCAGCGGCACTAACCCAAACAAGTAGATAACTTTTTTTTGTCATTTCCTCCCGATTGCTGATTTGTCAGATAAAAGCTTACCTAATATCTTAAAGAAAAAAAACGACAGCAGACTATGAAGTGGTGGATAATAAGTCGGCTAAGACTGGTCATATAAACATGAAAAAAAAAGACCGGGTTGCACTTCGGGAGTGCCGGCAGAAGTGAAAACTCAATAACATTGTAACAGTTTTTCGATCAGGTCACGCGACATCTTACGGTGTCACCCTAAAAATGAATTTGACGCAAATTTATAAACAATTATCAATTATTTTATTTAGGCGGACGGGCCGCGGGCGCGTTGGGTGCGACGGGCCGCCGGCTCGCCGCGGCGGCATACACGATACCAATTTGTTTTTGTCATTGCCAAATATTTTTCAAAGCTTTATCTCTTTAGGAATAACGTCTAAATTCGAACTATTCGAATTTGCAAGAACAGCAGACGGCGGTGGCGACCAAAATATCAATTTGTTTTTGCCGTTGGTAAATATTTTTCTAAGCTTTATCTCTTTATGAATAACGCCCAAATTCGAACTATTCGAATTTTCTCAATAGCAAAACGGTGAAGGACGCGTTGGTTAAAATTACAAACATATTTGCAGAATATGCTATTGCAAAAAGTGTTTAACGGCTTTATACTCTTACGAATAGCGTTCAGTTTTGAATGAAGTCGAATCGGATAGCAGCAAAAAGTGACCTCCTTCACATCTGACGTCACAAAACTCTGTCGCGTATTTAACAATTTTTCCCCATCCCAAAAAGTGCTCAGCGCCGTTAAAAAAGTTTTGGACCGCGGACGCAAACGCCGCCACGCCGCTAGAGCGCACCGCCCGCCCGCAGACCGCGCTGGCTGTCAGCGGAGCACCCTGGTATTTAGTGTTGGGTAGGACGTGAAATTAAATTGGGTTTGTATGAGCACCTCATTTCCAGGAAATTAGGTTTCATGTTCAATACTCTTAATTACCTTTCGCCACTACAAACACAATTGTATTGTTGATGGAAAGCACACAGGGGCCCGTTTCATGAAGCAACAAGTTACAAACTACACTTGGGAAAGCGTGTTCGCGTTGCCTCTCTTTCATTTGCCGTAGGAAGAAAAAAGATGCAGCACGAATAATTGGGCAAATACCGCCAAGTGTAGTACCACTATTAGAGCCTGTTCATTTGTGTTTCGTACTGTTGGTGTCACAGCGGGCTCCGTGCGCACGTTGCGGGAAGTTTACTCATCCGCCGAACAAATGTCGGTTCAAAAACTTTACATGTGATTTATGTGGCATTAAGGGCCATTTAAAAGTTATGTGTGTTCGTAAAGGTGAGAATGGCGATTTTTTCGACAAGCGGCAGGCTAAAGGTCAGTACTTTTTAAATAAAAGTTGTGATTCGGAGGATGAAGATTCCCATTTTTATAATTTGATTTCTAAAGGAAATAATGATGGACCATATTTAGCTAACGTGTTTGTGGAGGATATCAGCTGTAAGTTTGAAATTGATACCGGGAGCAAAATTTCAGCAGTGTCAAAAATATTTTATGGCAAACATTTTGTACATTTGCCCATTAATAAAAATATTTTAACGCTAAAATCATATACTGGTGATTCTATCGAGACGCTGGGTTATATTGACGTTAAGGTGCGCTGTGGAAATAATTCAGCCAAACTCAAGTTGTATGTTATCGAAAATGGTGGGCCTCCGCTCATGGGTCGCACTTGGATTAAAGAATTAAAATTAGCGGTAATAAATTGTCACAATATAACTGAAAGCGACTCGATGGCACATTTGTTAAAAAAAGAGTATCCAGGGGTATTTGCGGAGGGCTTAGGTACTTGTAAATCACGTATTCGGCTACATTTAACTGACGACGTCCCCGTGTTCGTGCGCGCGCGCGCGCTAGACCAAACCTCTGTCAACACTCACCAGTGTCAAAATGATGCCATAAAAAAAAAAAAAAACCAGTGTCAAAACAATATTGTGATGTGGGTTTCTCTTTTTAACTGCTTTGTTTGTGTGAGGTGTGCAATAAGAGTATTTGTATTGTATTGTATTGTATTGTATACTTTATGTGCGGTTAAACATGGTGCTCGAACGGCTTGTTCAAATGGCATGTTTAAAAAATAAAAAAGGCGCAAATTACCTATTATTTAATTGATTACCTAGTATTTATTTTAATTTTAATATTTCCTCACATCGTTTGAGAAAAGTACTATACAATCCTCGGCCGGAACAGGGATTGCTGGACTCGTTGTATTCGGCCTCGTCTACGACTCGGCCGTCTACCCCAATCTCGTCCAGCAATTCCTTACTTCACGGCCTCTGCAACCGTCCTACAGACATCCAGATATGCAACGTGAAGCCTGTAGCGGCGCGGCGGCAGTGGGGTCTCAACACTATATACGTTAAATAATGAGAGTATCCTAACCAGATTTATTTCCACTTTCAGAGTCTCTGGATTGAAAGAACTACATTGGTTACTGAAAACACACTTCCAGGCATTTTGAGATGGTCAGAAGTTGTAACAAGATCTGTTGAAGAAATTCCACCTGTTGAAGTAAGTAAAACTTGAAATATATAATATAGCAACACGAAAGCATCTCAAAAAAAAGACCGGGTTGCACTCCGGGAGTGCCGGTATAAGTGAAAACTTTAATAATTTTAATTTTGCAAATCCGTTTGAGAGCTACGATACCACAGATAGATACACAGATACGTTAAACATATAACACCCCTCTCTTTGCGTCGGGGGTTAAAAATAGATACGCGCGGTTCGTGGCGTTCAAGTCGGCAGTGGCGGCGGATCACAGCACGACGCACGTGTGTTCGCGCGCGCGGTGCCGGCCCTCGACTGACTGGCGGCCCGGGGCCGAGCGAGCGATAGGTTTCTAACAACCAACACCATTTAATTTGGCATGGAATGCTTAAAAGAAACCCCATCACTATTCAGGTCAATAATTTTTCAGTTCGCCTGCGAAACCATGGAATCAACGGAACGAGAACTCCGCGGCCTAATATCCCAATACACCGCCGACCCATCGCGCAACATCAACCCGTTCTCGATGCGACTGCAAGGCACCATCGACGCCAACGTCCAAGGGGGCATCACCAAATACGAGCAGGCATTCCTCACGGCTGAGTTTGCGAGGAACGCGACTCAGAGGGAGGCGGCCGCGGCAACCAAGTTGAGGAGGCTGGTTGCCTCGCAGCTCGCTGTGGTTGATGCGGGGTTGTCTCTGCATGGACGATTGGCGCCCGAGGATGTTAAACCGTTGCACAGGTGAATGTACTACTACTACGTAATAATAATCATAATAATTTTTATTGCAACCATGCAACCACTGCAATACGTGGTATTATGAACCGTTTGCAATTATTCAATGTATGTTTAAACACGATAGTGTTACATTTCCAGTAGTTTGACAATTTATATAGAGTGAGCAATCATTTAATGTAGTTTTTCTTTATTCTTAAAAATTGTCGTTGTTTCTAAATTGATCTCTCTACCTCATGTACCAAGTTTGGGTTTCCCCTCACTGATCCAATTGGATTGGTCACCTGCATATCGATACTTTATAATGTTTTCATAATAATATTGTTATTACATCTACTTTTCAGGCGCCTTGTGGAAAGATTCAATCAATTGAGGCAAAACCTTGGACCCGGATTGGCTAGGGCGAGACGGCAGATGTCAGAAAGCATTGTCAAGTAAGTTTTCACTTAAAAAAAAATACATTTGAAAGTGCAGCATACCAGTACTTTTTACACAAATATTTTATTTCAGCACGCCTTTACCACCGGTGCCGCAGTTGGACAAGCGATCGCAGAGTATACAACAGAATGATAACTATTACGAAGATGGACACCTTTATAATAAGCCTATCGTAAGTAATTCACTTCATGTTGTGCGTGACAACTTGCACTATTATGAATTAAGGCGGTGCATTGTCGCGTGCTTTGAAACGCCGTTCTGACTAGATTAAGAAACAATAAGGTCTGATTTTTAGATATATGATTCTTGACTATATGATTGTTTATCTGATTTTATCGATACATGATTGCTTAAAATTTCCTCAATAGAAAAAAAATCCAAAGTTGGGCCTGTATTTTCCTTTTTTTACTCAGCCTACTCAAACGATACATTATTTTACGACACAATCAAGTTAATACTATAGTATTTTACGCCCACCACCTCCTGCGTTATGGGTTTTAATGTTATTTTATTTTATTTTATTTATTTATATAGGAAGATCATCAGCTTAATTACCACACAGTAGCTTAAAACAGTAGTGACAGTGAGCTAATAACAGATCCTCACCGATAGCGTAATAAATATGGAAAAAAATAAGTGAGCAAAAGCCAAACGAGAACACAGCGCTTTTGCGTCTTGGTACTGCTACATAATTTATAAGTACTTATTTCTAATAGACTAAAAAAAGTCACCTAAACTATTTCCCTACCTCTACCGAAAAATTCTCGAGATAAACGTTGTCTCACTGAGGGAACACTTGCACTGAATAGGTCCAGGTCGTCAAACCTCTGAAACACAACATTTAAGCCGTTGCTCGCTCTGATCATAAAACTATTTTGCCTATAGTTGGTGGATGATAATGGCACGGATAGTGGCGGCTTACGCCAAAACGCAAACGCGATCGTAAAGTTTTGTATCGGTAAAACTTATACAGCCTCTGAGGGGTAATCACGTAACGTTTTGAACGCGAGTTACGAAGATCCAACTGAAAAAAATTGTCATTTAGATCTACATAACGTACGTGACGCGCGTGTACGTGGATCCTACGTTAGAATCCCTCGCTGCGCTCTATTGCAGGATCCCTCGCTACGTTTAGGATTCAATACACCGCATTATAAAATTATAATTATTTGCAATTCCTCGCAGTAGGCGTGAAAAGCACTATGTAATGTCTCGGCCAAAAGTAGAAATTTGTAAGGAGCTCGCATTCTATGGTTTTTTTCGTTCGCTGACATTAGAATCACATCTCATTCGATTAACATTAGAGTTTTACAGTACATATGGTGCTACTTTCCCGCACTAGTGCGGAAAGAGCACTTTCCGTGCATATGTCGAAACTTTAAAGAGCGACAATTGCGAGCGCGCAGGCTATCGCCCGCCCCATCGCCCTGCGACCTGCTGTATTAAAAACAAATTATATCTAGAGCTCCGGGCATCTATTGTGCAGCTTATAATTTCATTCCTATCAATACAATAATTCGCTCTTAACTTTTAAGAGTCCGCAGTAAGCTCGATTCTCCATGATGTGCGCGTTGTTTAGTCAGGCATCAGGGGAATGATAGCTTAGCTCTGGACAACCCTTTGATATATATTTCTATAAAAACTACGATAAATAGGGGAACCATATTTTTTATTCTAAATATAATGATTTAAGTATTTAGGAATTTACATTAAATTGTCAGTATGATCTTAATTTATTAAATTAAAATCTGGATATTTTGTTTATACATGAAGATACCACTGTAAAAGCCGTGATATACATCATATAATATTATATATTGGCATTTTATTTACTTTGTTTTGTCCTTATTTTAAAGATCCGTTTCCCATTGCTACGACACAATATCAGAACAGACGCGAGAGCCTGACTAAATTAAAAAAGCGTTATTTATGTCTAAAAATGACATTTGATTTGGCTTCGTATTATGGTTGGATTATATGACAGGTGTAATCGAACAAACAAATGCGTGATGTGAACAATGTCGAAATATCAAAATCGTCAACGAAAGAAGTCGTGCATCAGGGAGAGTCCTCACTCGCAGTCGGCCCTTGGAGCTCCGAAACTAGACATTTCAATGCAAATCATTAGTGCGCCAGGAGGGGACACTCTTATCGAAGTGAGAATTACCGTGTAAAATATTAAAACAATATTATTATATATATACACTATCCTTCTCTTTCTTATTAGAATTGTATTCGGCCAAAGCGGCGCGGGTCACTCGTAACGAGTCGAGATGCGAAATGGTCGAGGCCTGCGCTCGCGGCGCCGGAGCGGGGAGTCACTCGCGGGGCAGGGGGAACGCTTCGAGATAACGAACTTCTACGTACGAGCACAGTCTGTTTGTCCGTAGAAGGGTTTTATATATAAAGTTTAGATTAGCTGCACCATGCAGCGCTAGCATACAAAACGTATAAATAAGATCTAAGCGGAATATTATATCGACGACATTGTTGTGGCAAAATAATAATAAAAAAATAGACACCTAGTGGTAAGCGGTGCATCTAAACATCAACGGTCGCTAGCTCGTATGAGGCGCTACGCTCGTAGCTGATCCCGTGGTTTTCCTCGTATGTAGCGGAAAGCGACTACGGCGGTCTGACGCATATGTGTCGTCATGGGCCCTGAATGGGTTAATATCATCCACTTTCATTCCTCCTCAATCATTATTTTACATTCACCAATCAGTTTTGCCATCTCGGAAGCGAACAAATCACAATGCGGGGCCGAGCCAAGCATGGAGTTTAGCATGACGAGCGGTGAGTCGGGGTAGCGGCGCGTGGAGACGGCTCCGCGAGTCGGGCACTCACAGGCGCACCAATTCTATATTGTCAATCTTATTATATTATAGACCCAACAAAAAAATCAACATTTTACATGACAATAAGTGGCAGATGCAAAGAGCTGTTATACAAGTGTGCCAGTTACAGTCATGTGTATTCCCGCCTTTGAAGCTAGAATACAAAAATTTACATACCCCCTTATTCATAAAACTTAAAATGCCTCTGCTAAATAAAATGTGCTTTGTCCCTTTCTTACGACCACAAATGTCAAAGTGACAGATAAGGACAAACGAATTTTAACGCAATTTTAGTTAAAACAGGCATGAAGTACGTTTATGAATACGGCCGATAGAATGTAAGATTACACATAACCACGGTAATGCAATACGATGTTGCCTTGCAAACTAGCTGCAGCACGTGCATAGGATGCAGGCGCAAGCTAGTATGGTGGCTCTTAATAATTGCTTGAGTACATCTAGGTCCATGTGGTGTAAATCATATGCCTATGTGGACTGTTATACCTGCTTTGAACAAAAGGACTTAATTGCCGTGAGTTTGCTCTGTGTTTGCGCGAAGGTTTAATGAACAACGCTTCTTTCAGAATTCTTCATATCTATGGCTCGACTCCCGCCGGCCAGCTAATAAAGTAGGTACGACGATGAGCATAGCAACTAAACCCAACTTATACTTACCCTCTTTTGTGTAACTCTTATAATAAGTACAGTATTCTAACTAGTACCTAATTATGTTTAACTAAAATACTGCACGCTTACTTACTTACTTAATTAATTAGTAATATATAAATATTCTCATGTAAGTGAATTTATTGTAATTCTTATGAGAATAAAGATTCTTTAAACCGAACTTGTTGGGATTTTAAATACATTCGTGCGTTATTTGTATTGTATCACTGACATCAACTGACATGTTTCACGCAGGTAAACGTATTCAATGTGCGCATTGTAATGACAATGACGTTCACTTAAGAATATAAGTAAATATTACGTAGTGTTTTCACGGTGTCTAGACCTTTTATTAACTGTTTTGAGATCAAGTCTATATATAATCCGCTAATTAGACGTGATTTAATTTTTACAAGCAATATTTGGGTTAGAAAAATTCTCAAGAGTCACATTGCGACTTATTACATAAAGTGGTTTATGTCTACCTTTGCCAGAATCTAGTCTTTATTTTTATTTTAGTTTGTAAGAAATATTGTTAAGTGCGTAAAGGTACAGACATGTTCAGCAAATATTCCGCCCTAGGTACGTAATGTACTTACTATTATACCATTGTGAGGGATATTTCATTACTTATTGAAGTGGTGTAATAGTACATTACTATAGAGGCCGGGCAACCCCGTTTCTCGCCGAGATTTGTATAGTGCTTTTCTCAAACTTGCAATGAAATAATAATAAAAAGTGGTCAATTTGTTTTATAAATAATACGTTTCTGAACTCCACCGCCTGCACCGCCGCCGCCCCGCCGCCAGCTCCGGGCCCGCGCCCTCCGTTTAAAAACAAAAGAAGGTTGCTTTACAGGCCTAGGTGTGTAAGGCTGTATGAAATTCCTTTAATCATCTTCACTCATCGCACCGGATACGTAGTATTTCCCACCGCTATGCTGCGGACAGGCTGAAAGAGCGCTGGAAAAGGGACTTTAAAAAGTCCTCCAATGGGACCTGGACAATAGAGGCACTCCTACCGTCTATCGAGGAATGGCTTGGGAGGAAGCATGGGGTCCTCAACTATAGGTTAACGCAGGTAATGACCGGACACGGCTGCTTCGGTCATTACCTGCACGAAATAGGGAGAGAGCCGAACCCGGATTGCCACGAACGTAGCAATGCAGATGACACGGCCCAGCACACCTTAGAAGTCTGTTGTCAGAGAGGCACGACCTGGCGCGAGTGATCGGGCTGGCAGACAGGGATCTCTCGCTTCGCAGAGCCATGCTCCGTGGCAAGAGATCTTGGGAAGCAGTGGCCTCATTCTGCGAGACTGTTTTTTCGCAGAAGGAGGCCTCGGAATGGGTGCGCGAGGACAGTGCTGTCGCACATCCACTCCGGCGAAGGCGGGGGGGAAGAAGACGAGCGCGATTCGATACCGCAATCGCAATCGCATAATCCCCTGTATTTTTTGTGTGCTTGTCCGAACGACTCGCACACTATTTTACAGCACAACAAGGCATATTTATTGAAATTGATAATTTGGTTTGTTTATCAGTTTGTCACGGCAGCTATGTGCGAACTAAACGGCTGCCTGGCATCGTTCTGATGCCCCGCCTGCCATTGCACCCTTTATGTGGGGCCATTTTACGGCTTTTAAGTTGGCCCCACGTTGGGCCATTGATCACCGAGTTGGCCCAACGAAATGCCAACGAAAATGCTACTAGGGATGTGAGCGTTCAAATAATGAAAACTGTTATTGATTTTTTAATAATGATAATAATATTATTCGGACTTTCACGGTTGGGATGAAAAAGTACCCTAATTACTTTCTTACGCGTGCGAACTCTAAATAAATTGACGAATCTGTCGGTCACGTGACCTGTCGCGAGTTTAATATTTTTTCCCCATCAGAACCGGTCGTCAGAATGATGCCGGATTGCAATATGTATGAGAGTCCACTGGTCGTGAGACTGGGTTTCCCTATGCTTGTAGTCCGAGCCTTATGTGGTTTTCCTGGTGACAGGCAAGGGCGCGGGCGCGCCTCCGCCGCCGCCGCCCGGAGGCATGCCGCCGCCGCCGCCCGCGCTGCCCGAGGTCGACTTCTCCAACATGAGCGTCGACGACCGCAGCGCGCTCTTCGCCGAGATCAACCAGGGCGAGAACATCACTAGCAGTCAGTATCATACACACTCGATTTAGCGCAAATTGCATATTTTGTTGTCGTGGTATTTAATAATGGGTTTATAATATTTATCGCCGTGCTTACTAACTTCGTAATAATGTTAAATGACTTCTAGTGCCAAATTACACGTAAGGATGTGAATAGAACTCTGTTTATGGATTAAATAATATGTTTGTGCAGTGCTAGTGCTATTGATAAGGCTGTCAAGCTCAGCTGGGTTTCAACGAGCGGTAAAAATCTCGCGATTTTTTCTCTAGGTAGCGGAAAGCACATTTGTGCTCCAGTTCCTCAAGGTATGCCGTTATTTTCTCTATTATGCTAGCAAAGATGAGCTAACTACTTTGTCTGTATCAAAATCATAACACGGTATTGTTTTCCGTTATTAACTTGTTCGCGATGAATACGATGTTTACATTACGTTATTTTGGGTTTTGAGCACTCGTTATCCATCTCTAAAAACCTAAGATATTACAGCATTCCCTAAAGTCACGTCCTATATTTACAATATCCAACATTGGCCGTGATCCATATTGCGTGTCCTCTCGTATTGCGAATATTTTGGTTCAAGTTTTTATACTATTTGCGTAGCATTTTTGAATTAAATGCCATTCCTAATATTTGATCAAATGTCAGTGTTTCTAGTAAATTTGATGAAGTCATCCAATATCTTTGATCAAAGGCACATTGGACAAAGATCTTGAACAAGACTTCAGCCCTTCCCTAAATAAAATGGTGGTAGTGAATAAAAGCGCACACAAATATTATAAACGCGGTGTATGTCTCTTTAATACCTGTGAGTTCATTATGACTGAATTAAAACAAGCAATTTTTATTCCAAAAAATATCTTCTAAGGTAAAATGAAAAGGGTCCCATTTTCATGATATTCTGGAACTGCTCGTACATGGCGCGCAGCGTGAACTGTCCGTGCTTCAGTTTCTCCAGCAACTCGTCGTTGTCGTCCAGCTTGAGCTCGTTGACCTTGTCGAGCAGTCCCTCGATGTCCCCCATGCCGAGGAGCTTGTTGATGAACGGCTTGGTCTTGAACGACTCCAGGTCGTCGATGTGTTCACCTGTGCCGATGAAGATGATGGGACTCTGTGTTGCTGCTACACTGTGGGATTAGATAAAGATCTTTTATTTATTTATAAATACTTTACAATGGGTTAGGTAACAACATTCTTGATTCATAAAATTTGAAACAATAAGAAAAGTACACTACACGATTACTTATGCATGTTACAATTTTAAGTGACGCTCGTTTCAATAGAGCTTACACTCCATCTAACCATAACCAGGATTTAGTCCAGTCAATGATCTGACAACTTGTATGGAAAAAATGACAATTTTGGAAATCATTTATAATACCTAGCTTATTTTTTTCTGTGTAATGGATGTATTATCTATTAAATAGTTACCCAGCGACAGAATCCGACACAATTTCAGACATCAAAAAAATGATAAATTAACTAGCTACTGAAGTCAAAAAAATTTTTGTCTTTATTTTTTATATTCAAGATAAATCATACAAAAAAGACAATGCATGCTTCATTTAAATCTACATAATTACTTCCAGGTGGAAGTAATTATATAGATTTGTCGGATTCTTGAATAGAGCATCTTAGAATAACATTTTAAAATGAAATCATCAAAAAAACCGCTATTATAAATTAATGTTTTTTAAAACCGTATCTTTCCTGGGGTAATACCCCAAGGTATTCACTCAGGGCGCTTTGGACAGGACCAATATTAGCAGCATAAACCATACACTAGAAAGACATAAAACCGAACAACTGCTTATAGGATGGATCCTACAAAAACTATGTACTATGGAGACTAGGGAATCCATTTTTTAATCAAAATAAATCATTCTGAGCATGTAAAACCAAAAATTACCAAATCTCGAGAAAAATTTAGAATTTTAAGTATATTAAGTACACAGAACAAGGGTACTTCTTTGAACCGTTTTGTTGTACCTCTATTCTTCAGCAACACGGATTAAGAATATTTTATGCCGGCTGTACACATTGGGCCAACGTTGGCGTGTGAGCAGGAGGCAGCTATGTAAACGAAAGAGATCGAATTATAGCCCTCTCCCTCTAACACATCGCTGCCTTCTGCTCACGCGCCATGGATGTTTTCTATGTATTTAAGTATCTATTATCTATATAAGTATGTATATCGTCGTCTAGTAGCCATAGTACAAGCTTTGCTTAGTTCGGGACTAGGTCGATTTGTGTAAGATTGTTCCCGAAGTATTTATTTATTTATTTGAACAGAAAAAAACACCTGTACTCACAATTGTGGATCAAAGAGTAAGCTCCAATTTCGGTCGATGAAGGAGCAGATGTGTGTCTTATAGTGGAAGAACCCATGGTTGCTGATGCCATAGGCATTGGTGGTGAGGTGGTGCAGCGTCAGCAGAATCACATTCACCCTGTATATCAAGGATTCATCGTCATCATATCAGCCGAAAATGACCACTGCTGGATGTGCCTCAAGGATTAAAGGTGTTAAATAGCTACATGACATCAATTGTCATAGTATCATCTGCACGTCTAGCACACGAAGGCCGCGACATACTCTCGATTTTTATCGCACTATACCTCTTGTTCTAAGTGTTCTAATAAGAGAGAGACGGATAGTGCGAGAAAAATCGAGAGAGCTCGGGCGCCGTCGCGTGCTAGCCGTTCTGTACAGACTAGAACAGCCATACTCAAACTTTTTTCTACAAGGTCACAAGCAACCAACGAAAATAGTGACCGACCGAAACATGTTATTTTGCCGAAACCGAAACCGAAACCGAAGGTTCGGTTTCATTGTCGTTTCGGCCGAAACCGAAACCGAAACCGAACCTTTTATAAAAAAAAAAAAAGTCCTTAAAAAGTCGAAAAAATGTTAGTAAGCCCGTTTTTTTCTAAAATTAATATCTTGCCGACCTATAATTACAGGTTTCTACTTTCAAAGATTTATCACAATTAAATTTCAGCACAGTTACAGAGGTTCTGTTTGAAAATTTAATTTAACTACCCTATAAAGTGAAAAAAATACATTATTTTATTTGTAACACAAAGTTAACGATTTTTTAATGGTGGTATAAAATAAAACAAATTTATTATTAAAATATGATGCTCATATATAATGTTTATTTATTTTCAGTTACTTACATTTTAATTATACTCACAAATATCACAATCAGTTAGCCTCGAATGGCTAATTCAAATATAATTAGATAATCAAAATAATCAAATTGATCACCTTTGGTAATCATTTTAGCGAACCTTTTCTTTTATTATGTAAGGTGCATAACATAGGTTATGATAACAAATCAACAAGTATAATATAGTAACAAATCTATACTTATACTTTTTATTTTTTATAACTAATCCATTTATTTCTAACTAACTATTATCTAATTAAAAATAAACAGTGTTTTTGACATACTTACTGAGATCTACAATTTCTTTTTTAGGATCAACTACTTATAATTAGATGTCCTTATCGCGCTCACGCGCGTTCCTACCTACGTCAGCGCGACAGAAATATTGACCTAGACTGTAAAAGGACTCGGATAAAGTTCCCTATTAAGGTCCCGCTGTATATCTGTCACACGTCAAATTATCTTTTCCCGTGTTATTATTAACCTACAGTATGTTAAAATTAATGGAGTTCTGCAATTATTAGTGTGGTTTAAATTGGGCCGTCTTCGGGCAACTGAGATAACGCTGAGATGCATAAAGACTGGCTTGTGACCCGCTAGAAGTCGTTAACACTTTCACTGCCCGGAACCCGCCTAGCGGGCGCCTACGCCGTAGTCGCTTTCCGCTACATGCGGGGAAAACCATGGGATCGGCTACGAGCGTAGCGATTGGAAGTGAATGTGTTAAAACAGGCTTGATTACCAACATCCCTCATGTCCTTCGTAAGGAATGATTCGTCATTTAAACGCAGCATCCGTACTTTTCCAGGTCTTTATATCAAATACAATATAAAATTGTCTACGAATGTCTACGAAGTTGTATATACATACCAATTGCAATGTCTTTATGAACTTTATTGTTAAGTACCTATACCATCTGTACCTATATCATCTGTAAGTATAATGAGTACTGCCCCAGAGTAGTAAATACCTAAGTAATTTACGGCGGATCCTCCAATGATGAGGAAGACCTTATTTTCTTGCTATAAGTACCTATGTGTTCAACTTCAATATTCGGATAATCCTTCACAAATAGATGTGCACGTAGTACCTACCTATTGTGACCACAGATATAGATATACATAGATAACGCAAATGCATGTAGGTACTTCGCGTGTCAGAATTCGGACTCCGAGTTGGCACTCCGACTTCCATTCCGCGCGCGTCTGTTGTGGTAGCCGGTTGTCCGTGAATATTAAGAAAATACCTTATTGCAGAATCAATTTTCCGCGGGTAAATTAAGGGGAATTCAGATCACTAATTCGCCCGTGTGACGTCAAAGTAGGTAGAAAAAAGTGACACGGTCGGTTTTCATACAGATTGAGGTGTTTAAGTTATCTAGTGTATTCTATATCTGTGATTTTGACCAATATTTGCTACGTACGGTACGAGTGGCGGCGCGTTCCCTCTGGGTTGGAAGGTCAGATGGCAGTCGCTTTCGTAAAACTAGTGCCTATGCCAAATCTTGGGATTAGGTGTCAAAGCGGACCCCGGGCTCCTTTAGGGGCATTACCGGGAATAACGCTAGGAGGATGATGGATGATGAATTGATGATGATGATTGGCGGCGGCGCGTGAAAATTTTCGACGGGAAACCCGGAATAAAAAAGTTACTAAAGAGTTTAGAGACCCTATATAAGTGTAGACTTGCCTAAACACATTTCAGGCAAGCCGATGGGAATCGGCTTGTATGGGCGCTCTGCCACTGCTAAGTATATATCTAACTTATTATTAAGTTTAACGACTATAAATTTTATTTTCTTATGCTAAAGTTCATTGTTTATGGATCATACCTATAGTTTCGCATCTTTCCTATAAATAAAATAACAAAACATTTATTTCAGCATCCTTGGTTCCTATTATAGTTACCGCGCTGCAAAGCCTAATTTTTAATTAGACTTAGACAATCCGCATAAACGGCGTCGACTCTAAAAAATAAACAAAGTAACGGCGTCTCCTGTAAAAAAAAACAGCAGATAAGCTGTGAACTATGAACCACAGGAAATACTTGTTTTCTGACTCTGTCCTTATTATTTTTATTTATTGCACAAAGTATTCCGAGAAAACTTACCTAATTAAGAAAGTAAACAAACAAAGTGCGTTCCACATATACCTTCCAAAGAATCGCACCCACATCAACTTACCAAATTAAAAAAGTACAAACAAACAAAGTGCGTTCCACTTATACCTTCCGAAGAAACGCAACCACATCGGACCGCTCTTAATGCACCCTCAACCTCTATTTAAACAACTGCCCTCGCGCGCCTGTCTCATTCCACGACAGACGGTCCGACAATTAGTTCAACGATCATATTACTCGAGTCGTGCACGTGTTGTGTTGTGATGATTCAGGAGACATGAGCAGGATCAACCCTACGGATTCAATAGTTTATAAGCTACTCAGTCGTACCAGCATTGGTAAGATTAACGTGAATTTTTTTTTAGTTGTGTAGGGTGACCATGATTTATTGTGAATGAAACTTTTACACAAAATGTAAAAAAAAACTGTGGGCGTTTAACTTAATTACGATGGTAAAAGATCCATTAACATTAACTGTATGTGTAGGGTTGATCCTGCTCACGTCTCCTGAATCACCCTGTATAAATATACAATATAAAATATAATACATACTATCATATGCAATATATATATCGCAAATATACAATAAATAAATAAATACTATATTCAACCAATTCACAAGTCATTCGTACATAAAGCATTCGTCTCTTGCTGGCGATCCTAAATTGCACAAAAATTATAGTTTAAAAAACACTAGAATAACACGCTTTTAACCAAATCGTGGTCAAAGTTAATTACAAGACTTTTCTAACAAATCCAAACAGCTATGATACGATGTTCCGTTCGTTAGAATCGTCTCAATGAGTAGTTGATGATGGTATACAGAAAAGTACAGTTGGCAATAAAAGCTTGTACCAAAAATGAAATATTTGACAGAAACTTATTTAAGTATACGTATAAGAATCCACAAGTTAATATGTAGAGAGCTGTTTTCACGCCTCCATCCACTCGTTTTGTCGCCATTGATTTTAGCATATGACTAGGTTCGAGTGCAAGCATATACAACGTGTTAATAAAATAACGCAAAACCTGAAAACCGTTTGTTCAGAATCGAGAGTAGAATGCGAAAAAAATTCAAAATAAAATTTTTGACTAGATTTATTTTTTACATTTGTATGGAGCTTGTATTATAATCTCGGTGTTTGGTTGAATAATATTTTTGTAAGTGAAGAAGCCATGAAATCTATTATGGGGCAAAGTAACCTCGAGATTTAGACAGGGACGGCCCTTATTAAACGTTCTACAAGCCTATTTTAACTAAAATGGCGTTAACAATCGTTTTTCTGTTTTCCTTTGTATGTCTACACTCATTTCTATTTCTATTTTTGTTCTTTATAAAGGGACAAAGCACATTTTATTTAGCAAAGGCATTTTAAGTTCTTATGTTTGGTGCAAGTTGCAACCCACCCTAAATTAGTAAATGGTTGTTACAAATTTAATGGAAATTAAAGTAACTCTATTAAAATGTATGTATTTGTATGGGAATTTTGACAGTTCACCACGGAAAAACTTCCACTGGCGCCATTTTTACGTTAACTGGTACCGACTTACCAAATGTACTTTACCTGCTTCCATTATAACTTTATTATTTCAAAACCTAGAAAAAAACACCAAGTTCACCAAGTTGGTGCCTCCTCCATCCATTTCTATTTAATTAACATAATTATGTAGGCGGATCGTGTGTTGTATTTATATTTTACTGACGAAACCTGTGGTGGATGCATTATCTGTGGAATGACGAAACCTGCGCTGTGGATCTTGATGGTACCTATGACCCCGTTGACGGAGCACTGGATCTTCAGACACTGAGGGTCTCCGATCTCGATGGTGATGCAGGGGTTTTCTGTAAGGAGGAGGCTTCTCCAGTTGGGTTGCTCCAGATGAGAGACTTACGAGGTCAGTCGCTCGATGACGTCAGGAATTTTGTGTACTAGCTGTTCAGTTCAGCTTGTCTTTGACCACCCCGAACACGGAGCACTGGTTCTCCCCTGACGAACTCCTACCTCGCTGATGGTTATGCAGGAGTTTTCTGTAAGATGGACGTACATACTTTCAGTTGCTCCAGATGTGAGAGCTGAGAAATTTCGATGATGTCAGGAATCTTGTGGACTAGCTGCTCAGTCTTGCTGTTTGACCACCCCGTTGACGGAGCACTGGATCTTCAGACACTGAGGGTCTCCGATCTCGATGGTGATGCAGGGGTTTTCTGTAAGGAGGAGGCTTCTCCAGTTGGGTTGCTCCAGATGAGAGACTTACGAGGTCAGTCGCTCGATGACGTCATTCCTACTGTTGAACGAAAACGAATGAAAGTTATGCTGCAAAATTATCATTATCAAGTCACATCCAAATATACCTGAAAATAGATTAGAGGAGTTCCGTCGCGGAGGATAAAGATCAAGAGCTTCCCGTGTTCTCTCGTGACGGTTCCACCATCTCTGAACCATAAGACCCAAAGGTTCTCGATAGGGTTCAAATCGGGCGATTTTGCAGGCCAAGGTATTAAATTAATTTCCGGGTGTGCACGAAACCAGGCACGCGTCACTAACGCTTTGTGCAAAGAACAATTATCTTGGCAGTGAAAAACTCATTGGTACGAGCCGGGATTCGAACCCACGACCGCCGCTTGACAGCCGCATGCCTCAACCACTAGGCTACCGTAGCTCTCCAAAAATAAATTAGATATACGCAACAAAACAGTCACAAAAATGGATTCCCGCTACATGCAGTGCCTCTCGTCTATTAAGATTCTGCAGGTTACACGGCGTTAGACCGTCAGCTGCAACAGTCCACCACACTCAAAAAACTCAACACTGAATATCAATTTCGGAAGGTATACTCATACACGGCATCTTCTTTCTCTACAACTCTGAGCTACGTTATGAGACGAGAGCATCAAGTCAAGGATCAGATCATGTGAGTCGTTTCCAGTGTATTTGCAAAGATAGGATTCACGTAGGGCTAGATTGTTTTAGGATGTTCTAGGATTTTGTGTGTGTTCAACATTTTATTTCCACAGATTCTCTTCGGTAAATATTTTAACTTCATGTGGCAAATATTGGTGATAGGTTGTCAATCTTGACGCTCGATATCTATGAAGCATTTTCTTATAAATGAATAGACTTAACTGAAGAGGTTGATAATGAATGACCAATATAAAATATGTACCTATATGTATGATTAATCTTTATTTATTTTTCAATCAATTATTCATTCGGTAGAAACCTACTAGGGTACGATCTGTTTTTAAGTAAATACCTACTCTTTGGCTAATGTCAAACGTTCCCGCTCCGAAAACCCCGATGTATGCTCATTAGCAGGGCCCGTAATGTTCGTGCCGATGACGTCAAACCACACATAGGATTATTTCAAATACAACGGCCGTATTCATAAACGTTCTAGAAATCTTGTAGCATCAGTTTCGTCAATATGTTGTCCTTTATATGATATATTTAAATTATGAAAATGATTAACTCTTTGTTTAAAATACCTACATGATTTTAGTCTTCTCTAAAATTGATCTTTAAATTATTAGTATACTTAGTAGGGCACTTTCAGGTGTTAATGTGGACACGCTGGACAAAAGCACTAAATTTTGTACAGGTACTTGTTAGGTCCATAGCTTTAAGTTTTTGATAGGAGCCAACTCCTCCGTCAGCCATCTTTAATTTTATGGCGGTCATTTTGAATTATACGTATATCAATAATATCTCGAGTTCTAAATAACGTAGAATCAGACTCTGTACAGTTTGTACAATTAGAACGCTTAACCCCTTTCATGCCACATTTAAAGCACACTAACTCCCTTGACTTGCACTGGTTAGTAAAATGAGTGTTTGTATTACACCTAAAGCATTTCCTATCCATCAGTCTCGAAGAGCTAGGCTCATATTTTAATGCCGATATTTGTTTACCTACTGATTTTGATGATGACTTGTGGTGTAAATCAGAGGTAATTTTAAAGTTATTGAAAGCAGGTTCAATAAAATGGTCAGCGCGTGAGCGCGCCAGTTCAAGTTGTTTACAATAGAATTTAAGTCTATCAATTGTATTTATATCATGAAGCGCTAATTCCTTCATGTAATCTGAGTAGTTAGATATTGAGAGTTCTGGGCCAGTTGTTTGGGATAGAATTACCACTGCTCGTGTCGCCCTGCTCCACTCACGGACGTGGTAATTCTATCCCAAACTACTGGTCCAAAACTCTCAATCTCATATTTGGAAAATGCCTAATCGCATATTGGAGCAGATCTCTCCAATCGCTTACAGTAGGGTAGAATTAGGGATTCAAGCTCACTTATCCTAAAGACAGCGAGATATCTTATTGACCAGAATTGTCACAACTTGGAAATGTGCTTTCGTTTGACAATGCGAAAAAACAAGAATAAAAATTGCAAAAGGCTTAACACAACGGGTACAAGCTAGCATTGCACCCACCAGATCTCGTTCTGCTTGAGAACCAGATCTCGTAACGCACCATCATAGCCCAGACTTATTATGGGTTGAGCTTTGAGCTTTGTCGGGCTACTAGGTTTATTACGGTGTTTGTCACACTCTAACACACAGAATTGGCCAGAGACGTCTGTTAGAGTATGGGATTGATATATGATTTTCGACTTTGATTTTCGAGATTGATTTTTGAGTTTGATTTTTGAGTTTGAGGGTGGGATCTCCAACGTTACCAAGACCGTCTGGCAATGTGGATCACCCGTGTCATTACAGTACGCAAGGTACAGTAACACGCCACCGCGTATGTGTTTGACCGTCACCACGTTATAGTGTGTTGTACATCGCATGCCCTGCCCAAGGTCGGGTTATTAAAACCAAGCATGGTTTATACGCCACCGCGTTACCAAGTCATTGTCACAAAGTTGGCCAGTCCTTGGACAAGAAGTGGTAAGAGCACTGTAACCATCGGTCTGTATAGCCACAGATACTCCGTCATTTCTGTAATCGAAATTTTTATTTATATCAACCTTCTTTAAAAACTTCAAAAGCGCGATGCAGGCCTGACATTCTGATTGGATCATTGATGTGACGACACACTGGTTGATACGATCATACATGAACCAATACAATATAACGTAATCATATCACTAAGTAAGATCTTAAAGCAAAACAAGCTATGATGTTTATTATATAAAGTATCACTTCGTTTCAACCTGTTCAAAGTTGCATATGTTTAAACACAGCACTGCTGGCCACGTTGAGGAGTTAACTTAATTCGGCGTTCATTACTACTGGTTTTAACTCCTCAACGTTTTTACGTATTACTAGGCCACACGTAAAAGCCTGTGATAACTTTTAATGTGAATATGTTCCTACTGCTGAGGTGATATTCTTAGAAGCATGTAAGTTACCTAAAGTGAAAAAAAAAAAAAACTGAGTTTGATTTTATGTATTGTGTTCTTTTGAATTCACTCATTCATTTGATTCTCAAGCACGGTATCTTAAGAATTATCATCTTCTTTGGCGCATTCTTATGACTGACGGTCGTCTCTACCCGAGTTTGCCGCTCAATGCACTATTGCACAGTCCCCCAATCAACGCTCACCCACAAATATATCTTGTCACTGCGATGCGTGGTAACCAAGCGTAGGTAGAGGTCTAGTTTCGTGACGGGTGACCGGCGGGGTGAGACGCATTAACGCGTAGCGAATAACAGCCCAGGCCACTGGGCTTTCAGCCATCCGGATAAACAGCTGCAAGTTTCTCTTGCAGATTTCTGATACCTACTACAATGTCTAGGAAGAACCATTCGGTGATGGTCTACGGCACCTTTTTCCTTCCACGTCTGCTGCGATAAGAAGTTTTCCCCGGTTAGCTCTCGTATGTCTACGTGTCCGAATCAAAAATATTGTTTTGAAAAATGCCACAAAAGGCGGCTGTTAGTTGTTTTGTTGCCGGTATAGGTGACGGTCGTTGCCGAAATAATCTTATGTTCCTGACAACGGCACAGCACCATACCCTATTTCCAATAAGATTAGATCTGGACAACATTGAGAATTTCACAAAAAGTACACATCTACGGAAGATCAATTTGATTCGTCTCTTAACAGCGTAATGAGATTTACTTACGTTGTGCGCTCTCGTTCTCTACCTCAGAATAAGAAATAGTTCTAATAGTAGAGAAGGACACGAGTTCACCTGTCATTGCACATTGTACCTTACGCATAGTGCAACAAGGTCTTTATTGAAATGATCATACGTTCGATTTATATTTAATTGTATATATACCTTTTTACATTATTACTATGACTATTGTAATGGGTTTATTTCCTTAAATTCCTTCATAGTGCAGCTTTTCTCAAACATGTACAGTCAGCATCATATAGTTAGTAGCAGCCAAAGTAGCCAAATATATCGGAACACGTCTTTATTAACTTGCACGAGGTCAGTTATATCGCTTAGTCTATTCAAGATAATGACTGTTATGTTGATGTTGCGTTACTGCGTTATTTTGGTTATGACACACTTGCGTCACGGTGCTTTAATTAAGTGTGTGCTTTAATTTGAAGAAGTAAAACAAAAATTCTTTTACCGTTAGAAGCCGACATTATCCCTGATGAACATAGGCTACTTTTTACCGCGGGAAAATGCTTCATTCCTGCGGGAAAACGGGTGATCCGTGCGAAGCCGGGCCGGGCAGCTAGTAATATTATACAGAGGAAAGATTTGATTGTTTGTTTGTTTGCATTGAATAGGCTCAAAAACTACTGGACCGATTTGAAAAATTCTTTTACCGTTAGAAGCCGACATTATCCCTGATGAACATAGGCCACTTTTTACCGCGGGAAAATGCTTCATTCCTACGGGAAAACGGGTGATCCGTGCGAAGCCGGGCCGGGCTGCTAGTTTACAAATACACGACCGGTTTAGCCTAGTTGGTAGTGGTAGTGCCTACGAAGCTAGAGGTCCCGGGTTCGAATCCCGGTAAGGGCTTTAGTTGTGTGATGAGCACGAATATATGTTCCTGAGGTATTTATTTATTGATTATTAAGTACTAGCTACTGCCCGCGACTCCGTCCGCGTGGAACTCGTTTATATCGTAGCTCCATACAAACTTTACCCCCCACTTCATCCCCTTGGGCATGGCCTCCCAACTCGAACAACGTATAATTATTACAAAAAAGAGATGGCGAAACATTTGAACCAGTAATCGTGAAGATGCTATCGAAGGAGGTTAAGGTTTAACTAACTCTTATAAAGGGAGGTATATAGCTGCAATAATTCCCACCCGGGTACAAAAGCCGTTCGTCATGCTGATATGTAAAGGCAATGATGTATTATAAAAAAAGAGATAGATACGTTGTCTAAACAAAATTCCGAGTTTAAAAATGGCCACCAAATCTACCAGCTGAGACACTTTTATACGTTTCCATTAACGACGCGAAACTGAGGCAAGTTGGTGCAACTGACTCCGTTTTAGTGTGAGGCACTTTTATTTATTTATTTAAGGATTGCCAACGAACACAATATTACATTTTACGCGGAAACATTAAGTACTTATGTTAATTGTAACCCTAATAATAGGCAACCACGGCATGCGTTACACTTTTTGCATGAATGCACTAAACTATCTGGGCTTAAAACTAAATAAATAACTGAATCACATCAGTCAGACTGTAGTCTGTTCAGTTCAAGGTTCAACAACAGATCTCTGAACTTTTGGAGCACTTAATAACCTATCTACCACTTTTTTACCATTACCATTTTCTACCATTTTAATAATATAACATCATTCATTGTGTAGAGGTATGATATTTGCAACCTATTGAAGATTTTGAATTTTTTGTAAGATGTTTCTCTCGTGTCGTGGTGCAATAAAGCGTATTTATTATTATTATCTCTCATCTTACTCCAGAAAAAGTTATCGTGAAACTTTCAAAAACCAATAATGAATGTTTATATTTTAATTTAATTCAAGAATGATGAGTATGATGACATGTAATATTCAGAATATTATTAATAAATGACTTATGACTTAACACTCTTGAAATAACAATGTAATGTACGGTTAAAATAATCTGTCCTGCCCACGGTGTTTTTTTTTAAATTTTATCTCGACATTTGCCATAAAAAAATCTTATCTTTTTTTTATGTGACAGCGCAAAAGTGTGTGTTTTTAATCTCAAATTTATGCCTATCCTATAACTGTCTTATTTTCATTTAAATCGGAAATTTAAAAACAGTTAACTTTACATTAAAACAAATAAAAATTAGAAATGATAATTCGGTGGAAAGGTTATATGAAGTGATTGAGCCATTTCGCTATAGAATAGCTGTACCCAAAAGTGATGTAAACTATTTAGATTTTATTTATGTGATAAAATATAATATAATACGCACGGGGCGGGCGCGCCTGGTTATTTTTTTAATTGTAATCGAGACTGATGTACACAACACAATAAGGTAATACTGCAATATTACTTAATTGAATGTTGTTTCACTACATAGTATAAAATATATAATCTTTAAAACTACGCAACGGATTTTGATGCGGTTTTTTTAATAGATAGAGTGATTCAAGAGGAAGGTTTATATGTATAATATATGTAGTACCCGTGCGAAGCCGGGGCGGGTCGCTAGTGTTATATAAAGGTAGTAATATGTTACTGAAATACATATATACTGGTCTTAAGACTTAAAATATATTCGTGTTGACGATACGTCCGCTCAATCAACAGCGTTCAGAAAAGCACAAAAATGAAACGAGTGACGTTTCTATGTCGCGTGTCGAAAGCATGGATGCATTTCCTATTTCTGGAAGTTGGCTAGTCTGGCTCTTGAAAGATTTTGTGTTACCGCGTCGTTTGAGTATTTTTGACAGAGTTATAATTATAAGATACTAGCTTCTGCCCGCGACTCCGTCCGCGTGGAACTGGTTAATATCGTAGCTCCATACAAACTTTCAGCCCCACCTTATCCCCTTGGGGGATGATTTCCGGGATAAGAACTATCCTATGTCCTTCTCCAGAACTCAAACTATCTCTATACCAAATTTCATCCAAATCGGTTCAGCGGTTTAAGCGTGAAGAGGTTACAGACAGACATCATCATCATCATTCATCTAAGATCGCTTCTATGTCCAGCCATGGACGTCTTTCGGCTGATATGATGGTCGCTTCTATAACCATTACCTTAATTTACAATAAATCTCACAAAAAAAAAGTTGACTGACGCGATGACGCTGAATTGCTTAAACAAACTAACTTTTTAAAGTTGACATTCCCGATTTGTATTCATTAAAGTCGAGCATCGAGCTGAATGAATAAAACACACAAAAATAGTGGCGCCCGGTCATGGCATTAAATTAGTGTAAGTCGTAGGCATAAATGCATCCAAAAAAAAAACGTAAAAAAAATATGGAAAAGCCTTTAGTCGACCGGTTATCCTAGGGGGTAGTGACGGTGCTTACGAAGCTAAAGGGCCTGGGGTGGATATATGCTATATTTTAACCCGCGGTTTTAGCTGGGTTTTCTGTAATACGCGGGTTCGCTTCGCTCGCTCGTTCAACTAGGAGGTAACTATCCAGCACGGCTAGCACGCGACGGCGCGCGAGCTCTCTCGATTTTTCTCGCACTATCCGTCTCTCACTTATTAGACCACTTAGAACAAGAGGTATAGTGCGAGAAAAATCGAGAACTAAGCTACTAAAACAAATTTACACCGCTGTACCCCAATCTGTAATGAGCTATTGTATTCCAGCATGGGGAGGAGCTACGCAAACTAAATACCTAGAAGTAGAAAGAGGTCAGAGATGTCTATTGAAAACTATGTTCTTTAAACCATATCTTTAGGTATAGAATTTTAAAAGTTAGTAGAATAGGGAATATTCATGACATTTTTTTATTTTTTTTATCTATTCTATAAGTAATTATATAACCGGAAAAAAATATAACACTTTCACAATATTATTAAATAAGCTAAAAAAAAATAATTAAAATTACTATCATTTTCGGACGATCTTGTACAGTCGACGTCAAAGATATGTATACATTTTTCGCCTTATTAGAATGGAATAAGGTGTAAAGTGTATACATATCTTTGAACTCGACTGTACCTACACCCGGAAAGTGTTTCTACACGCCCCAATGGTGACAAATAATAGTACGGCTTGGGCGAAGCACATGCCCATACCATCGCAGGAGCCTTAGCATGGATGAGGTTTTCCAAGGAATCCCGGCCCAAACTAATTTCGCGCAAATGGAAAGCCAATTTATGAAAATTAGTTACCTAAGTTTCTTAAAATACCACGCCGTTAGCAAAACATCGTGAGGAAACCGGTCTAATCCCAATAAGGTCTAGTTTTTCCTCTGGGTTGGAAGGTCAGATGGCAGTCGCTTAAGTAAAACTAGTGCCTATGCCAAATCTTGGGATTAGGTGTCCAAGCGGACCCCGGGCTCATGCGCATGGAAAGCAAACCACCATAATGTGTCTGACTTCTTTCTTATACATAAAATTGTCATCGGAATTGAAATCTTCTCCCTTGGACGCTAGAGTAGTTCAGTTGTTTGACAAATTAATTACAATAACCGAATAATCACTGGAAATTAAAATTACAAGACCACTTTTATGCAGCGTAAAAATATAGAGTTTTACACAATACGTTACCTACATTTGAACAAAAAAGTTTCTGCATTTAATTTAAACAAATTCAAGTTTTGAGAGTATGAATATGCGTTTATTCTTTAATGCATCTACAGTCAGGTTCTACAACATCTACACAGACAACCTTTCATAGATATCTACACGTTTCTTATGTCAGTAACAATAAAGTCTCTGTATAGATATTTTTGAAAGGTTGTTTGTCCACCGAAGGCATAAATAAGTCCGCGTCTAGCCTGATATACAACGGAGCAAACGGCTGAGCCGGGCGTGTTGCGGCTACTGTGAGCGCTCGCTGCCTCATGGGGTATCCACATTATGTGATTTTACCCCAATTTGTCAACCGGTTTCCTCACGATGTTTTCCTTCACCAAAAAACCACTGTTAAATATCCAATGATATTTCGTACATAGGTTTTTGAGAAAACCCAGTGGTACGAGCCGGGAGTTCGAAGTCACAACCTCAAGATTCAAAAACGCATGCCTTACCACTCGGCTATGTCTCAGCATGGTGTCATAATGGCAGGTACGGATGGTCAGTGAAAGTTTACTTTAGAAAAGAAAAACTTACCGCTGATTTTAAAGCTGATAAAATTATAACCAATCGAAATTCGCTCTTATATCATTGCAACAACGTCTACACTGGATATTAACAACCGCAGTTTGGTTGGTGCAATTACGTAGATTAAAGGTTCTTTCAGTGTGGCCAGAAAAATCCTATCTAGAAGACAGTTCAAGGTCATTTAGGTAGTTTTTTTTATCACGTCGACGCCTCGTCAAGGTTTCCAACGCCAGCAATTGTTTGCCAACTTCTAATGCCAAATAATCAGGGTGTAAAAGCTATAACTCCTCAAATTCCCTCCATTAGCCTTCAAAAAGCCCAAAATAAATTAGGACTGTTTGTAATGGAAACAGTTCCAGTTAGGATTTAAGGAAGAGCTGTCACTTTTGGAAAGATCATTTTCCATTACGGGTAATATAAATATGAAGCATACGTAGTTCGTGTAATTAGTATTGTGTCGTTATTATACTTAGTTTTGTTTTGAATTAGAAAACATTAATAATACTTTACATAAGCCCTATGTAAAAAAAAAACAAAGACAGTTCACCATAGTCGTATAGTCGAGCTTTTCGTTGTTCCGTACCTATGTATACAGGATGTTAACGGGGTCATGATCCGGAATGACAAAAAGCGAATAAGATGATCATACTGAACAACCTTTCCCATGGGACCAACCACGAAATCGCAAAAAAAAAGAGCCAATTAAGAGTTAACTGTGAGTTAACTGCGATTTAATTGAGAGTTAATGTATGGAATACCTGGTTTTTTTTTGCGATTTCGTGGTTGGTCCCATGGGAAAGGTTGTTCAGTATGATCATCTTATTCGCTTTTTGTCATTCCGGATCATGACCCCGTTAACATCCTGTATAAAAATTAGTTTACACAATTTTAGACGAGAAAATAGTTGAGTCGGACCTCGAATTCACCATTTTGGTGTGGGCCATTTATTTAGTACTTTCGTCCACTAGAAATTAAACAAAATCAGTTATACATATACTATGATAGGTCATAGAGTAGAGCTTGTTTGTTTTAAAATTGAACGAAACAAATGCTGTCTTTCAATTAAGAATGATATAAATTGTATTGAAGAGGATGCATTTGGATGATAGGCTTTTTGGCGGCGGAAACGTGTAAGAGCCTCAGGAATTTATGACTATAAATTGTAGTATTTTCATTTATTAATACTTTCGTGGTCTATTCTACATGTCATTCTTTCAAATGAAAACAAAAATTAAAATCTGCATCTTCCCTATTCAAGCGCTCCGCTCCAATCCTACCGAAACCCAAAGGAATAGGTACGCAAAGGTGGAGTACTTGTTTGTGGATTGATTTTTGAAGTGAAAAATTCTTTAGCGGCGCTGAGCACTTTTTGGGATGGAGAAAAATTGCTAAATACGCAACAGATTTTGGTGACGTCAGATGTGAAGGAGGTCACTTTTTGCTGCTAGCCGCTCCAACTCCAAGTCACATTGTGCCTGCATCCGAATATTAGGCTCCTCTCCACGTCTCTTCTACATCTATTGCCATCCTTATTCAATTCCTGCCCGATTGTGGATCCGTCAATCTCATGGATCATCTTCATTTCTAGTTAGAAGGGTTGCGAAAGACAGAAAACAGTGGAAAATGCTGGAGGAGGCCTATGCCGTACGGCACACTGAACTCATTTTATAATCAACTTCTGTAACCAAACAACACTCAAAGTTCAGACTAAATGGCTTATTGATTGATTGAATATGATATGATAATAACAAAATAAAATAGCCGGGAAGTCAGGATTAAGTAAGAAATACATTAATACAGATTGAGTTTTTACTAAACAATTCATATTTTGCAATTGGATTACTTCTTTCGCCATGTTAGCAAAATATTGTACAAATCAATGAAATTATGTTATTACCTTATTACTAACTATGTGAAACGGAACATATAGGTATATGAAATGTCTGTGTGTGCGATACGCTGTACAAAATGCCCTAGCTAGACTTACATCGGGAAGTACCATAGACAAACATTATTTTGCGCCACATTGACACTGGGACAGGCCTGCTATGTGCGCTGTGCTGCTGTGTGTGCTATGTGCTATGGCTGTTGTGTGTGGTATGTGACACGTTTTTTACCAGACACATTGCATTGCTTTTGGCAAATGGTGAACCGTGCGTCGTACTCACACGCCCGATGTCGGGCGACGTGGTCAGTAGCGTTCGAACAAACTAACATTCACATAACATACTTATACAGCTATCCGTTCCACAGACGTTTTCGTAAATCACCGCGAAATAAAATATTGTTCGATACATTGTGTGCTTAGGTACTGATGAACAATCAACATAATTATTTTTATAAAATGTTTTTGCCGAATTTCACTTATGTTTACCGTCAGTTAATAAAAACAGTACACAATGAATAGGTGGCAGCACTAAATCTGCAAGAATAGCATACAGCTGTCGGCGGGAGAGTTTGAAATCAGAATTGTGTTTCTTCTATACGTAAGACATTTTGGTGTAGCAAGAGCTACTGTTCCCAACAATATGAGTTAATTTACAACACAGATAACGACTGCATACTGCAGGCTAAGTGTATTGTTTTTAAACTTACTGCCTGAATTAAGCGTTTAATGTAAAATAGGTGCCTTATCTGGTTGGCAACAAATAGTTATTAAATAAAAAATCTATACTTTTTTATATAAGCTGCGGGCGGAATCAGCCAGCGAAACTAGTGTAACACGAATGAAGCAATAATGCGTTAATTCGTTACTTAATTAACGCATTATTGGCCGCCACGCCAAAACACCGACAACAACCGTTTTTCCACGAAAAAACACAAACTTTCACACAAAAAACACTGTCTAATTTCGGTAAAAGTACGGAGCGAACCGAGATGTGTCGTCCGTGGCCGCGTTCGCATCTAAACGGCCGGAGTTTTATGTTAGATTACAGACGTAACTTTTATAGTGAGACTTGAACTAAGGACCTTCGCTGTGTTTTGCGATTAAAGGGTTAACAAAAAGTCGTGTGAACACACATCCTTCGCTCACTTCGTCCTTTTAACTTTATTTATGCCCCTTTGGTGCGTTAATTACAGATGTATCTGTACTTTTTGTTTATCTTCAAAGACGGAATAATCCGTCAGGGCATACTGGACCTTCACGCATTTGCTTAAGATTCAAATTTAGTTCTGCATTCTACCGTTATATGATACTGCAACGATTCAAAATGATTTCTTATCGGCCCTAGACATTCCGTTGACACTGTTATAAGATTTGCTCGTACTTGTCAAGAATACTACAATATATATTATATATACATTTTTAAATAAAGGAAAAATTGAAAAATGTAATGCTCCGAGCCGGATTCGAACCGGCGACCACAGGCATTCATGGCCCGTCGCTACTAACCAACTGAGCTATCGGAACAATCCGGTTCGGCCACCAAATCTTTCAATCAGTTCCTTCCTACAACGGAGCATTAAATTTTTATCAACACGAAGCAGACGATATGAAGAGCCATTATCGTGTTTTTGCATCTTGGACGACTGATTTTCTCCATCCCTGGTCTTAGAGACAGTGGTTACACGTGAGGCATTTCGGTGCTGGTCGCTCTCAGTTCCCTTCGACTCGTGCTCTATAGAAGTTTTAGAGATGTGTACCTTGGGTTTCCCTTGTACTTCGAACTGTAGAAAATCCTCTTGGTACATCTCGTGTACATCTTCAGGTGCATCCGAGTACCACCACGTAAATTGTCCCATGTCCAGGATCATACGCGCATCTTGTAGGAATCCGGACCCCAGCAACGTTCGGTTCTCTCGTGATTCCGGCAGCACGACAAAAGTTGTTACGATGTTCCGTTCACAGAGCCTCACTTCTGCTGTTACTTTTAGCACGACTTGACTTTTAGGAACCCCGTCGGCTAATGTCAGCTGCACTGATTCGGTTCTGAATGGATAACCTTCTTCCTTCAACTGACAGTATAGCTGGTAGGACGCTATACTTGATCTGGCACACGTATCAATGTACGCATAACCGTGTATGTCCTTGACTGATATACATACTACTGGTCTGGACCTGGTATCCTTAGGGTAGTTCACGCTGGCGCTGCAGAAACTAACGTTTTCCTTTTTAATTGGCTGTTGGCGTGGTTGTTTGGAGCAGGTAGGGCAGCTAGTGCGTACCACTCCGGGTGCACCACAGCCATAACATGAGAATCGCGCTGCTGATGGTGAAGGCATTTGCGTCTGTGCTACTGAAATAGTCGGCTTACTTGGTGCTGTGGTCGCTCTCTCGTCAAACTTCTTCTTTCGGCAAACGTCGGCGGTGTGACCCGGATTCTTGCAATGACTACAACGAACTCGCTGCCCCTTGACCGGTTGAGGCCTGTCTTCAAAAAGCTCTTCCGCACTTTGCGCAGCCTGTAAGAGTGCATCGAATGACCTGACAGACTCCCTGGCGACCTTCTCCTTGATTCTCTTGTTCAGTGTTCCGTACACCATATCGAGCTGATGGCATTCAGGGTGGCGTGGCGGCGGCAACTGTGCAATTAGGTCTCTTTTCGCAGCCACGAACGTTTCAGTTAGCTCATTCTCCTTTTGGTGCGTTGCAATAAGCTCCTGGTAGATAGAGGGAGCTGGTTTCCTGGGTGCGAATGCTCTATGGAGTCTATCCTTAAAATCATCCCATTTAGTGACGCTGTCCGATATCCCGTTCCACCATGTCGCAGCATCGTCCTTTAGCACGAGCGGTAGGCTATCCAGTGCGTCTCTGTCGCTCATGTTCTCCACCCGTTTGAAGCAAGACGCCGCAGTTAAAAATGTTTTGACCTGCGTAGGATCTCTCTCTCCGTTGTAGGTGAAGTTGGCCGAAGCAAAAGATGTCGCTCGCGCCGGCACTGCAGCAGGGACAGCAGCATCTGGAGAGCGCGCCCCCGCAATAGCTCCAATCAGCTGCTGGAACTGAGCTTCCGACATATTGACTGCCATATTTCCTTTGTTTACTACTTTTCCAGGCTTCACTCTCGTTGATGTTACGCGTCCAGACTTCGTTACGACGTATTTTATCTTTGAAGTGCCCGCGTTGGACGCCAGATTGTAAGAGTGTGGCGGGATCGTGGAGCGTAGTGACAGCAAAACAAGGAACTTGTAGTTAACGTAGATTTATTTCCAAACTTTAAAATTAAATCAAAAAAAGGTAACACCTATCTGCGTACGAACGCCGACCCACAGTAGCAGGAGCGTGCACTCGAAGCGCAAATAATACCGCGGGCTAATATTTTATACAAGTCTCCGAACGTCCCACGAGTGGAAGCAGACAGAAAAGCAAGTATAATAAAGCCGAGTACCTTGTAATAATCAAGATCAATAACAAAAATCACATTCGAGTCTTATACATCCTACGGCAAACAAACGTTAGCGCGTTCTATCTTACGTGCAGCGCCATCTCTTATAAAGTTGGGTCACTAACGGTTGAACACAAAGTATGTACCTCAGAATTGCTTAAAACTAACGTTAGCGCGATCTATCTGACCGGCAGCGACATCTAGCGCATAATTGGGTAGGCTGTTCTTGACTGTTTATGTGTGTATTTTCTTACATTTATTCATTTAAATCAGGCAACAAAAGCCCATATTAACATATACTTACCTTACAGACGCCGTAGGTTCAGCGAAGTTAAGCGAACAGAATTTTTACGTTCCAATTAAAAATTTAAATTCCGAATCGGCGCTTTTTTACGTAAAATCAATCTACAACCGCCAAAAAGGTTCCTCAAAGGTGCGCATTTCGATGACAAACATTTTTGATGTGATAACGCGCGCGCCGCGTCTATTTTGAACCCGATCGGCCGTTCGCCCGGTTGTTGAACTGGAATAATTCGGCAAACAGCATTACCGCGCATGTTAATCTTAACGATATCATACGAAACTCGCGTGCCTATTATAAAATACCTCACACGGGCATTGCTTTACTTCTTTTTTTCGTCCGTGGACGATGATGATACAGAAAATATATATATATATATATATATATATTTTTTTTTTGTTCACCGCTTATACGAGAACCGGTCGCCGCATATACTAGAACCGGTTCGATCGAGTTAAGCGAATTTAATTAAACAAACACCGGTGACCTGTTCTTGTAATATATAACTTTTCCATATACGAACCCGCCTGGGTAATACCTGTAAATTATTACACTTACGTACTTGTTAATATGATTGTTTACACTAACGAATAGGTACTACCTTAACTACATACTTATCTAATGATCATAGGTATCAACAATAAATCTTTGAGACATCAAAAATATTCCTCAAAAAGGAGTTGGATGTTTGTACGGGGAACAAGACAATTTTAAAGTAAGGGATCTGTAACTTCGGTTAAAGACTAGCCCCTTTATCCATATAACTTAAAATGCCTCTGCTAAATAAAATGTGATTTGTCCCTTTACGAACACAAATGTCAACGTGACAGATAAGGACAAACGAATTTTAACGCCATATTAGTTAAAACAGGCTTATAGGACGTTTATCAATACGGCCGTAGGAAACCAATTACAGCGTTTCTTAAAATGTATCCTCTAAGGAGGTTAGAAAAGGTTGGAAGTATGCATCCTCATGGAAGTATGCATGAGGAACAAGTAAATTTTGAAGTGAGAGAATTCTTAGGTCATACAAACTGTAATAGCTTCCGCCCGCAACTTCGTCTGCGTGGACCCGGGATAAAAACTTCATCCAAATCGGTTGAGCCGTTTAACGTGATTGAGTAACAAACATCTAACCATCCAAACTTTCGCATTTATAATATTAGTAGGATGGTCAGCCATTTATTAGTCAAAATACATAATCCGACTGCTAGCGGAAAAGTAGGTTAGGTTAAGTGAGAACCACGACCCTTACAGAACCGAACAGCTACCAGAAATGTAGGTTAGGTTAAGTTAGAACTGCGATAGGTATTCATAATATTTCCAAAAAATCAAGCTGAAGTACGGGTCGATTCACAAGAGCTGGCGCGTAATGTCTATGAAATTAATGACAGTTTCATATATTTTATATATCTCGATAGTTTTATATATCTCGTGAATCGACCTGTAACCAGCGAACAGACATCACGTCAATTCGTCGCTCCGTTTTGCCGTGAAAGACGGACAAACTTACAAACAAACACACACATACACTTTCGCATTTATAATATTAGTATGGATATTTGGTGCTTTTTGACAAATTATAGGATATGATTCCGTATTATTTACTATCTCATTGCCTTCTGTACACCCCAAAGCGTATATGGAGATTTTATTCAAGAAACAGTTCTTTGACTATAAATACTCATTAATTTGATTTTAACCATGTAAGGAAGATTACTCGATATTTACTAAAAATGTGATTGTAATTTCTGAACCACATAACCGTTCGAAATTCGAAAGTATAGAACACTATTTTTGGCACAATTTATAGTGAATCTAATGGCACCTAATAAGCAGACAGTACTAAGATTAATTCAATATGAACATAATTCATAAATAAAGATAAATTTCAGGCTCTCTTTATAATTTCTAAGATATAACATATTTAATCTCGGTATCATAATAACACAGAAAGAAACCTCTCGCTTTATCCTTTACTGTTAAACGAGCAATATTTGTTTATAGAGATATACATATATATATATTTGTAATCACGTTCTTGAAAACGGCTCTAACAATTTCAATGAAATTTGGAATGTAGTTCTAATCATTAAACAAACGGTCCATAACCTAAGTAATAAATCTATTATTTTAAAAATATCTTGCTCTTCGTATAAACTTTTAACCCCCTAGAAACCCTCTTGGGGGATGAATTTCAAAAACTTTGAAATGTATTTTTTAGTTTTAAACAAACCGTCTACAAACATATACACTCAAATTGTCTCACACTATCTCTATACCAAATTTCATCTAAATCGGTTCTAAGGTTTAAGCGTGAAGAGGTAACAGACAGACAGACGGACACACTCTCGCAATTATAATATTATTATGAATGTAAATCAGATTTAACACAAGAACAAAAGTGGACTTAGAGCCCCCTGAGGGATCGCGAAGACGTTTGATCGCAGCTGTTTAAGTTACTATGACGTCGTGCACTCTAACAAACAACCTACGTTACGTAATCACATCGCTTACATTGCACGAGTAGGCTATACTGAATGCGAGAAAGGGGTAGCCTATAACGTTATAACATTATTATATCGGTTAAAAAAGTATCGGTTTTATATTAATCATTAAATTGAGACCCCAAATTGAGCCCCGGCTCAGTCCCTCTATCCCTAGCCACACTAACATAGAACGTTCGGATACTATACGGTACCTAGGAGTACTTCTCGACACCCACCTTACGTGGCAGCAGCACTTTGAGTCACTGAAGTGTCGTGTTCGAAAACTAATGTTTGTCTTCCGTACTTTAAGGACTATTGCGTATCCTACACTAACCCTAACTTAGTCCCAAAAACAATCACTCAAACATAACCGATCTCTCGGTATCCTAGATAATCAGCCATGTTTGATTAACCATAAAAGCCCCCGGATGTCCGTAGTGACAAATATGGTCTAGACTGTATTTCGAAACACTAACCCTAACTTAGTCCCAAAAACAATCACTCAAACATAACCGATCTCTCGGTATCCTAGATAATCAGCTATGTTTGATTAACCATAAAAGCCCCCGGATGTCCGTAGTGACAAATATGGTCTAGACTGTATTTCGAAACACTAACCCTAACTTAGTCCCAAAAACAATCACTCAAACATAGTGAGTCATATTTCACAAATAATACACCCTTTTTTTATTTCAATCATCATCATCATATCAGCCGAAAGACTCCCACTGATGGACATAGGCCTCCCCCAAAGAGTGCCAAAGTACATCTCCGGTCTGCATTTCAATATTTATGTAATATTATCTTCAAAAACCGGGCCGCCCAGTAACACTCGCTGAAAAGCCAAGTAATATAGAACCATCAGACAACATGTCTGATGGCATCTGCATCATACTCATTCCGCAATAGTATATGCAGCATTATGCTTACAATTATCATATAATCACTGGCATATGCGGCATGGTGTTGTCATGCAAATGTTATGCAGTATCACAGCCTAGTCGTGTGAATTGTCTAGAATCTAAAACCATTCTGCCTTCTACCGATTTTGTATAACTGCGCGCAGCCCCGCACTACACGTTGTAAGTAGGTATAGAAAAATAAGGAATTTATGTTTCGGTCGTGGAACACTACGTTTTGGTACATGTTTAGTTATTATACGATTTATTTTATTGAAACATAATTTTATTTTATACATACAATGTTCAATTCTAACAAGCCTTAATACGATGATAATTGATGATTTAATATGTGTGTTTGTGAATAAATATATCTTTCTTTCTTTCTTTCTATGATGGTTTTGCTGGTTTGTAATTTAAACATCATTGTGAAAATTTGATGGGTCAATATCCATAACGGTTTACGTTATGAATTTAATCATTAACGGCCGTATTCATAAACGTCCTACAAGCCTGATTTAACTAAAATGGCGTTAAAATTCGTTTGTCCTTATCTGTCACTTTGACATTTGTGTTCGTAAGAAAGGGACAAAGCACATTTTATTTAGCAGAGGCACTTTAAGTTTTATGAATAAGGGGGTTAGAAACTACCCAATATGGGTGCAATTTAGTATAACGTGGCCAATTATTGAAGGGTGGCCAGTAATTAACACCTTATACTAAAAATGTATTCTATTATAAGTGAATAGAGTTAATTTTTAGCATGAGGTGGCCAGTTATGGAACTGTGTGTTATTGGCGATTTACCCTATGTCGTGTAATAACAGACTATGAAAGTCAACATATTTTAAACACGTGTCATAAAAGTATAAACACATTACATCTTTTTATTTAAATTATAATACCATTTTTTTGTATGTGTTATGATGATGAGTGTAAATCAACAAACGCTTAGTGCGCAATAGCAGCGCCAAGTTTCCATGTAAATGTTTTTCAGACTAAATAGCACTTTTAAAAAGAATCATAATTTTGCCGTAATAAGGTGACAAAAATGGATGTATGGAAAGGTAACACTGTCGTATCACCTTAAGGCTCAGACAACATGCATCTAAAATCGCTTTCCCTCCTGGTCTCACCGCCTGAGTCGGCGCGGCGAGGCGAGAGGAGTAAGGATTCCCAGGGTATATAGTCGAAACTGTAAAATAAATATTAGGGGACAATCTTACACAAATCAACTTAGTCCCATAGAAAGCTCATTAAGGCTTGTGTTATGGGTACTAGACGACGATATATATAATAGATATAAATACTTAAATACATAGAAAACTTCCATGACTCAGAAACAAATATTCATGCTCATCACACAAATATTTGCCCTTACCGGGATTCGAACCCAGGACCTTCAGCTTCGTAGGCAACGTCACTACCCACTAGGCTAACCGGCCGGTCAAAATGTTTGTCCAACTTTTCCTAATAACTCAAATATCCGTATTATATTCGATTTTAAGAGATCACATTATCCTGAAAAACGCGCGGTTTGCGGGCGGTTTTCTTTGGTTGTATGTGTGTTTTTTTCCTAGTCGGGTTATTCAGCGTTTTTAAGGCGTTTTTTCTTCGATGTGGTCGACAGCAAATATTATTAAAAGAGACGAATATCAGAGACCACTTTTGATGAAGACGTAAGCCAATACCGGTACTGAGTAACCCACGGCGGGGAAGAAATTTTTAGAGGTAAAACATATTTTACCCCTACTGAAATAATCTTGAGCCAATCATGTAAGAACCGGGCGGTTCAAACGCTAAGAGTCCCCAGTAATCTTGATTAAGTAAAACCTTAGCAGGGAAGAGTTTTAATGTTTTATATAAGGGCGAATGAAAATTGGGCATTTCGCGTGTTCGTTTTTCAATCCATTTATATCTATTTACTAGGTTATAACAACATCGCTTGTTGATTTTTCAGTTTTGGCAGTTGATCAGGGAAATTAATGCGTAACTATTTCATAATGTATTGATTTGTAACAGAGAACATATATATCTTAAGTGTTATCGTGTTTTGATTCCGCGAATCAGTTTTCTTCAAAACTGTAATATTATATTGCAACACATTCTCGATCAATAATTAATTGTATCTGACCTGTTACTTGGGTGTTAAGATACCACCGTATGCCACCGTAAAAGATTTTAACGTTTCTCTTACAAAACGAAACTATAATGTAAGTAATACGTTTTAGTAATCTCTGCAACAAAGGGATTCTCTTTAAGCGTTGAACTAATAAAATGCCATAATAGCTTTATTTTTTATAAAATCTGCCTCTGGAAAATTGAAAGCGCCGTTATGAAGCACCGTCAAATTTTACGATCCGTTTAAAAAGTCTCGGCTGTAAGCGACAGTGCGGGAGATAGTTAAAAAATATACGCCGTACGGCTTAAAATTGTTAAATAAATACAAATACGGCAATCCCCCACACTGATGCTTTCATTTCAGATACATTTAAACATTTATTTTTGCATTCTGAATAAAGCTACAATCTATAAACATAGTTCCGATTTTAAAAATAACTATTAATCTGGGTTAACAAAATACGGTATATATTCGGATAAAGCCAGGAGTAAATAGGAATATAATCAAATATTAATAAGAAAACTATATACTGTAAATGCCACAACAGTTTATCTTTTTTTCACTACTATGTAAGTAGATATAGCTACCTATCTCACCTCACAGTTTATCAAATCCGTTCGAACCCTTCATCTTACTCTCACTCAATTCATTCCGAATTCATACTTACGACGGACCTACTGGGGGCGCATCGTTTATGTATATATTTATATAACTCGGCTTGCGAAAGTTGTGCATAACTAAAAGTATTGATAGGTAGCTGTAATAATCCCAATCCGTACGCATGAAGGTGAAAAGGTGAAGATATCGAGGTCTAAGCCGTGTAAACACCGAAAGTTGTGAATTAATAACGATAACCTCAACCCTAGCCCGCTGGGGGAGCAGTGGGCTTGTAGTAATAAGAACAAACTACAAGTAATTATAACAAGAACAACTATTATTAATTTAAAAACAACAGGTTAAGTTGCTTGTTTCCGGTTTATTCTGCATGAAACGGTCAATTAAAAACGGCTTCTTGGTAGTTTTGTTGTTGACTTGAGCGTTAGATTGTGTGACTCGCGATTTAATTAAAACGTTTTAACACTCTTTTCAATCTAGGGGAGAAAAAGTTGTGACAAAAATAAGCTGTTTTTTGTATTTCATGCAATATGTTGTTTTGCGTGGTCCCCGTCAAACATTTTTTTAGGGTTCCGTAGACAACAAGGAACCCTTATAGTTTCGCCACGTCTGTCCATCTGTCTGTCTGTCTGTCTGTCTGTCTGTCCGTCTTTGGCTTAGCTCAGTAACCATAACAACTAGAAAACTGTAGGTAATTCGGCATGGGTATATAAATCAATCACGCCGACAAAACAGTACAATAAAATCTTGAAAACAATTTTTTTTTAGGGTATCTCCCCTACACCTAAAGCGAGGATGTAATTTTTTTTCTCGTTAAATCCATAGTGTGGGGTATCGTTGGATTGCTCATTTAAGAATATTATGGGTGTCCTACTACCACTTTTCAAATCAGTGATTAGTTTGCGAGATATTGGGCTTTAAAGCCCTAATTTTTGTTCGAGTCATGTGTTCCCCCCCCCTGCCGGCTAAATGGCTACTACTGGGGATATGAAAAAAATCGTGGTAGTAGTACATATAATAAATTCAAAAGGAAAACTATCACGGACAAGAAGGCATAAGTAGTTACCGAGTAATAGTCGACGAACTTAATGTGTACTTGGAAAGGCCAATTGTACAAATTCGGCCGACGCAACCGCACCGCACGTCGATGTAACTAAGACAAGCAACTACGGAACCCTACACTGCGCGTGGCCCGACACGCACTTGGCCGGTTTTTTTTAACGGTACAATAACATAGTATATTTCCACCCGGAAGGTCCAGTCTATAATTTGGCGACATATTGTTTCATTTGGATGAATAATGTCCATGAGTATGTCTTATAGAAATAAAAAATCACAAATTCGTCGCAAATAATTTGTTAGTTTTCCACTAATCGAAATTTTAAAATCAAATATATTTTAATCTGCAGTATCCGATGCATTGTTAAATAGAAAATAAGAATTTTGACTATGAGTGCTGAGATTGTTTTGCATTGCATTGCAATTAGAGTTTTTGAAGATAAAAATATTATTTTAGATCATATAAAGCTTTTCTTTATATTGTTTTCGTCTAATTCACACTACAACTTATATCATAGTGACATTAATACCACTATAACATGATATCTCACATCCCTCAACAACTCAGTTACGTGTGCGTCTGACATTTAAGTTTCATCTATCATCATTCCCAGCTCTTCAATCATTACTGTTTACTTATTACTGGAGACAAGAACACCAAATAGCTGTTAAGCGTGACTGTACTTCGTAACAGCCTAAAGTTATGTGAAGTGCAAAAGGATTAGTTTTATGAACAGCTGCGATAGTTTGTTTGTGGTGGCATTTTTATACCAATAAATATCATGTTATTGATTTCATCTGCATGTTTCTTTTGTAGGTTGTTTATGTATATACTGAAGTTACTTGTGCTTTTAAAGCATTAACTAAATTTTTATTTACTAAGTATAGTCTAGTTTGTATCAAAAACTTGGCGATTACCAAGGTTTGGTGCGCATAATGAAATTATCTTCTCGAATAATCTATTATGGCATACTCCATCTATTCAGTAAGATCGATAACTGCGACCACTTTAAACACATAATGCGCTGGCTTTTTCGTAGTAAGATCGGCTTAAACTATTTTTTTACCTTGTTAAATAATAATTTGAATTTAAAAAGTACAGACAAAAAAATTGTTTACCTAAGTTACTATATGCTACACCAAAGCTATTCTGTAGTTTTGTTAGAAAATTTTTATCACAAAAAATACTAACAATACCCCAGACATCTCTTTTATCCGGACAGAGTTCAAGATTCGTTTAATGTTTATTATTGCAGTGTACCTCGTATCTACTAAAAGTTGGAAGTCGTTAAATTTTTATAAACAGCAAATTCACTTTATTTGAAATGTCAAATTATTTTAGCTTCTTGTTTAAAGCCATCTTGGAAATGCAACAGGTATAAACAGTATGTGTGTAGCGACAGGTCATTAGGATTTTTTGACCTTGTTTAGCTTTAGGTACTAAAATATAAGTATATATTTATCTTATCACTGGTATTTTAGAAAGTAATTATGCCGAGGAGAGTGGCGTAAGAAAGAAGAGGCCTATACTCAACATAGGTGGATACGGGCTGAATAGATAGATAGATGGATTATGCTTAAGTTACATGATTATACTTAAGCATAATATACTCACTAAAATGTCATCATCAGTTTTAATCGACATTCCTTACAATGAGACAAAAGGTGTTGCTTTAAAATTCGTATTAAAAAAAACCACTGCAGGGCCCAAATACTTATTAGGTTTCGTTGAATTGACCTTCATTTAAAGTATCAGTGAACACAATATTAACTGCGACCATAACATGACGTTGTTACACAAATCACTTGTTAGTATTCTACATCACTGTATTTAACAATTATTTTTATATTCTCGTATTTAGGGAGAAGTCACGCAATAGGGATATTAGAGACAAAACGATGGTATCAAATAACATAAACGAGCATATTGCTTCTATGGATTCCTACTTAAATTAATTGGTAATCGATAGCAAATATGCCCTTTATATAAATCAAACATGCATCATCCAATAAAATTTTAGTTTATTACATTGTGTGAGTGTTACTTTTATCACAGTACTTAATGAAAGGTCTAAATATAATTAAACTTACACAGATAGAATCAGTCACAGATTTAAATAGGTGAATTCAACAGCCAAACTCTCCATACGCCACATAGAATACAATGTTGATTGGATTTAGAATGTCATTAATAAAACTTGTACAATATGTTGTACATTTCTCGAGAGACGTTGATAAAGTATGACCAAGAAATAATTACATTACATTGAAGATATTTAATGATCCGTAACGATATATTCGTGCCACATATTTTCATTTAGGTTACACTGTACCTACTCCATTCAAGAATACATCTCCTACGTGCTTTTATATATTATGATTTATATGACGTTTTAACAAGATATTGGTTCGATTATAAATGAACTTCGTCGTAAATATACTGGAAATACCACTGACAATTGTTTCAAAAGCTACTTAACTTATTTCAGTTTAAAATTTCTTTACTTTTGGGACCGGAAGTGAAGCTACTCTGTTCAAAAAGTATATATTTCCATCAAAAATTTTACAGTAAAACTAGCGCCTATGCCAAATCTTGGGATTAGGTGTCAAAAGCGGACCCCGAGCTCCTTTAGGGGCATAACCGGGAACAACGCTAGGAGAATGATGAAAAATTTTACAGTACAAAAACAGACGTCGACCCTCGAATTAAGTTTACCATAAAATGGCCCACCAACGTAATTTGAGAAAATAGTAGGTAAACTTGAACTGTGAACAGTTAATATCACCGTTGCATGCGATCGCACAATTTTATTTCGAGCTAATAGTGTAGTTATTCTTTTCTTATCGTTACATTTGGGTATAACACAAAATGCTAGTTCATCAATTGAAATCCGTCGGGTGAATTAGCTGGTGTGATTTGTTTCTGGTGAATGTAACAGGTCGATTGATCTGTTTGTTGTTTTTAATCGAGGAGGGAAGCGTCTCCGCGGCGCCGCCCAGCAGATACGAACCACTTGCGGCTGGCAATGTGCAGCGGCGCGCACTTCAACTTTATCAAACTTTGCGCTCCCAAAATAAACTTTTTTCAAACGGTACCAATCGATCACTTGAACACCGTGTGAATGTGGCGTGATGATGATGATACTAACCCTGATCGTCGCGCAGGTCGGGTTCTTGTTGATGAGTTGCACTGTAGTAGCGATAGGTGTTGCATCGGCCGAATTTGTACGAAAGTTGGCCTTTCTAAGTAAATTTTAAATTGGTCGACTATTACTCGGTAACTAGTTATGCCTACTTAGCCTTGATAGTTTCCCTTTTAAATTCATTATATGTAGGTACCTAGATACTACTGCCACGATTTTTTTCACATTCCCGGTATTCAATCACATAACGTGCTCATTGTTGGTTCATGCGCTCTCCCTTTCAATAACGTATTACTAATATTTTATGTGTGAGTGCACTAATTTCAGGTGGTATAGAAGAAATTGTTTGTTTAAGTGGAAGTCTTTACTCGTTAGACCCAAATGCCGGCGAACTAATGTAATTTGGTAGCAACGCATTTTCGGCCCGGAAACTCAAGCGTAACAGCGGTTAGTGTTTGTAGTCATATAGCGGACCTTCAGCCAAATTTTGGGCTGGAACTTTTAGGTTATAATTATAACTTGTTTAGGTACCTATAACTTAAAATAGAACACTGTAGAGTATGTTTACTACCAATTGGCCATTGAAGAGAGTACTAGATATCCACTTTCTGACTCCGTCATATCAACTTGATGCTGCCAAATTGTTGTACTGAAATGTTTATAAAATAATACATATTATGTACTTGCAATACAAATGGAAAGTTGACGCCATGAACGCAACAGAGTAATTTGGCTGCAATCTTTAGTGGGATGTCACACTGCTCCGCATCTCCGTCCGGAGATGCGGAGCTCGTTGTATGCAAGTATCTCAGTTTGTATATAAATTCCGTGTGGTACGACACACTGCACCGCACCTCCGTCCGGCGAAATTTGTATGCAACTCAGCACCTCCGTCCGGAGATGCATTGAACCTAACCTAACTGAATCACGCCTGCTTGAGGCTATAGCTATTGTAGAGGGACCGTGTAGCGTTGTTTGACCTCGATTCGCGGCGTGCCATTCGCTATTTCCCTTTGAAAGGCAAAATTTCTCGATGTTACTGTTCCACATCCAACATGCCATTGCACACCGCTAAGAGCTATATCGCATCAATGCACGTAGTCATATGCATGCGATATGCGGCGATTTCATTCAGGATTGCACCCATAAGTGTTAGTAATATACAGTAAAATCCTTTAGCAACATAAAAATAAAAATACTTAAGGCATCGTATTCGTCGATCGTAAGGGTCTCGCAAAATTGTCTGAACCGGACCAGTGAATATAATACCTACATATTTCATGTAATTATCAACGTTAAACTAATTGGGAGAACATGAGACGTACCTATTATGAGTTAGGTCTTTGTTGTAAGTTTTAAAATGTACCTTTATTTACTTTTATTGAAACAATTATAATAATTCATTTTTATTGATAAAGGGAGTCCTATATTAGGAGGGAGAATATATAAATTTTACCGAAACAAAATGTTACGACCGCGTTCGCGTTTAGCTGTCAAATCCCATACAAATTGAGGGTAAAACGCAAACGCGATCGTAAAGTTTTGTTTCGCCAAAACTTATACTAGAACCTCTGTTATGCCTTTGATCGGTTCACACCCCATTTTAGGTACACTCTGTGGAAAGGCGTTGCTTTAGAGAAACTAAGTATAGCAAGCAAACGCAGCCATCTAGTACCGAACTGTTTTTAAGTTTAATCGAGTGGATGGCCGATGCGCCTACAAAGTTTGGTGTAACCAATAAGGTATTTAAAGCAGGGATCGTTACCGGTATTCTTACTACCGGTTTTAAATAAGGTATAACCGATAATCTGCTGGCCAGCTATCTAGAAGAGTACGAAGAAGTCCCATGGGATGCTCTGCGGTATCTGTTTGCTATCATCAACTACGGAGGCCACATCACCGACGACTGGGACAAGCGCGTGCTGATCGCTTATATCAACCAGTTCTTCTGCGAAGAGGCGCTAGACACGAATTTCTATAGGTACGGTTTTTGGTCAGTTGGATATATGATGCAGGATATCAATATTTGTATAAACGGTAACGTCTGCTAATAAAAATATATATTTCAAGTTTAAGGGAACAATTACTGGACGTTAGGTTGTGGTCGTTAAAAGAAACCCATATATTTTAGGTAGATTCGTTGTAAGCCCTCCCTAAGGCGTTGTACGTGGTCAGCGAGGGCCGCAAGGTCGATATGAGCGACGTCACCGGCGACCCCGTCGTGCAATTTCATACAAAGTAAGTTAATTATTGCCTATGTAGTTAGTATTACATTTTAAACGGGTTACTCACGTCTCTTAAGTCGAATATCGCTCGACGTGTTTCGAACCGATATCAGAGGGGTAATCAATCACGTAACGTTTCCAATGCGCGTTAGGACAGTCCGTCATTTTTTGACATTTAGATCTACCTAACGTACGTAAACATAAATACCTACAATGCGTTACGTGATCGACCTGCAGCTCTCCGTTTGACATAGCTATAGGTACATTTAGCGTACACGTGTTAATTTGTCTTTTTTTTTGCTTTCCTTCCTTTGCTCTCTCACTTGTTATTGCACATTCCGAGAGCAGCAAACTTCCATATTCTAGAGTAAACAGCTAGTTCGCCGCCCCTTAACCAGTAATCGGCCTCTGCGCCCTTTGCCCACACTTTGTATGAGTGAAAAGAACGAATTTGTACGTGCAATTTCAACGAAATTGTGAAATCCATCCAAAAATCGCTAAAAATATATTTTAATCGGATAAGTGGAAGTTACATACAAACTTACCAAGCTTCAACTTCTCCGGCTTTTCCTTTATAATAGATATTAGTAAATACTAGATTTGGCTCACGATTTTGTGGACGTATAACTCGTTTTAAAATTAACCAAAGGGGGTTACTTTTATTTTATAACGAGTTCTATGTACTTACACAAAATCGTGAGCAATAACTAGTCTTTACTAATAGGGAGGGACGTTTTATTATTGGATTCTCACAGACGTAGTAATCATTATGGCTTTTTCACAGAAAACTATGTAGTTTATCGTTAAATATTCTCGCTGAATATATGTACAGTCGAGCTACGTAAACTGTGCATTTTTTCCGATCACATTTCAGTGTGATTTCACTTTGGAGTGCTCATTTACCATACCAACCAGAACGAGCATGCGAATCATATTGATATTCGATTGGCAGTTGAAAGAGATGAACAAAATGGTGGCCCTGTTTGACTGCGACTGCGCAGCGATTGTTAGGATTCTACGTTGGTTTCATAGTAAAGATTGATCGTCCGAGCCATTTTACAATTGTTAATGGAAACGACTATACTAAGTTATACACAACATCGAAGATAGTAAACGATAGGATGTCTACGTGTCGGCTCGGGTAAATAACTCGGGCCCTCGATACTAACTGGAGCATCATCATCTGGATGGACAGGGTGTATGGTGTGCACGTAGTTGTAGGTATACTCGTAGTTGTAGGTATGTCTTCCTCGATGATCGTGTAGGCAGGCTTGAGTCGGTCGATTGAGACGTTCGTTTGACGGTTGGGTAGTTGCAGTGTGAAAACTTTGTCGTCTCTTTTCAGCACGCGGTATGGTCCGTCGTAAGGTGCTTGTAGCGGCTTTCTTACGGCGTCGACTCGTAGAAATATCTCAAAAACATTTGAAACAATCTTGTTCAAAACAATTTTCGCTGATAATTTTTTCTTTTTTTTATTTAAATTGTCCATGATTTTTTTCATATTTTCAAAATACACGGTTCAAAACTTAGAGGGGGGGGGGGGGGACACAATTTTAGTGACTTTCGGGGCGATTATCTCCGACTCTCTTCACTCAATCAAAAAATTTGCTGAGAAACCTCATTTCTATTTTCAAAGGCCTATCGATTGATGTGCCACACGTGGCCTTGCAATGATTTTTTTTTATATCTTTCAATTTTAGGTATGGAGTGCACCCATAAAAATTTAATTACAAAACTATGTACAATGGTTGCCTATTATAAACACTACTAATTAGCTTTTCAATATCCATTGTCACTTTTCGAAAGAGAGTCGCTTTATTTTAACTAAATATACACTTTATTTTAAGTAAACAAACACACAACTTTGCGGGTAGCCGGTACAATACTGGTGACAAATCCAAACAAGTTCCCCAACCTGGGCCAAACTTAATTAAAATATGAACTGATAAAATGTTCTGTTTGCGAAGTTACGGAAATATTGTATGGCATTATACTTAGAAACGCAAAAAATACACAAAATATGGCAAAAAAATCCCTTCGATCCATGGGTCAAAAATTATATAACAAGCTGCCCATAGCCATAAAATCGGAAATGAACATCAGTACTTTCCCTTCACTCCCGACTCCAGTTCTGCAACTAAAGATGAGGACATGGATACAATCATTCAGTGTGTCAACCTGCTTTGGAACCTGTGTGAAAGTTCAGGTACTGTAACATAAATTTCCTCACCAACTTGAAGGAGGTTTTCAATTTGTTAGAATCTTTTTTTTTATGCACAGCGCCCGACCATGCCGCGACCGTCGCGCGATTCCTATGCTGAACACAAACCACCATACTCGTACATATCTCTAACCGCGATGGCGATCTGGAGCTCGCCGGAGCGCATGCTGCCGCTGTCGGAAATCTACCGGTTCATCACAGACCGCTTCCCGTTCTACCGGCGCAACACGCAGCGCTGGCAGAACTCGCTGCGGCACAACCTCTCCTTCAACGATAATCGCATTAAAATCTATAGGAACTTTACATTATAATATCAAGAGTTTAAGAATGTTCCTAAACCTACAGACACATTCATGACATACTTACGTATCACGTTTTAAATGTAATATCCTGAGATATGGTATGAATACAATGTTAATCTTTATAAACACCAAAACCTTTTTAACACGACCGTACCCATATCCGCAGCAGGTCTCCAAGGTGAAGAGCCTCTAGTCGATAGAATAATGTAGGTAAGGGAAGTCGGCAAATTGGATCCGTAACTTCGGAATAAGGATTGGCTCTGAGGACCGGGGCGTGTCGGGTTTGGACGGGAAGCGGATGCGGCCGGAATAAGCAATACTATAACATGTCAATTTTTTAAATATTTTTATCAATAAATGATCTATCTATCTATCATATTATATAGATTGAAAAAAATCTTTCACCAGCACATAGAATGCTTCTTCGGGATACACATCCATACTAAATTATTTTTCTCAAACATGCAATGATAAGATTTTTCTTAAGCAAATATTGACGATACGTTCCTTATAACGGTGCGAAGTATCAAGTTTGGGGTGCGGCGACACGAGGGGCCCATTATATGATATTTCATATTAAATTGGAGGTCTCACCTTGAGTCGCCCATAAACGTCAGCGACATATGTAGGGATCTGAAATATATTGCAAATGCACGGAACGCTTTTCAAGTTATAAAATGGTGACGTGAATGAATATTGAATATGGTCATATCACTAAAATTGGGTTGGATCAAAAAGTAAGTAGATATATTCTACTAACATTTTCTTCCTGTTGAAGAAGCTAAGCACAGCGTACTAAACATTTTCTTAGAACACTATTTATTGACAAGAGATTTGAAAATTTATCAAATTTTATTCAAAGTCCCAACATGCAACCGACAGGGAGAACGGAAGAAATGTTATTATAACTCTTCTGAGTGCAAAGACAAATCTGTCTAGTTTTTTGCAAACAGTGTCAACATGCATGCCCCAATTCATCAGAATCTGACTAATTGCTATCGTGTGGATGCATGTTGCGCTGCAACCCAACCGTCAAACGAGTTTTCCTGACTAATTGCATGAAAATCACAAATAAGGGTTCCGTTTTTTGCCATTTGGCTACGGAACCCTAAAAATTATAGCATTATAAGATTTTTGCAGCGCTTTAGTAACAACATTGTTTAAGCAATTAAGCTTATTGATTATAAAACTTTGTGTCGCTATATTTCAGCCATTTTTCAATTTAGACAAAAAATTTTCAAGTAAAAGATGCTTATTTTTATGTAATCTTTAAAGTTCTTATCAAAAAAGTACGAAAAACGCGAAAAAAAAAAATTGCAAAATTTTTCTAAGTCCTAAAAATGGGCCACCCTTTGCTACACTCTGACCCTGGTTAAACTAAAAGCTAATATGTAGATCGAGACACGAACAAACCCAGCTTACCCAGAACGACATCCGGCTTTTCGTTTATAATAGGTAAAATTCTTCTTTTACGCTGCGTGCCACCAATAAAACTTACTCGTACCTTGAGAAATACCTATCGAAGATTTCGTGAGGCAAAACCGAAACCGCGCTCCCACTGTCAATCTCACACCTAATAGGCTCGTCCGCTATCGTAACCAGCTGTTGCATTGGTTCACCATTAACCGTTATAATATTGTAAGCACTCTCACCTCTATTTACAAACCTTTTTCGCCTGGGTGTCATTCATACATCATCTAAGGCCGGTGGCGCAGGATCGGTCCTTGTGGCACTGTTTGTGGCAGACTTTTGACCAGCAGTGGCAGTCTTTCGGCTGATACGATGATCTGCTGGTCATAGGCCTCCCCCAAAGAGTGCCAAAGCGACCGGTCCTGCGCCACCCGCATCTAGCGAACTCCCGCAACCGCAACATTTACACCTATATGCACATTACTATAGTACATGCATGCATAATATGACATGTTCTCAATCAGAGGCTCTAGTGTAAGTTTTACCGAAACAAAACTTTACGATCGCGTTTGCGTTTTACCCTCAAGTTGTATGGGATTTGACAGCTAAACGCGAACGCGATCTTAACGTTTTGTTTCGGTAAAACTTATACTAGAGCCTCAGAGAGCAGTTTTAGGGCAACCCAACTAGAATAGTATGTCCACCTAACAAAACACCGCAGCTATAATTAACACCACTGAAAATCGTGATGATAATAGATGGATAATTATGGATTGATAATAACAATAAATTGCGCTAGTGAAAGTGAACTGTAGTTTATTTATTCATTTAAACTTTATTGCGCAAAAGAAAACTTATCATACAAAAGGCGAACTTAATGCGTATTCGAAGTTTTCGAACTTGTATTTCCGCACTTGCGTCTATCCGAACGCACGAAGTGTCAACGCGACGTGCCGCGGGGATTCCCCTTACAAGAAGAATTCAGAGTTCGGATTATGCAAAGTTGAGCGAACTCGAGTGTTATTGGACTGTTAGATTAACCGATAATTATCAAGAAGCGTAATTATCATGATAATTTCGAACCCTGCCGCTTTGTTATAGCAGATATTAGTGCTGGTGACACACCGGTACACATTACATTGAGAACGAGGATGCCTTTTAATAGGCCTTGGGCGGCTAGAGGATCATCTTAGTGTTTGTCTAAATTATTTAATTATTAATGTATGCCATACGATTAAATAAATAAGTCCATTATTGCGTTATTTTCTTCCCACAAACTTACCGACAATCCCCGCGACGTGCGGCGCAGCCATTGAAGTGCCGTTCATGAGTTGTGAATTCTTTAATGTAAACCTGCGACAAAGTAAGTCGACATTATTTCAATTTCTATATATCACTGTGTTTTTTATAGTATTTTATGCAATCGTTATATAATGTATGTTTTTTCAGTTCAGTACCACGTTTGTAAGGTATGAGACTTAAAAATCTATTTATATAACTATTGTATACAATACTTTATCTAAGAGTCAACTGAACTAATTAAACAAACTTGGTATCTATTGGACAGCTAAGCCCTGCTGAAACGAAGCGCAGTCAACGGCTTAGAATTCGTTGATGTCTTTTCCTCTGTAGTCAAGAGGACGTTCTATTGGTCAAATTCAAGGCGCCACGTGATTGGTCGAATTCATTTTAGTTCTCTAAACAGTTGTAAAAAGTTGAGTTGGGAGCTCCATAGAAAAAAGTATGTGATTATAGTTTGGTGTACAAAGTCTTAATTCAAACATTAAGGTCGACAAGTATAAAAAACAAATATCATAATTATCAGTGTACAGTCAGGGAAATGTATTCACGAACCTTTTTAGCTCTTGTTACTATGACAATAAGGCATAAAAAGGTACGTGAATACATTTCCCTGATCTTGACCTCACAACAGAAAATGCTGGTGATCTAACCTTATACGTTTGTTTCTTTGGAAAAAACAAAACATAAAATCCGACACAAAAGCTAGGCGTGTGGCTAGGCTGTATAGATACAATAGATACCAGGCGCGCACGTCGTCACCCCTAGCCGCCTTTATACAGTCGCTCTAGCGCACGTGAAACAGCAATAGTGTGCGAAAGAATGCGCGTGTAAAGATGTCAGGAGGGGAAGGGATAGACCACGCGTAAAACTGTGTGAATTGCACACACTCCAACACGCGCCAGTTCCACGCGGTCTATCGCGCACGATTAGCCTTTACACGTTCACTCTTTCCGTTTTCCAAAACGTATACGTGTAATCGCGCGCGAATGACCGTTAAGTATAAGAAACTAACAAAAGACAATCGCGCACGATTGCGCGCACAGGCTTGGCGGCGAGGCGGGACAGGATGGAGCGCTCCGACATCTGCAGGCGCTGCGCCACGGGCGGGATGCGCGCGAGTGTGGCCGGCAGCCGCGACACGTCCGACTTCATGTCTGACAGCAGCTCCTCCAGCTGGTTTAGCACCTGAGACAATACAAAATTCTGCGTAATCTTATAGTTGTATTTTGAACTTTAAGATCTATATGTTAAGGTCGACTTTTAAATATATTATTTCAAAATGTAGCAAAATATCTACTGGAATGTAATGATACGTTCATTCACTGGACGAATATACTGGGTCACAATATTATTGAAATAATCATGTTCATCGTGCTGTCGTGAGAGCACAGAACGTAGTCCTCTCGTCTCAGCGGAGCCAACCGACTTCCATCAATTCCATCCGAAAATGCTTTTCAAGTGTAACAGACAACAGTTCAGTTGTTCACAAATGAATGATTCAAATAAAATAGTTCACTCTTTTATTCATTAGTTCAGTTCAAATTCAGTTTACCTCAGTAGTTCAGTTTAGGTATAATTTTTTTCGGCTACTTGCTCACTCGCTCTTAAAGAATACGGAAGAAGCCTTACAATATAGGTAGAGAGTAGAGTAGATCACTCAAAGGCGTCGTGTGGCGAAAAAACGCTCTTGGGCTCAGGACATTATTTCGTAAACATCACCCACCCCCATAGACACTTCTTGAGCAACAGGGTGGTGACCTTGTAAATAATCACAAGTAGTTTGCGAATTACTACTTTGCGCCTTAGTAATAAAGTTTATATTTGTACGTACAATTCGATACGAGGTTATAGAAGTTATAGAGGCTCAGTGATAAACAACCCTGGGTGGTTATTTGAACTGGTTGTTTCAAATAACCACCAATCACTTTAGAAATAAATGGGTGGTAATTTTAGAGATTTAAAGCAGATTATGGAATTTCAGTTTAACGCGCTACCGCAGCCTTTGAAAGAAACGGTCGTGAAGTGAATGACAAAAAAATAACTTTGGACCACCGGAACACGCCGTCGCCACGGCGCCAAGCCGATTAATACATTCTTGACGTCTAATGTCATTTATAATTTAGTCGTGTTATATCGGTGACGTCATCGAGGGACAGGAGATTTGACATTGTATCTCGTTCCCACTTGTGGTATTGTCTATGCTTACATCCTTGTCACTCTTCTTCTTGTCACATCCTGTTATGTGTGCTTTATGGAATAAATGTTTTTTCTCTTTCTTTCTTGTGTGTATATGTGTGTGTCTCCCTCAGCCTCAAAAGTTAAGCGAGATTTCACTAGATGGCGTTGTTAGCTGATTTTTAATGAAATAAAAATTGTTTTCGTCCGCGTCTTCGAAATTTCTATTTACTTGGATAACCACCACCTACTATTTTTGTATATTTATCGAGTCAACTTTAACGCATTCCCGATTTTTTGTTTTTAACAACACACCTTCGTGGAGGTATTATTAAATTTTCTTCTTCTTGTTAGTGTTTTGCACTAAGAGCAGTTACGCGCGAACCATGCGGCCGTGCCACGCCATCCCCATCTGAATGATACGGATACGAGTCAACTCGCATTCTGATCCGGATCGGGAGGCGAGTTGATTCGAATCATCCGAGTTGGAAAAATTTCAACTCGTAACATCGCTTACAGTAGTAGTACCACAAATATAAGTTACAACCCTAACTCCCATCAATTCCCAATTGTAATGTTGCCACCACTGTTCTGTTCAGTCATCCACCGTCAAGAGCAAAGAAAACGGTAGAATTTCGTAAAGAAATCCTATACAGATTGTACCCTTAATGATAAACTAGAAATCTTAAAATGAGACGTTTGCCAAACTAGTCTGTCACAATTATATACTGTCAAAACAACACCCGCGGCCGGCAACTGTACCATGCCTGTACATCTGCGAATTCTGCTTGTTTGTAAAAACCCATCCCTTACTTTATAAAACGTGTAAAGAGACTTCCAACTATCGTACAAGGTAGCGCCAATCGCCTGGCAGTACCGGACAGAAAGACAAAATTATATAGTATGGCTAACGTACTTTGATAAGCATAATATAATTTTACAGTTACCTACTTATAGTTATTCATTATAGTTACTTACATTGTATCTACAGTTGAGATTTTTGTGCTGGCCGATATTTTATAATTAGAACTGTTATTGGATTTGAATCTCTAGTAAAGTAGTAGTAGGTGGCTGTACCTACCTAAGCAAATTAAGTCTCTTTTTGTACGCATTACTCAACGGCCAGCTCAGGTAATCTTAGGGGGTACTTACTAAGTACAAGACAATGAAATAATAGTGGGCACTTATTGTGAATGTTATTTACCACAGGGAATAGTATTAAAAGTATACCGCATAGGTTGTTCGATTACGATTTGAGCCTACATGTGTTACTTAAGTACATACCTACATAAGTCATGTCATGTTTATTGTTAAGTAACAATTAAGGGTGGAAGTATTGGTGTATATCGATATTGTGGGTAGAACTAGTCTTGCAATAAATACCTATATCACAAATGAATATTGTTTTTAATGGCGTATATTGTTTATAAAACTTCTAATATAATATTTTTCCAGCAATTTACTACCAGTTTGTCCTGTACACAAAAGATTCTTTGTTGGTGGTAGCTATTGTGTAAAAATTTTTGTCGTCACGGCCAGTGAGATGGGTTGCGTTGCGGTCATTGCTTGCTTGCTCTAAAACCTATTAGATAGTAAATAATTTTAAGATGGTAACATCCAAATTAATTTGGGACGTATTCGGAAGAAACGAATATTGGGTCCACTTATATTCATTTATATCACTACACTCTACAGTGTCAATAAATTACCATAATCTTACCCTTTACAGTTTCTACTCTTATTGACTAACAAGTAAAAATAATTAGGAAGTTATAACTTAGGCGGTACCTATAAAAGATAGTATAAAATTATTTTAAAACGATAAATAACTTCTCTGTATCGGTAACCATGGAACAATCACCACGAAGAAAAACTTATGTTGTTCCACGAAGAGGAGGCCCCGATTTTGTGTAAGATTGTCCCCTAATATTTATATTATTCATTTATTTAATAATAATTAAATAATAAATAAAATTAGGTAATTCGGTGTCAAAGCGGACCCCGAGCTCCTTTAGGGGCATAACCGGGAACAACGCTAGGAGGATGATGATTATCTATTTATTTATAATGAAAAACAAAAACTTCTAACCAGTATTTGTGTTTTAAAAACACAATTATTCCAAGAAATGCTAATAATGGAGTGATTTCCTTTTGGATTTATTCATATATAAACGCCCATCAAACCAAAAGGTATTTTAGCTAAAATGCCGTCAAACCAAAATATTTTTTTTTAAATGTTAATTTAATAAATAAACTATTCATATCAGACGTGCTACGAAATAAATATTAGACTATTTAATCAACCCAATAGTTTACCGAGGAAACAACTTACTTATCATTATCATTTTTCAACTGATGAGGTGAAAGACGTCCACTGCTGGAAATAGGCCTCCCCAAAGAGCGCTACAGTGACCGGTTCTGGGTGTATAAGGATTTTACACCCTAGCCGACACTCCCACAGCATAAACATGGCATCTTTAAGTTAAACATTTGCGTCCAGTGTGCACCTTCTTAAAGCATACATGCATGAGGAGCATTAAAACTAAAAGGAAACTAGGGTGAAACATAGCCCAAATTTGATATAATTTTGTGGTATTCAGGCGTTTTACATGTGTCTAAATCCAGTAAACCTATTTAGAAACCTGATTGGTTCGTTGTGCCTATGATAAGTCTGAAAACTAGGCTATTCTATAGCTTGAGAGTAGGCATAAAGGACGCAATTGCACTAAAAATCCCACTCGGTCTAAGTGTAGCCGAGCCCTCACCTAGATAAGACTATTCTATAGAATTAGGTTTACTGTATTTAAACACTTGTCATCATCATATATCCAAGAGCTTGGCTGTTGTCGGTGGAGTAATGATCATCTTATTATAAAGTCTGCCTTTTCCGTTATTTCTTTATATGATGAAGCTTTTACTTTGCCTTTTATTTTCTCCATTTAAGTTCTTATCGGTCTTCTCTTTGACATAGTGCGACACAAAAGAGTAGGTAGAAATTAAATGAGGGCGGTGCGTATGGCTAATCCTTGTGTGACCTTACGCTCCGCCCTCATGCATACTTTGTAATCAATAGGCAAGTATTAATGTATACACCATATATTTATCATGCACATGATGTCTATATATATTGTGCTAATGATAGCGTGATACATTATATGTGCGGACATGCACATTAATACGTGTCATAGCAGCGTTATGCCTGTAGGATGCATTGGCTTCGAGTTTCGGTTTAAATCGTCTCGGCTTAAATCCGACCGACTTTCACAAGAAAGTTCTTTCGTTCAGAGTGTGTTTCATTATCAAGTATTACACACACGGGGATCTATTCGACGAAGCGTATTGGAATTAAAAATCCATATCAAAATAATACTATGCATTCGTTAACATCACCGGTATTATTGTCAACCGCCTTAGTCGAGATTGCGGATAAAAATAATATATTTCGCTACTAGTCCGGGCTTGCAAGACTCTACTCGGTTGAAGCCAGGGCTGGGCCCGACGAGTTCCTGACCCGAGTAGAGGCCTGGACGCCACGCTGCGTGCACGTGTAGGTCGTATATTTTTGTGTCAGTTGATTTAATTTTACGATAAACAGAATGGTTTCATGGTCAAAAGAGTTTCTTGTAGAGTTTATCGAACTTTTTAAAGCACAGGAACCACTTAGGTTCATAAAATCGAAAGATTATTACAACAAACAAAACACAACTTGGGTCATACGTAGTTAGTTAAACCGAGCCACAGATATGAAACATTAACCAATTTCAGAGCCACTCGGAACACAACACGTAACTTTCTCCGTGTTTTGAAAAAACCCTTGTTTCGGGGAAAGTTGGGCGGCGCGGGTGGATTTACAGCCGCTGTCCGGTTGATCGACAGGATTAATTCGAGGCCACCCGCCCGCCAGCGTATTGGTGACATGTTTCGGGCTCATCCGCACTTTATAAGAATGATTGTTGTTGCCGCGGCTCGTAAAAAAATACTACAGGATGTACTTATTTATATTAAAGGTTCGCTTTTACAATACCGATGTTCACTCAAATTTCAATATAACTCCAAAAGAAAAAACCAAAAAACCATGTCTTGAAAGGAAAATCCCATTCGAATAGGTATCTCAAAAAAAAAATGATTACGTAGTTACAACCGTTTTCATGTTGCTCGCTAGAGAGAGAAAACACTCGAGGTCCGTGACGCCATATATTTATTTGCGGATTATCTTACCCAAATTGACCTAGTCCCAAACTAAGCAAAGCTTGTGCTATGGACTTGGACTTAATAAATACTTAAATATCATACATAGAAAACGTCCATGGCTCAGGGACAAATATTCGTGCTCATCACACAAATAAATGCCCTAACCGGGATTCCAACCTGGGACCTCTAGCTTCATACTTTTTATAGAATTGATCGCTTGGTGGGTACTGTGGAATATTTTATGTCCACTGGAAAGTTGAAGGTGTCTGTACTTGGATCCCAATTAAGCCCCAATGCACTAGATTGTGAACTGAAGTCTAAGTCCTTGGGTATCAGGGAGTTTGATTTATCCTGGAGGACGGAACCAACATTAGTTCGAAATTTACGCAGTGGCAAGTGTGCTGAATTAAGAATTTCCGTAATAGAATTGATTATATAGCACATGTCCTCCTTTGAGCTACTCCCAGTAATGACGTCATCAATATAAAAATCGTGCCTTATTATATTAGCAGAAATCAATTTATCAAGTTTCAGAATCACTTAATATAGAAATTGTAAAGGTCACTCACCAGATTTTATCTCTAAATAGTAGCGACACGTACCCAGCGTCTCGTAAGGTGGGCTCAGCTGGTCGTCCCCGTCGCTCGTAACAAAGTGAGCTCCGCCGCGAAGCCGCCCGCTATCCCCTCCTCTAGTGTCCAGAACCACACTAAGTTGAGCTCCACCTGATAACAGTCCTTAACCCTACCTCAATAAATGTTATATTTCTATCCGCCCGCGTCTCCGAGCCGTACCGATCGATAACATCTTTTTACCATTATGTGGGTATTTTTCCCCTTGTCTGGCGCCGCTATGCCGGCGTCGTACTGATCAAGCCCGAACATGCCAAGAAAACTCATCTCTCTAAGTGAATATGTATCATTCAAAGATACCTATTCTAACCTAAGATTTCATAATGACTACAAAACTTAACCTTAGTATGTATAACGCTTTCAACAAGTACCATACCCATAACTACCCCACAATAAGTACACTCAGCCGGAATATTATGGCCGGGAAATGAGTTTTCTACATGTTTAATTGTAGTCTAGATTTTAGTCTATAACCGCAACTTAATGCAGCTTACATCTAAGCTACATTTAATGTATCTAAATTGAAATCTCTTACTCAAGACCTAGAAATCGAAACATTTCACATACCAAACCCCTTCCGTTAACTATCCATATTTTGAAGTTATTTTCGCCCAATACTAACATAATACAATGCTCAGTCATCTTGTGATAACTAAGCATTCCTTTCTCATACCTATATTAACCAATCATCATATTCGTATACTATTAAGTAAAATGTAGCAATTATTTGCTGCCAAGAATTTTAGTTAACCTACGTAAATTAAAAGATATACCAGATGTTGATGTATTTATGTACAGTCGAGGAAATTGAATGTTTAGCACTTTTGGACCTTAACGTCATTCTAATAGAGTTGACATGTGCCAAACATTCAATTTCCTCGACCGTACATACATTCTTATTTACTAATTTTAAAGCTAATATAGCTTGTAACTATAATCGAAAATGAAGGCTTCAAACCCTTAATATTCGTACCTGAAACTCATCACGCTAACATCTATCAATTTAAATGAGCAATTCCTTCCTTAGATACTATTGAGTCCGAGAGCGAAGCTCTTGGATCGTCTCAACTAGCAGCTAGCAGCAAAAAGTGACCTCCTTCACATCTGACGTCACAAAACTCTGTCGCGTATTTAACAATTTTTCCCCATCCCAAAAAGTGCTCAGCGCCGCTAAAAAAGTTTTCACTTCAAAAAAAATTTAAGGTACTTTCCCTACATCTAAAGTCCCCACTATAAGTCCCAAAAAAATACATCCCCATTTTTTTATGTCGTTAAACCCATAGTAGGGTGCATAGCTTTCTCAAAAATTTTATGGGTTTTTTTAAAACCAGTTTTCAACTCAAGTGATTGCGAGATGTTGGGGTATAAAGCCCTAATTTTTGTTCGAGTCACGCCCCCCCCCCCCTCCCCCTTCTCCTGCTGGTTGTGAAAAAAATCGTGGCAGTAGTACATATAATGAATTTAAAAGGAAACCTAACACGACTAAGTAGGCGTAATAATAACCGAGCAATAGTCGACCAACTTAAAAGGCCAACTTTCGTACAAATTCGGCCGACGCAATCGCACCATTTAGTTGGCGCGTGTCGATGTAACAAATACAGACAGGCAACTACGGAACCCTAAACTGCGCGTGGCCCAATTCGAGCTAACGTATTCCCGTTACCTCCGCCAAATCTAAACTTATGCAAATATCTTTTGTAACATAGATTAACTGTTACTGAGCATTTCCTTTTAATTGACCAAGATATAGACGGAGTTTTCGATATGAATATTTCCTAAACAAATAACGAGTGAACAATGAAAATTAGTCTGTAATATGTGTGATTAAGACCCCATTGTTTCCTCGTCGCTGCAATTACATTTTATGGACCATTATATCGCTGCACTGTCACTGAACAGGATACGATGCGCGTTGGTCATTCGCAAAGCGTTCCAGCACTAGCCATTACATACATAAGTTCACGCCTGTATTTAAAAGCAACATTATACAGTAAACCACACGCTCTTATGCAGCAGCAATAAGGTCTATATTGATTGCGCAAGCGCGTTGCGAGGTGTAACAATGCATCTCACCTGACACTATCGGGCCATCGAGATGGGAGATATTGGAGAAGGGAGAGGTCGAATGTGAGACAATCACAGTGTGATATCACATGATATGTGCAATATGATTAACTATACAATTAATCTTACACTTACTATAAACTTGTTACATAATTATCCCAATGTAAAAGAAAATATTTATTTAACCGAAAAAATGTGCCATCCCTAATAACCTACACGTCCATCAAACTGAATGTTCATAGATTATTTTTTTTAATTTTTTTTATGATATAGGAGGCAAACGAGCAGACGGATCACCTGATGGTAAGACCGGCTGGAACATTACCTTATCAGGAGGGAACTCTGATGTTCCCATAGTTTCCAGCAGTATGTCCAGACACGTCAACAGCTTCGTCATTTGTGTCGTGAGATTGTGCTGCTTATCCACAGAGCTCCAGTCGCTATTAATAATGCGTAACGATCACAATTCATTCAGAATTACAGTCAAGCTTTTCGTCGTAGATTTGAAGTAAGGTTAACAAACCTAACAATTTGACATAACAGTGCTTTAGTTAGAATGAAAGGTGCGCGTCAGCTCAAATTACCTCGGGTCTCTCAGGACCACTACTTTCTATGTTTATAAACTTTTATATCATAGTGGTTTTTAGCAATATAGTTTAATATCACATTTATTTATATACATACTAGTAGTTATTGCTAAATTTTGTATTAATAAACTTCTCTCTGAGATCAACTAATACCAGATAGGTATATACTCTGAATATGAAAACAAAATGCTATGCGTCACTTCATCACGCGTTGTTTATCGGGCGGTTCGTTCGCTGTCCGTGAAATCGTTCATGCGCTGCGTCAATTGACGCATCACGGCCAGTGACCCTGTGAAGATTCGGATAATGGTCTGAGCTGGCGATATACCGGTAGTCTACTTGGCATCGCTGGAGAGACTGTACTTATAGCTAGTAGAGACCATCAGGTTTCGATCGAATCGAAGGGTTTCTCGGAGCGTAAGCATTATTATGGCAGCGGGGTGTTTTGTAAGGTGGAGTTACTTCCCAAGCGCCATCGGTCGCCATTTCTGTTAACATATTAAAAGAGAGGGACCAGCAACTGCAGCGATGTGAGCGGAAGGTTGTGTGACGTCATTGACCCGGTCGGCCAATTCTGCTACGTCACCCAGGTTCTGATTATGCTGCGAAGCGACAATGGTTTGCACATTAGGTGGAAGGCGGCTCGCCCAGATCGTACGAATAAATTCGTCAGGAATAGTGGGTCCTGCCAAGTCGCGTAAGTGACGCAAGAATTGGGTAGGTTTGCGTTCACCTAATTCTTCATGCTGCATTAATTGCAGCGTTTTCTTCTCGCGCGTGGCTGAAATCCGCTTGATAAGTTCACTCTTAAATGTATCGTACTTGCCTGATCTGGGCGGATTGATTAAAATATCCTTCATCGTCCTAGCGTACTCCTCCCGCCAGTGCCCGTCGGGACCTCCGCTGTATTAAATTCGGCTATTTTCTTCTGTCTGCCGCCATTCGAATACTTTACAGGCTGCTTGAGTGCCGCAAGGTCCTTTACGAGGGGCCGTTACGCTCGGAAATATTAAAATAGTGACGTATGAATCAGTAAAGACGCTGATGGTACAAATACGCGGTGAGAAAAAACGACTTTCCGCTATTCGACAACTGCAACTGGTCGTCTAAGGAGGAATGCAAGCTGTTATCAGCCTTATCGACTTATGGGCACGGCAATTGGGAGGAGATATCTAAAATGGTGCACAGTAGGTCGACTCCGATTGATCGTACAGAGTCTATACGATACCTGGGAGTAGAAATCGACCAAAACTTTTCTTTTAAACCGCACATCATTTCCCTATCACATCGCGTAAGGAAACTTATCTTTGTTATGCGCCTGCTCCGCAACTCTGCTGACAGACGGGTCCTCCAGCTAGTCTGGAACAAAGTCTGAACTGCATTTATATCTCACACATATGCGACGTTATTCTTCCAAAGGACGAACAAGGCCCGAAACCTGAACGATGTAACACGTAGTAAGGAGAAAAAGTTGGGAAAAATGGCGCGCTGGAAGCAATAACTGGTCGACTGTACCCCCCGTATCATGGTTGACCTTATCACGCGATAAGTGACAAGATAGGAGCGTCGTCTCGTTCTATCGAACGGTGTCAGCCAGTGACGGACGCTCTATCCTGTCGCTTATCGTGTGATAAGGCCGACTATGATACGGGATCAGGAACACAACACCACATGCCTACAGAGCAAGTATAGTATAGAGCAACTGAGCGTGAAATATAGACCCGACCCTCACTAACATCCCAACTTACTTATACACCTCCCATGAACCTTATCTAACACTAACTAGGTCTAATTTAGACAAGCACAACGTAATGTATGTTGGTGTAAATATGTTAGAATCTTCACCCTCGAGAAGCCTGCCAATGTATGTTGTTCTTTAAAAAAACGCGCATATTAATTTACAACGAATGTTTCAAAAATTTTAAATAATGCGACCACTTTTTGAAATATTTCTGACTATGAATTCGTATTTAGACCTCTCAGACATCGATTTTGAACATAACCGGATTTATTCTCAACTAGCGATCCGCTCCGGCTTCGCACGGATACTATATTATACATATAAACCTTCTTCTTGAATCACTCTATCTATTAAAAAAAACGGCATGAAAATCCGTTGCGTAGTTTTAAAGATCTAAGCATACATAGGGACAGAAAGCGGAAAGCGACGAACTTTAAAGGCCGAAAAATAATGTATGCCCTACGATGAAATAAATAGGGGGACGAAAAATCATGTGCTTACTTTTCGCGGGCGCAAATAAACAAAGCCGCAGATTAAATACCTTAGGCTAGGTGAGTATATAATGTACGATTATGTACCTACGTCTATATGTTTCATGTTGCGCCAACCCCAAGTAAATGGGATAAGGGCAAGCAAATGATGATATTTGTCACACCCTCGTTCTGACAGGAGTTGAAGCGAGCGCGCTAAACATATTCAAATCAAATTGAAACGTGAAACGTACATTGCTTGGCCCCCTGTATACGGATTGTAAGGAAAACTCGGCCGAATTACAATTTCAAATCCATCCGTCTAGGAATATTCCATTAGCTCTGTTTGCGGTTATTTAGGGTTCCGTGAGATGTTTCTACAGACAATTTTGAGTTATTCATGTGATGTGTACTAATTTGCACATACGTACATACAATGTATGCATGCATTTAATATTCATTTGCTGCCTCAGAAAAAAATTACCGAAAGTGTTCACTTGTTCAGTTGCTGAATAAACATGATAGTATTTCGAAAATTTCATAATTAAAACATTATTATGCAGAACGATAGATAAAGTGAGAAACACAAACCCATAGAAAATCGAAGGATGTAACATTAACTGATGTAAAATTTTGATATATCAAAGCCGGTAAAACGCGACTAATGTTAATACTTACCTCAATTGAATTAAAATTATTTACCGTACATAAGACCGGGACTAAAATAACACTACTATTTACTCTGTAGATTCACAAATAGATATGTGTTCTTGATGTAGAATAAGATCGCCATAGAGCTCCTGATATTGAGCTGTGTTGAGATTGAGATATCTTTGTATCTAGCTGTCAACAAAACGAAGCTTAACATCAATAAAAGTTTCGAAACGCGCTAGTGACTACTTACGAGTAAGTCGTATGTCCGTGTGTCTGCTTACCATCAGCAATGACAACCAAAAACTGTAATGTAAGCAACAACAAAAATATCAAAACAAAAAATTAAGGCATAAACAAATATGCAACGCGCTACCGAATATGCCCTTCATCGGTTCACACCCCAGTTGTGGTACACCCAGAATTGAAAAAGAAACAATATTAATATTTTAAGAACCCAAAGTCACTAACGGATTTGGTCTTGGCTGTCTCCGAGCCAGCCTGTTGGCAGTAGTCCATTTCTAACGCTCCACGCTACGTTTCGGTTGACAGGAACTTTTTTACTAATTTCCTAAAGTCTGTCTATTCCGGTCCGCATTGTAAATGAGTCGTTTCAGTTTTAGCCGCTTTTGTATTCGGAAATTAGCTGGCCACATATGAGGCTGGTAATTTAGGTATTTTGTAGCTTAAAGTGAAGTGCTAGTGTGTATTGAGAGAATGCCTGTGTTTGTAATTTTTATTATTACACCTAGAAATAATGAATACGGAAAAAGACTGTTGGAAAACCACGTTGAAAGAAAGGATTTATAAAAGGTATGGTTAGATGTTCAACCGATTGTTTTTTAAATTTTATTGATGTGAGCTACGAGCGCTCTGATAAACGATGGTCAGGATTCGAACGGGATTGATCAAGGTTGATACCGTGTATATTATTTATATACTATTGGCTCACGTACTCGTATTACAAAGAATACAGGTCGGCCCGCGTTATAAAATATGTTCTGAAGGTTGATTTTGTTGACACAAATCTGCACATTCACAAACCTTACTACTTTATTATATTAGTATAGAGATAGCATGTATACCCTGTGGGATGATACATTGTTTCCTTATTGTGCTAACTAGAACACAAACTATGTATATTTGTTTTCGCCCCACGTATGAAGTATGAAACTCGGCGCCCCAGTTCCACTTGCAACTTCAGTCATATGCATGTGTTTAGTATGCTAGCTGTTGTGTGTTCGGCTTGTTATTAGATGAGGTATTAGATGTCAATAATAATAAACTTTCCGCCCCAAAATAAGTTTAGTAATAAACCCGAAGTTTTGGGGCGGAAAGGTTCTCGAGGATGATGTATGTTAGTCTTTAAGGAATTTGTTATATGTGCCTTCGATGTCAGAATTTTTATATTATTATAAATACTTGATTATGGCATTATAAAAACTTGAATATTTCTTGAAAGGAAACTTTCCGATGATTCATTATCCAGTAAGCAGTCTTCATTGATGTTAAAATTTGTAAATCCTTGTTTCGAAACTGCCATGAGTTTCATATACAGGATGATTCAGGAGACGTGAGCAGGATCAACCCTACACATACAGTTAATGTTAATGGATCGTTTACCATCGTAATTAAGTTAAACGCCCACAGTTTTTTTTTACATTTTGTGTAAAAGTTTCATTCACAATAAATCAAGGTCACCCTACACAACTAAAAAAAATTAACGTTAATCTTACCAATGCTGGTACGACTGAGTAGCTTATAAACTATTGAATCCGTAGGGTTGATCCTGCTCATGTCTCCTGAATCACCCTGTATATTTGAATTAGCAATGAAACGGGATACTCACGTGTCTAATGTAACCGCGAATCGTATTCACAGCGTTGCTCTTTGGCAGTGACCGACTAGGCTAGACAGCCAAGACACAAGAATATTAATTGCAATTTCATTAAAAAAAAAACATTTTTCGAAAGTGTTGAAAGGAATGTAAATACCCAAAGACTTGTGTGCTGACAAGGTTCTATTCTAGGAATATAGTAGAGAAACTAAAGTCTGCTTAAAATCTTTTTAAGCTGTAATTTAATTCGGGTTCTCGAATTTAGTAAAAACTACTTTTTTTTTAATTATGCAATGTTCCTTTTAGGTCCTAAGAGCAATTTCAGTTACCACAGTTGGTGTAACTAAATTTGGCTAGTCCTGTCAAACCGTGTGTCAAACACCCGGTTTGTTATCAGGCCCTCTATACGTAGATACGAGTAAGTGCCATTATTTATTCTGCGATTCTTTATTTAAAGTTGTATAACTCCGCCGCGTTGAAATTTCCTGCTAAAAATGTAATTAGCCAGACATCTAGGGTGAAGTTGGAAACAAAAATGAGCGGGTTGCACCAATATTAACTTTTCCGCTCTCAAGTTGTGCAACTTATGTTAATAGCGAAGACTCTTGGCCAACATTTTATCACTTGAGTGGAACTTTGACCGGACATTTTGCTGATATAAGTTTTCAGAGCTGAGATTTTTGTAATGATCGATATACTTGAGATGCCATCAATATTTACTTCTTAATGACATTTTATATCAATTCACATTCATTTAATATCTTTGTACATTTGAAAACGTTCACATTTATGTATTTATCTACGCACATATCATTAGTGCTCTAAAATGCGTTCAGAAACCGTAGGAAATGACCAGCATTATTACAACCAATTTTACTATAAGAACTTTCTTGTCTGTGGTAGTAGGTAAAATCTGTACTGTAATGTTATTACAGTACAGATTTTTGTAAGGTTATGAGTTTAAATTTGGAACAGCTATCAAAACTCAAATGGGTCTGTATTCTAGTATCCATAGATATTAAAACAGTTATCGATGCGAAACGTCAATTCAGTATGTTTTTTTAATATAAACCGCACGACATTTAATCAAGAGTATTTCAAATAAAACCCCTTTGCTTTGTAACTGCCGCATGAGTGACAAATACAATTTAAGCGTAAACATAGGCTGTTGTAGCTCTGTATGTCTGCGCATTATGAAGCCCTTTTCGAGCAAGTGTGATAAAAATACGTACCTCTTGGTATTTTGAGTAAGTCCTCAATATGCTGGCCTGTCCTGTCTCACTCGCACCGTGGAAAATAGAAAGAGGAGGGTAGATCTTTCTCGACTCGCGTCGCAGTGCGGCGTCAGTTGTGCTGGCCCCGCTGGATAACTTGGCGTTAAAGATTACCTATGGTTAAGTGACAACTGCTGACAAGTGGAAATTTCTCGTCTCTCGAGGAATGCTGAACCATGCGATTTCCAACCAAGCCTAGACTCACCTCACTACTAATTTAGTAACTAGACCCCCAGATTGGTATCTTCCATATGTAATCGGGGGTCAAACCACTTTTAAAAGCGAAATCCGCGTCCCACGTCATGTTAATTTAGTATTTTGCTGGACGATTCGAAATTATTATATACCATATAATCACCAATCATGCTATGATATAATGAGTATATATGTGGCATATGTATAGTGCATGGTGCATGTGATGCTGTTATTATAACAGGGCATATCATGAGACGTAATCGGCTAGTCTGATTATCATGCATGTGAACTAACCTTAACCTCAGTTACCGAATACCATTACTTCGAAATGTTAACCAACCTAAAGCCTCGTAGCCTAACCCACAGATTTATACATCTGTCTCTTTCGCACGCTAGAAGTGAGAAAAAGAGAGATGTACTGTTGCTGGCGAAAAGTTGCTGGTGCGCGCCTACACTAAGTTTTGTGACCCATACCCATGACAAGATGTCAAAGTCAAATGTCATGAATCGATTGCACCTGACTTTGACAGCTGTAATCCAATTTGCCGTTGGAATAAAAAAAACACCAATATTTTTATTTATAACATTGAATAATGAAGTATATAAGTATAGTAGGTATTAAACTTATTGAGTAGATAATTGGCTGCAATTTGCCGCCCGCTGACGGAGAAGTCTTTTTCTTTCCGCCGTGCTATGTTGAAGCAGTTGGGTCCGTCCGTAGGCTGACAGAGAAGTGATGGCATCCCATTGGACATCTTCTTCCCGCCATTAAATACCTATAAATTGACACCTGTTATCACCAGAAATATTCTCATATTAGTATAATTATTAACAAGGCTATTAAATGCTAATTTATAATATCTGTATTTAAGTGCGATACTGGTATGTGAATGCTATATTTCCACGGCGCGTATTATTATAACACCATAAACTTAAATGGCCCTGTTGACTGGATTTAATACACTTCACTTTTTCACTCTTCACTTCAGACAGCCATATCATACCCAAATGGCCAAATTACAACCTTGTTTTCTGGCCTTCCGTTAGCAACGACGAACTATTATAATTTTGTCTAAATCCCTTGAGCACCGGTAGCTTATTGTTCGATAAAGTCAATTGCCTGTCGTCTGATAATGTCGAATTCAGCGCAACTTAAGATTAATTGAAATGGGATTAAGTACAGTCAGCATCGTATAATTAGTTAAAGTATGTTTTTATATGAGATATAATTGCAATAGTAATAATGATTTATATAAATGCGCATCTAGGCGGCCCTACGCGACAAACTGCAATCATCCGGCAAGCTATAAGAGAGAGCGAGAAATGAACGTCATTTACCTGCCTATCTCACAAAAGAAAACTTATCGTACAAAAGGCGGACTTAATGCCATATGGCATTCTCTACCAGTCAAACGTACGTAGTAGCACGTGAGGGCGCGAACAAACACATCCATACTTAATGTTATAAATGCGAAAGTGTCTCTGTCTGTCTGTCTTCACGCTTAAACCGCGGTAATAGTCGCGCGTCCATAGGCTACGGTAATCGCTTAAGGAGGACGCTTGGTACTGATTTGGTCTATAAAAAAACAAATATATATCCATACCGGGATCAGAACCCAGGACTGTGAGCTTCGAAGGTAGAGTCACTAGGTTAAACCCGTGGTCGACATAAACCAAATTGGGATGCGAAATTTACGTGTCAAATTACCCCTCGGCTTTGTGCTGCATTGTGCATGTTAAGAATATAAGAAGATTGCGGTCTGTTTGAACGAACTAAGGTACGTTTACTTTGCAACAGACAATTATTTCAGGGATTCCAAGGACGACGCGGACGAACGAGCGGAAAATATGACATTACCTACTGCCCATTTCTGTAAAATAATTGTTAATTCTCAAGCCTTTTTAGGCCATATACTAAAATATTGGCGCCACCGTCTATGCACAAGTGGCGCATTAGTATGAGAATATTTAGTTCCAACAAACGCCACAGTGCAGTTATAAAATGAGCTATTGGAGCTTCCCTATATATATACTATACGTCTCTTTCTTATTAGAACACTTAGAACAAGAGATATAGTGCGAGAAAAATCGAGAGTATGTCGCGGCCGTGGCATGATAGACGTGTAGCATGGCTATCATGCGACGGCGCTCGAGCTCTCTCGATTTTTCTCGCACTATCCGTCTCTTTCTTATTAGAACATAAGAAAGAGACGGATAGTGCGAGAAAAATCGAGAGTATGTCGCGGCCGTCGCATGATAGACGTGCTGGTGTGTTTTACTCAAAATGCTGTTGGAATTCCATCAAGTGCCGACAATCTCAGTATACGTAATAGAAGCGCCTAGCCCGAAATTCATAGCAAAACATTTTTCTGTTACCTTGTTGAAGTCTGTATACGTAGGAGTTTCTACGATTTATTTTCAGGATTGTAACGATATGAAAAGTTCCTGAAACTTTTTTCATACTGAATAGTAATATTCAGCTATTCAGCATTATATATTACTATGCACAATGTTTATACATTGCTAGGGCAGTGTCCCATACTTCAGATTAGCCATCTCCTTTCGCCGGACAGAGGTGCGTTGCAGTGTGTCGTACCACACGGAATTTATATACCAACTGAGGTACTTGCATACAACGAGAAACGCACCTCCGTCCGGAGATGCGTCGCAGTGTGACATCCACCTTAGAGCGTATTATGTAGGTAGGTAATAAAAAAAACGTTTTCGCATTTTAGGTTCGAATAGGTAAGTATATCGCTAATTTTACATTTCCCTAACGATTAAATCGTTAACTTAGTTTAGGTTAGGTTTGCTTTATAACTATAGTAAATATTTTAGAAAAAAAGGGGTGAAATGCATGAAAGATAATTAATAATTTGAGAAAAAAATATATGCAATTTTTAAACCAAGATTCCACCCGCAAATACGCAAAGAGCAAATAGTTGGTAATCTCTGAATCGTTTAAACAGAAAATCATCTATCGCAGCCGAGAACTAGACCACCCACAGCTGTTCTTGTACAGAAGATAGATCAGTTAATACAATCAAAAGAGGCCAGACTAATTAATTAAGTAATTATTAAATTCTCTACATTCTGATGTGTCACGTTTATGGCAAGAGTAATTTCGTCGCTATACCAACTCAACCTCGTATCTGCAACAATGATTTGATGGCAAAAACACCATATACTACGAACTTCGACTTTCGAAGTTCGTGGTAGCGCCGCTGAGGCTGCAACCCTATTTATATCAGGAACGATGCATCCGGCGAAGAGCGTTGTATCACACAAAAAAACCGGCCAAGTGAGGAGGAGTCGTCCTCGCGCAAGAAGAGTTCCGTACCATTATCTATAAAAACTGCAAAAAAATCGCGTTTGTTGTATGGGAGCCCCCTTAAATATTTATTTTAATCTGCTAAAAAGAGACACGAAAGCCAACTTCAGTCGCGTCTCAGAGTTGTGACATTGACAATGCTCCGTTTGTGGCGTGTTTAAAGCAACTGGGGACTCATTTTGGTGCGTTCATCGCTAGGGAAGAAATGAAAGCCTCGAGTACACCTTATCGTTTATTAGATCAGCCCTGCTTCTGCGCCAGCTCGCGTTGCTTGGCCTTCTCCAGCTTGGCGATGCGAGCGTTGGACTTGTTGCCGAGCACGCCGCCGCCCCAGTGTCGGCGGAGTTCCTCGTAGCGCTCGTTGAAGTTGGTCTTGATGGCCTCGATGGCCTTTGTGAAGGCGGCGCGGTCGCCGGCTTCCACCTGTAAGGGGTATACTATAGTGTGTGCATAGTACAACGACCTCTGATTGATGGTTCGGGGTTGGAAGCATCAGATAAATCTATTGGTGGTAGATGAGTTTGCATCATGGCACTCAGATAGCAAATATTACAATCATCATATACTTCCGAGTTTGTGGCGCTTATTACAGACAATGCGCGCGAGGCCAGAAAAAAGTATAAGACCGATCGAATCGACTCTACACGCCAACATCCCGAGAGTCGGGCACACGATACGGTTGCGCTAAAGGTACCATAAGGCAGTAAAACAGTGGTCATCCCTACTTATCGTGATTTATCACATTTCAATAAGTTTAACAACCTAATAATTGAGACTAATAATTATAATACTCCGCTAAAAATATTTCAGTTAGCGACAACCCTGCTCGTCAAAAAAAATCCTCGATATCGGGTCTTCCGGCGTGGCCTCGTCTCTAGCTACAGTACCGCGGTCCCGACTAACGAGTCGTCCGGCGTGGGAACGAAATCTTAAAATACCCGATAGTCGGGTTTTCAGCACTGATGTGTTATAGTAATGCTTCATTACCTACATTTTTCAGGACGCATTGAGCCGTGGGTTTGGTTTTCGCAATCAGGGGACGATATATAGTTGACACCTCACACGCTTGATAGTTAGGTATAGTGCGAGAAAAATCGAGAGTATGTCGCGGCCGTCCCATGATAGACGTGCTGAGATGTCTCACACACGAACTCTAATATCAAGGGAATAAGGATATGTGTAGGTCATTTTGAGCGTGTTATCTTGCTTAGCTACTTCTGATGCTGACTGTAGAGCTAATTGGTCATTATGCAGAATCATTATGAGAGGTTAGGTTTGTTTTATAACAATTCTGAAAAGTTTACTGTTTCTCACAAAAAATGTTTTCGATGAAATGAAAATACTGTTTTTTGTTCGGTTGCATCGCTATAGTATTTTAATAAAGTTCACACAGTGCGACTAAGGGCGGGTTACACCATCATACGATTCTAGCCCGATCAACGTTAAATATGTCGCCGGCAGCTGCGAGCTGCCGTTCCTTAGGAACTCGCCAAATTTTCCATCCAATCATAATTTAACGAACAACACTTATGATTACAGAGGGTTTGGTGCAACCCACCCTAAAAGTACAAACAATTGTTGCGTTTTGCATAAATTAGCACACCATGGGAAATCATATGAAATTTTTACATATATTTTCAGTTTAGTATGTTTTGAACAATTCAAGAAGACAAATAGCCCTCGTCGACGAGTATTCCCACTACCCGTCAAGGGAAGTCCAAGAAGATCTAGCGATGCCATAGTCTGTAGTGACTAGAGGCAGGTGCTGTAGGGCGCGATTTACTTTGTACGGGGTTCTATTGATAAATACTAATTTCAAACTTACTCACAAAGCGTCAAATTATGTCATAAAAAACCGTTATTTAATTAAAATTAAACTAACACTACTTAAAGTCTCCCAGATCAGGCCCCTGCGGCAGGGTCCCCATTAGGCTGGCTGCGTTCCCCCTCTGGATCGCTATGCTGATCCGTTGAGTGAGGAACGAGCCAGCTCTGTGGTCCCCAGTGGACTGGACGAGCTTTCGAGATAGCGTTGGTGGGCATCTGGACTCCACGGCCCGAGAGTCTTGACTGCAAAGCTTGCTTTTAATTTAATTACATTAGTGGTGGTTTCGTTAATTTAAATAGGAAATTGTTTTGCAGTTCACAACTTAAATAAAATAGCGAAGCGACCTAATGTAACCATTACACGTAACATTGTACACTAAGGGCGGGTTGCACCGATGTAAGTTAAATATGGCGCCGGTAGCTATCATTCCATGTAAACTTGTCAAACTTTCTATACATTCAGATTTTAACGAACTAACCTTATTATACACGGTGGAATTTAATTGGTGAACAGGAACCCATTTTTCTAATTCAGTAATCGATGGCGGTCATGGAGTCATCTGCGATCGCAGAATACCACTTCGACTCAAAGGGCTAGTGTACAAGTGCGTCATACGACCAGTCCTATTATATGGCAGCGAGACGTGGCCAGTTCTTGGAAGGCACATTCAGCAGCTTCGCGTTACTGAAATGAAGATGTTGCGGTGGATGTGCGGCGTTACGCGTGCGGATCGCATTCGTAACGAGTACATCCGTGGCAGCCTCGGAGTTCGTGACGTAGCGGATAAGCTCCAGGAATGTCGCCTTCGTTGGTTCGGTCACGTCTCTCGCAGGCCATCTGACTACGTAGGGAACAAATGCCTTGACCTAGTCCTCGACGGCCCTCGACCCCGCGGCAGACCTAAGAAGCGATGGCTGGATGTCGTGAAGGCTGACATGAGCGAAAACGGGCTCACAAAAGAAGACGCCCAGGATCGTGCAAAGTGGAGGAAAGCGAGTAGGAAAGCGGACCCTGGCAAAGGCCGGGATAACGCTAGGTAGAAGAAGAAGTAATCGATGGCGGTCACGTTTATGTAGTACTTAAGTGGAACCAAGTTTTTTTTTATCATAACTAATTTTTAAGTTGAAATTAAATTTTAATTAAAATTTATTGTCACCCTACTAATGGTTTAGTCTGAAAAGTTTAATACCTCTTTTCAAACTATCAGCCATAGAAACTTAAAACATAAATGAGCAATAAGCTGTCAATTTGTCATTGTCAAATTCATAGCAAATTGCTTCAAATCGTCTGATCTGTCTAGTTTCCCGCCAAAGCCAGCAAGCACTTGACGTATGTACACTTACGAGTAACTTCCCTTCAATAAAAGTAGGGTGTCCATTTATTCAGTCAGTGTACATTTTACCGATGTTAATTAAGTGTGATTAATTAGATTGTGAGCTATATTGCACGAGATCTCACGTATTGGTTTCTGTGTAGATTGATAATTAAGATTTTTGGATTCCTGATCACCGATTAAATTCCACCGTGTATAAAGGCATTAGGTATAATAAAAAGTGTATCAGTGGTGTTGAGGTAACTACGTTCGACTGGCAATACAGAGACGTTGTTGGTTCGAGTCCGACCCGAGGGGTAAGACACGTAACGTTTCGAACGAGCGACAATTCAACTGTCATTTTCCCATTTAATCAAAAATTACAGTTAGATGTCCCTGACGTGCTTACAATGCGTTACGTAATCGATCAGGCTAAGCTATATTAGTCTGGTGGTCAGTTTGAAAAATAGGGACGATACTAAACTTAAGACGACAACGTGAAATAAATATTTTTAATTAGAATTTAGAAGTACAGATACAGTTGCGCAACATATGAATTAAATATTGATTAATATTTCCAGTTCAATACGTCCAGAACAGCAAGAATAAGCCCCTAGCCCTCGTCCACGGATATTCCTTTCACCTCCTGACGGTGAGGCACTCCACGGGACTAAGTCAGGGTTAGTGTTTCGAAATACAGTCTAGACCATATTTGTCACTACGGACATCCGGGGGCTTTTATGGTTAATCAAACATAGCTGATTATCTAGGATTCCGAGAGATCGGTTATGTTTGAGTGATTGGTTTTGGGACTAAGCGAGGGTTTAATGATTTCGGAAAACAGTCGGGATTATATTAGTCACTACGGACATCCGGGGGCTTTTATGGTTAATCAAATATAGCTAATAAGCCTGGGCTACTCCTAGGTATTAGTTATGTTTGATATCATCTTATGTTTAACACGTTATGCAAGTATTGTATGTAAAACGACAAATTACCAATATGAATTGAACAGTAGGCAAAGGGCAAGGCCAGTTCCAGCTGGCAGCCCCCACGCTGCTGAAAAATTCAGAAATACGAAGCAAATCGATATATTGTAGCCGTGGTGCTGTGGAGCCAATTAACTATGATGTACGTGTAATACTATGTGGACAAGTTAATATTACCTGCACCAAGCAAACGCTTACCACACCGAGCCATAATAGGTATATAAGTATTAATATAGTTTATAGGCAATCGAGTTTATTTTTTAATGGTTTTGGGGAAAGTTTAAACATTTTATTTACTCGTGCTTTACGAGTTACAAGACAATAGGTAGGTAATTATATTTGCCACTGTCTGTCTAGGCCCTAGCCTATGGTATGAAATAGTAGGTACGACGAGATTTCTAGCACTTCGATGAAGGAAAACAGCGTGAGGGAACGTGCAGTGCATACCTACAAATAAATTTAAAGGTGCATAGGTACCTACCAAGTCTCCCACCTGCGTGAGTCAGCGTGGGGGTGCGGGATTTTAACGTAATTTCTAGCCGGAATAGCATTACGCATCACTGTGTTCTGTTTTTGAATCGAAGAACTGATTGTATCGAGCAAATACGAAAACTGAGCTTTGGTCATATTCATATCATACGAAACATGTTCCTGAATTCCGCAGCGAGAATGTGGAGGAGAAGTTTCGCGCAAACACGAGAGCTCTTTGATGTTTGGCCATTTTACCGACACGAAACGGAAACTACACGATTATACGCAAAACAATAAATCACGAAATCACGCGAGAGTAACCACTAAAAGACCTTATCCTGTTGGAATAAGGTCTATGAATGTTCAGTGTGGCCGATGGTACCGTAATCTGAATCCAGGCTACTTTATTTTGGTCGGTACGCCTGGAAAACCTGTAGCCACCTATTTCTGGAGCTGATCGTATTTATAAATCCAATGACATTCAGTCAGTGACGCGGCTCACATACCAAAACTCATCCAAAAACAGATTTAGTACGGGCTCGATGATTGCGCAAAAAATGCAAAAAGAGCATGAAGAAATGTGTATATTGGGATATACATAATCAAATAAAGGGTTAATGCCAGATGAATGTGGTATGGTCCCCGAGGGCGATCAGACACTTACGGTTTGCATTTTGATTTGATATCAGTATTTTTCACGCGCTCATTCGGTTACATTTTAGCTAGGCGCACGATCACTTAATCATTATCGTAAAATTTAAAACAATTTAAATCATTCGCTTTTCTCATATGTTTTTTAGCGACTAGTATACCCAATTTCAACCCAAACTTTAAGGGTATGCATATCGTCGGTGTTGAGAAGTGTGCGGTTGAGCTTTAAGCTGGGTCCACATTCGTATAATTTTTCGATCCCGAGCACAGACTGAACAATAAAATAAGTTTTTACTAGATTCCGTGCCGTTTGAACTCGTCTGAACCCTTTTAATGTGATAACCAGAGGTCGCATCCAGCGGACTCCCGCGACCTTTACCAGGTCATCAGTCCACCTTGTGGGGAGCCTACCCACGCTGCGCCTTCCGGTACGTGGTCGCCACTCGAGAATCTTTGTTGTTGCTGTTGAATTCGTGGTTAGTTTGAAAACAGACAGTACTTACTCAAGTGAAGTGTATGGAAAATATGCTCACTGTTCGCATTGCATGTGAACACACTCATAGAAGACCCCTTGTTTGATTGGCTTAGGTAGGTACCCTAAAGAAGTCCTTTGTACGCTTTCACATTCATCCAATAAATTATAATTATAAATGCAAATAAAAAAACACCAATTTTAATACATTGCGTTCATGTCTCCAAGCGTTCTAAGATACACCTATCAATTCGTCACAATAACTTCCTTCAAAGTGAATGAATTGAATGTTTGCAGTCTCTTTCCACCATATATGTCTCTAGGTTGTAGTGACAAATTGCGGGGTGTATAATGGCCTTAAGGCTCGCCACATGCAGGCAGAATTCCGATGCCGAATTCCGCGGGGCTGATTCCGACCGCAGCTATGGCCCCTACTACAGCAAGGCGCATAAATTCCACTATAATCAGTTCAGATCCTAAGTAAAAATAATATAAACATGAAGGAAAGCGAATTAAGCACCGAAAAAACAAGAATGTTTCCAAAATATTACGTGTCTAAAGTAAGGTCAACGTCGCCACAAAGAAAAGGCAAAATAATGCTATAAGGTAACGACGACTGACTACTCTATCTCAGTATATATATAGTACTCTTTGTCAGTCGTAATCGCTCCGCTGAGACGAGAGGACTACGTTCTGTGCTCTCACGACAGCACGATGAACATAATTATTTCAATAATATTGTGACCCAGTATATTCGTCCAGTGAATGAACGTACCAGTGACGAATGAGGCTGACCCTATCACAAAAACTTAAACACTAATCTAGGCACATTATACTACCTACTAACAATACAAATACATACTTTACTTAGCAGGTTACAAGCCTACACCATTACAAGATTTACAAGCGTGATTGACAAGCACGGATAAGTAGGTATGATATTCTGGGCTATTGCATCCAAATAGCCTTTTGCACAGAGTATTCAAGTATTCGGTCACATTTACGTATGCAATTATATGGATATAAAGGTATGGTGAAATTGCTGCTGGTGCCTTTATTAACACAAGCCCTCGCGCTAAAATTTGATACCAACAGCTTAGGATAGAAATGTCTTAACAGCCAATTAATTTATATGGATTTAGTGGCGTTTTGGATTGAATTATAAATGTCGACGATCGCTAAATCTTCTAAACGAGATTGCCACATGTGTTTTATTTCCTGAAGGAATTGCATATGCGGGTGTTAAATTGAACATATGTATATTAAAAACAGCTAATCGGCAAATTTTTAAATAGTAATAAAAATCCTTTAAAATGAACATTAATGTCTCCAAATGTGATGATTTAAGACCAAAGGAGAGATAAATGGACTGAAGCGCTGGGCAAATCTGGTCTTATATTTGGGCGTTTTACAGCGTTGCCGTCGTCTCGTGTCGGCGTCAAAGTTTTTGTCGTGACTGTTGCCATAGGCAAACATGACCTTTCTAAGGAACAGCTGTCGGACCGTCAGAACATTCGCTTCCATGTAAAGGTCCTTAGTGCAATACCGGAACGGTTTATGGAATGCGACTTTTAAGAGAGATCGCTGGGACCTTTCTAGGCTAATCAGGATGGTCTTTGCTGCTCCACCCCATAATGAGTTGAAATACCCTAGTATGGTTTCCCCGAGCGCGAAGTACACTGCTTTTAATAGCTCAGGATATGTAACGTTTCTCAGATACCTAAACACAAACATAAGCTTGCGAACGCGACTCTTTAGGGATTCTATGTGCTGGCGCCAAGTTAGGTGCGCGTCTAGTAGTATGCCAAGATATTTAATACTGATCGCACATTCAAGAGCACTAGCACTACTTGCCGTGAAGTGACTCCCATCGCTCTGTACACCCACCCATATGGAAAACTCGTCACTTATATGATAATAATTATCAGTTTTATTATACCTATTTTTAACGAACTTAGTACTGAAAGAAAAAGTATTGCTTTATGCTGATTCTATCATTATTGTCCTATGGACAACCAAAATGTTCCACGGACAACGGTTTTGGTTGTCCAAGTGACTGGTTGTCCGAGTGACATTTATCAGTATTTGCGCTTCCTGGTAATAGTAATTATATTTTGAATTAGGTCCTACGCGCAGTGAAAAATATAGATTAAATAGAATACATTTCACTTTAATTTACTACGATATATCAAATGTTTACGTTATTGTGCTGGTTGTCCGGTAGACACACTAAAAAGGTTTTGCGAAAAAGGGACAGAACATACCCCTTCTTAAAACTTTGGACACATAATTTCGTGATTATTTAACCTTTTTCGAGAAAATATGACATTATTGATTTTTTTATTTAGTGTCACACCCCTATTACCCAGCTGGACGCCAAATTTCAACTTTCTACATAGGTTATCTGGAAGTGGGTTAGGTTAGGTTAGGTTAGGTTAGCACGCCACACACATGCGACAACGAAACTCATTCCTAGTATACCACATTATGATGGCATGATGCAATTCATTACGGTTACACATTGCACAAATAGTGACAATGATGTTGCAGGTGATAGTGCATTATCACTATCAACAGGTCCTAACAGAGTGCAGGCAAACTCTCAGATGTAAATTAAAATATCGAATTGGTCCTTTGAGGGAGGGCTTAGACGGCTTAGTATGCGCCGTTGCGAGAACGCTCTACAAACTATACTTAAACGAAAAATTCAAAAAATACAAATAACAATATAGTTTACAATGTCAAAAACAGTGATAGTATTAATGTTTAATGTCCATAAATTCCTTTACTGAATATAATGCGTTTTTCAATAAAAAGTTTCTCAGTTGGCGTTCGAATGTTTCGTCAGATGACTCTGTTCGCAATGCGGCGGGTAGTCGTTCGTAATAGGTTGGGCCTATCACTCGAGGATTCCTACATGAAAGTGCCATGCGACGCGGGACCGTTCTGTTACATAGGAGATAAAATAAATTCTTTTTTACAACAATATAACATTATTAATAGTAAACAATTCGGCTTCCAAAAAAACAAAAGTACCACGCAGCTGCTAGGACAATTTTGTGATGAGATAAATGGGTATTTAAACAAACAAGAGCACATAATAGTAATATTCATTGATTTATCTAGATTGTAGGTTACTATTACGAACATATTTATCTCTGTTTGTTGACCAAATGAAAATAAATAAATAAATGTCATATAATCACAGAAAAAAACATAAGTCCTTTTTCCTCATCCCTGTTTGAGCTCCTCCCATTCCGTCAAATCGTCCGGGACACGATTTGGACGAACCCATTAACCTGGGCCCGAACCATAATCAGGGCGGACAAAAATGGCTTGTCATAAGCGAACTCTGTCTTAGGTCGGTTAGGTTAGGGTTCACATGTGTCCCTCAGACCAGAAATAGGCACCCCGCGCAGCGGGGTGGCGTCGACTCGCTGGAGATTATCAGTCCGCACTCCTCATTTTTTTTTTCATGTAAACGGTGAGTATTGAACGCAAAACAGTTAATTGACCATCCTGTATTTATATAGAACCTTATTACAAAGCACATAAAGTGCACGGATGAGTTAGCTGTGTTGTCGACTGTACAGTCAAGGAAATTGAAACACGATTTTTTGGTTACCTGTCTGGATCCTGGATCCCTAAAAATGGTTACATTTCAAGTTTTGTTTACCAATTTTATTAAATAGTAGAATATCCAGTTTCTCACTTCTCCAAATATTCTACTTTCTAACAATTACACTTAATAAAAACTCATCAAATTTATTGCAAGTACCAAGCTTGTTTTATGTAAACATAAGCTCTAAAACTTACTATGTTAACAATATGAAAATTATCAATTTACTGTAATTGTAGCGTAAGGAATAAATAATATAATCATTCATAATATAACACTTATAAGTAGTCTACAATAAATAAAACCCTGTAATTTCAGCAGTTCTTCTATAAACATTGTCAAATCCCGACAAATTATTCTGATTTAATATTGCGCATGATATCGCTTGTAAACATAATAAGTTACTTTCCGAGTGGAACTGCGTATTGTCTTGCTCATTGTTTGGAATTTTTGTTCCATTTCAATGCTAATAAATCCGCGAAATTTAATAATACAGAAAATAACAACACAGATTACAACACGTCTACTAGCATAAGAGCATAAGACAAGTTTAACGAAGTTACCAGGGTCGAAAAAAAATGTTCGGTTTATAGACTTTTTTGCCAAGCTGCACGCATTTACTCAAAATCACATATTATGTGCCTAGTTTAGTAATTATGGTCATCTAACTTATACACAATAATTATTAATTAGACTTTACAAACTACAAAAAATCCTCTTTTAGAGCTTTTTTAAATATTTCTTGCAAATTAAGTAGATGTCAACACTACTTCAATATTATTCTTATATTTTGTTTAGGCTTATAGTTACTATTCTAGTAGTGGCTGGACCTTTAACTTTATCTAATTTCGGAAAAAAATACATGTGGTATTTTGGATAATAAAAAAATGTATTCTCATAAACTATGCATCATAATGAAGTAGTCCTTTCAAAAAGCAATTCTACCATCCTAGGTAGAAGATTCCAATTGTAATGACAGTTTTATAAAAAGTCGGCCTCATTAAATAATCTCAACCTGAACTTTGAACAAATTTGATCTCCTTATGGCATTGACAATAAGGTTGCTTATGGCTTGAAACGCCTTGTGGAGGATCTCTTTATGATTTAACTTTGTACAGACGATGACCCCATAGTTGACCTAGTCAGGTGCTGTGTCGCGGCTAAATAGTCTATCTGTCTCTTTCTCAGCGTTCTAATTAGAAAGAGTCGTATATATCTTGCCGCGATAGAGCTCGCGAGCCGTTCAGTGATAGCCGTGCTGGTTTAGGCTAGCAGAATAATACAACTACTTTTGAATGGAACGTCGGTTTGTTTCGATTACTAGCTTGAGCTCTATAAGTGTTTTCGCATTGTCACAGGAAATAACAGAAGTGTCCAATTTGAATCTTAAAAAAGCTGGCAAAATCTCATTTTCGTCTTCTCCGATTATTCCATTGGTGTTCTATTTCACAGGTCACATTATGGGTTGAAGAATATTATCTGAAACTATAGGTATTAGTTTCATGGCTCGATGTTTTTTCGAAAAAAAGTGAATGATACCCACTCTTTACAACTAAATTGGGAATTAAACAATTTTAACAAATGTTATGATTTCAATCAGAAAGCTGTAACTTGGCATGAATATACATATTAGTCATGCCGACAAAGTGGTAAAATAAAATCTTGAAAAACATTTTTTTTTAGGGTACCTCCCCTACATGTAAAGTGGGGATGATTTTTTTTATTGTCGTCTACCCCATAGTGTGGGGTGTCGTTGGATAGGTCTTTTAAAAATATTGGGGGTTTGTGAAAACAATTTTTCGATTAAACGATCCGTTTGTGTAATATTAAGCCTTAAAGTGCTAATTTTTGTTAGACTCCAGTGTCCCCACCCCCTGCTAGCTAAATGGTTGTTTTGGGATATGTGACTTTGGATATTTTTATGCAGTGTAGTATGTTATGAATAATATGTGTTGCATTATAGTAGCTATCTGGTAGGCAACCTACGTACTCTCCATAATATGTATGTAAATGTATCGGTATCAGTCTCACCTAACTTAACATATCTAGTTCAACATAGCTTAACACATCCACGGCAAAAGTGGGTTCGATTATGACTGACTTATTTTGTTAAAGAATACCGATTCGGTGAATAATTCAAAAGCTGTGATTAATGGCGGGTCGAATATAAACAAGCTATAAAATTCGCCCGCTACGGATCCGCCGACTTCTGTATTAGCATACCCGCATTTTAAAATGTTGCTTTGGCGTTGTGTTTTACGGTAGGCTGACCCCTTTTACGATCGGGACAGAGACAGCTCAGTTCATTATGTATTAGTTTTTGCTCTGTCTGCACAAATGACGCGATTGTCAGCTTTAGATACTGCTTTGCTGTAAGAGTTCAAAAACATTTTTTTTTTTTTTTTATGTTTGGTCTGCCAGCGCCTGCGTGCTCCGTGTGTAACAAAACTCTGGTAATTTTGTGTTTTTTTATGGATGATCGTGGCAATGTGCAACTTGGACGACAACGGAAAAATCTTGTAAACTTCCGCGAATAGTTCAAAGTCTTCTTCACGTCATGCACCTGGCCAAATGTAGGGTTTTAAAAGACACACGATTTTATCTTCCATAAATGTAGCGTTAACCCATAATCATAATTTGCCCTTAATAGTATCTCATAAACTGTAAACTTTTCAGGATTGATATGAAACAAAACCTTAGCTAATTGTCCTGAAAATGTTATAGACTCAGAGAAAAAAATATGGCAAACACGAAGGTATCCGACATTGCTGCGATCATAGCTTGTTGATGGGGAAGGTAGCGGACTGGCTGGATCCGGAATCTGTGCGGCTTTTCGCGTCGCGAGGTTATGAGAACGAATCGCATAAAACTTTCATGAGATGGACTGTGTTTTTGAGTGATGTGTACTTTTATGTGTCTGCCGTCTTAGTGTTATGTATAGACGCTGAGCGTGTTAAACCTAAGGAAGTTGTTAATGTATTCAAACGGACCGACCTATCTACTATTATATTCTTGTTGTATCCTGGTTTGATTCTCATAGATCATGGCCATTTCCAATATAACTGTGTATCTTTAGGGTTATTTTTGTGCAACATAGATTTATAAACAATCTCGAGGACCTCAGGCGGTCGTTGAGCGAGCGATAACGCTACGAACGATGGGCGAACGGTGTTTTTATTTGTGTTGTGTATTGGAGGTGATTGAAGTCTCCTGTCTGTGAGTACTGAGTGCATTTGGTGATATAAAAATAGTGATGGCGATGGCGGGAGGATTGTGTGATGTATGGTGAAAGTCAAAGTGATAAGGCTGGCAAAAAAATAATAACATTATTGCGAGTCGTTGCTTATGTGGCCTTGTTTCGAGCAATTAGACTATCGTCGTCGTGGCGCAGTGGTTCCGCGCGCCGGAGTGTTTACTTCAGACTTGAGACGTTGAAAGCGGACCCCAGACTGATCTGCGTACGCGTTATCTTTAATGAATTTTCGCATTAAAGACTGGAGTCGCGAAAGGGCAGCTTCGCGTGTATCTGGCATAGCGCATACGTCGTTCTTGAACGGCAGGCCAACCTCCCATTGATTTCCGATAAGGCGCGATGTATCGTCTAATATTTGCAACGCTCTTAAATGATCACTATTCTCACGCCGTAAGGTTGAAATTCCTATAGAATCTAAGGAAAAAGAATGCGTAATTAAATCATTTAATTCGCTAATATTGTTGTCATCGGTATGAATGAGATGAAACACACCGGCAGCGTTAGAGTGAGTGCGACCACAATAACCATGGCTTGTTCAGCCGCAAAAACCTCAAACCATAAAATGTATATGTATATTTATTGTAAATAGACAGTATGTAGGTATGATATAACTAAAATTAAATATCCTTGCTGTTCATTGTACTTTGATTGATATCATAAATATATTCTGTAAAAAAACTTTTCGGTACAGGCCTTAATTATTAATACAACTTACCAGGTGGAAAATTGACAGGCTTCTTAAAAGCAGATCGTAGGGTAAGGTCAAGAAAGCTGATTTGTCAAAGTCGACAGCATTCATGTACCTATTTTGATTTACGATATATCGGTGTGGCTCGGGCAGTTCACAACACATAGTCTAAGGGCCACAGCACAGACCAGTCTGGCCAGCCTCCGATTCATTAGTTGTTACCGTCCGAGTCATTTTATACTGGGCATCCAAGCCATTAAAGTGCTTCGAATTTTATTAATCCCTCGAGAACACTTAACCCTTTAATTCGCATTGTCCAGCCGGCGAGACATATCCGTTGACTGTCTTTTTTTATTTTTTTCCTGACCAGTATCGTTTGGGCTATTTAGCGACACCAGGACTTGAACTATGGACCTTAGCTATTTTTTGCGAATTAAAGGGTTGCCACCTTAAAGGTCGTCGGGGTCACATGTGTTCTCCAGGCGGGCACGGCACTCGACTAACGACCCCAAGGACCGTGGCGAAAAGTGACGCACCAGACCCCGTATCATGGTCGGCCTTATCACACGATAAGTGACAAGATCCTCCGTCACTGGCTGACACCGTTCGATAGAACGAGACGACGCTCCTATCTTGTCACTTATCGCGTGATAAGGCCGACCATGATACGGGGTCAGGAAGAAGGGCTTCAGTGCGTTTATTTTGAGATCCTGGAGTCCTCAGTCCTCCTTACGATACGTAGCACCTTACGATGGCATGGGTATTAATGAAGTACCTTTTCTCGGAACACGCACTGCAGGATGCCACCTACCAGCATCAGCACGAAGATGATGAACACGAGGATGTAGTACTGGAACCAGAAACGGACACATGTAGAGAACACGACGTGACTGTACCTATAAGGTTGGTAGAAATACCGCATAACCCACACTTCCCGCCGGAGCTACCACACGTCGCCGCTATCGGCCCGGTTACCCGGCGACGGGTCACGGTTTTCGCTCGGAATTCGCGACTTATAATTATAACCGATAGGTATACTTCTAATATCAGTCAATTATGGTCACGTGACTTGTTGCATTTATATAGGTACCTACTTACAGTCGAGTACTCTAATATATACAGGGTGAAATAGTTATTACCGTTCAAATTTTCACAGTGGAATCCTTGGCAAAAAATAAAATATACGTATTTTTTCTTTCAGTATCTTTCAGTACTAAAATATTGAGACACAGCAGCTGAAAGATATCCTAAAAAACCTTGCGTTTGTGGATATCGCGGTATGGTCTTGCACATATCAGACATTTCGTTGTATGGCTGGTGGGCATTCCCCCTTGACAGTAAATGACATGTTTACTATTGGACGCCGCGGCCACCGCGCCAGTCTGTGAGAGACTTATAGTAGACTACGTATCTGTTAGGTATTATACAGTACCGACCAAAGCGATTAATAAGAGAGAAATGTATTATTTTTGAAATGTTCATACCTCTTTACTTTCACTTTCTGTAGCCTCTTTAGATTCTACCTCTTTACTCTTGACTTTATCTTTCACGCGTTTCGCGGGTCATATAAGCCAGTGGATTGGCTACAAAACTTGTTCAACTCACCTGATTCCGGGAGGCGCGATGTTCGCTTCAACTCCGGTTAGTATCTGTCAAGGTTCAGTCAACTGTCAGGTCAAGTCAAGTTCAATCAAGAGGGTCTTCGGGGCTGAAGAAGCAGCCGTGGTGTTCCGGGGCCACCTGGAAGCATATACTTACAAACAAAAAAAATGTTTTACGAATCGGTTCATCAATGACGGAGTTCTGAGGTATCAAACATAAAAAATAATAATAATATTACAACCGAATTGAGACACTCCTTTTTTGAAGTCGGTGAAAAAACAGTTTTAGCAGAAACGTCTGTTGATGATATGTGCGTAAAATATTTTTATATTTGTATAAAAGAACATTTCAATTTAGATTTAGCAATTTAAACTAACGAACTCATCGCACTGTTACCCTTTGCGCTTAATCCTTGAACGGAATTAGATGAAATTGGGCGCAGAGATAATTTGAGACCCTTGGAAGGATATAGAATAGTTTTTATCTCGGAAATCATCTCTTAAGATGGTTGAAGTGTGTTTTGGACAGCGATAATTAAGCTTGCGCCTTACATAATTTAATAACAATATTTTTTCTAAGTTGGTAGCGGGCACGGTTGTATTTTATATCTATAGCCAATATAAAACTGTGGCAAACGATATAGTACAGGATCGGATCCTATTTTTCCGGACCTAATTACAGAAGACGTCTGCGCGAGGCACAAGTGTGCAGAGCAATATTTTTTTTCCATAAATCTATGGCTACTATTGACAATATTGACATGTTCCTATGATTTCCTTTTTTCATAAATTTATTCTTAAAAGAGATAATAACCTTCAAAAACCAAAAAAAAATGCCAGACTTTCCGCTGTGTTAAATCATCCAAAAAACCATTGTGAGTAGATTATTAAAAAAAAAGAAAACATAGGAACACGGCCATAGCCTTTCTTTAATTACTAATAAAAAAAATAGTTAAATAGGTCAAGTTTTGGAGAAGAAATCAGGGGACTACGAAATGTTGATTTAATTTACTTTTCATAGGTATTTTCACTTTGTTTTAGAAAATAATTATCGTAGGTACCAGGAGACCTATTAGAGGTGATGGTAAAATTTAATACGTAGTTCCTCACGTCACTGCAAATATATTTTTTGAGAAAATTTTTTGAGATTATTCTTAGACAAGTCCGTCTGTCACCATGTTATCCTTTCGCATTTACACGGAACCAATTTTGATGATTCCAGTTAACTATAGCCAGTTGTTGTGACAATTTCTTTAGTGTGTAATGATCTTAACAAGTGTAGTAGTTATATATTTATTTAAACTTTCACGATGCTCACACATTATTTAAATGCGCCAAACGTGTGTGTGTGTGTGTTTGTTGCGAATTGCGGGTAGCAGCAAGAAGGTGTTGATAACCCGCTCAAGCCAGTTGTCCCGTGAACATGGATGTTGCAACGCATCCGAAACGTCGGGAGACCTTAGTGAGGTAAATAAATAAGATAATTCCACGCGATTAAGTCCGCAGTAAATAGTAGTTTCTACGAAAGTCGAGAGGTGCAATACTTTTGACCAAGACTGTAAGTTCAACCATAACCGTAGGTACCTAAGGTTGTGTCTGTCTAATCGTAGGTCACAGGACATTTCATCGTGTACTGAAAGAACTAGTTGTGCTAGGCGCAGGTTCGGGTCTAGCCATCCCACCACAGGGCAAGTCACAGCATCACCCTATACACCATGAGCCGAACTCCACTATACCATGAGCTGGGGTCCTCCAACGTGGGCAGCAGCTCCAAATCAAGTCCTAGTCACCAGGCATAGAAAATAACATGTATTTTCTTAGGCGGTGGAGATATGATTCAAAACTTGTCAAAAATCGATGAAAACCTTGGATAGCCCCTTAACAAATTCAGTTTCAATAGTTCATTATGTAATATTATTAACTGCGAAATGCTGTAGGGTATACGGTTTTTGAAAATGCTCGCTTCGCTTCTTTCACAAGTATTTCAAGCACAATATATGTAAACAGACTTAAAATGAATAAATGCACATATATTTGTTTAGGGCAGTTTGCACCAACCACACTTTACGGGCCGGTTAGCGTTAACCACCGTGTCACCAGAGCTCCCGAGGATGCGTTGTGTTGAGAGCGAGGGAATTTGTTCCTTCAGCTCTCAACACAGCGAATCCTCAAATATATCAAGGGTCGGCAACGGCCATGTTACTCCTTTGGAGTTGCATGCGTCTATAGGCTGCGGTGTCCGCTTACCATCAGGCGGTCCGTACGCTTGTTTGCCACCGTCGTTGTGTCCGGCAGTCAGCTGTGCGAGTGTCATCTGTCTGTTGTAGTCGCTCTCGCGTCGTGCCACGCCGTGGGAAGTGGCCTAATTGTTATCCCTCCTTCATATCTCGCGAAAATTCTTTCTACGTTATACTCTATGAGCCTCCCATTCAATGTCAAGTGGTTACGATTTCAATAACCCTTCAAATTGACAAGGACGAAATTAGGCAATGGGTGGTTCCTTTGTGTTAAATGGGCAGTGATTATATAGGTACAATGCCTATATTATAATTGAACTAGATAACAGGCTTTTCTGGGGAATAAGAAAAGGATTCAGAGAAAAAGGTAGAGGAGCCCTTATGGTTTTTTGCTATGTACGTACTTGTAGAGGTGTCCTCCACATCTGATGAAGTTGGATAGATTAAGAACATTTTAACAAAAAGTAAATAAGAAATGATTATGTTTATACATAATTCTCTACCAAGCATTGTTATTACGAAGAATATTAGAATACTTTTAGTTTGAGCTGTTTTGGTTACGTTGTTTTCGCACTAGTATGGCACGACTTTTAGGTTTGTTTGTATAAGATGTAATTACAAGTAGACAGTTGCCATTTAATCAACTTGGGAATGATTGAGGGTTTAAGCCGGCTCTAAAACGGATCTAACGATTTCGATAAAACTTGGAGTATAGGGGTTACGGGGGGAGAAATCGATCTAGCTGGGTCTGATGTCTGGAAAAATTGGGAAGGAAGTTCATAATTCATTCATTCAGTGATAAATTACATTACACCTTTGCAACATATTGACACAAATACATACTATATTATTATATATATAAATATACATCATCATCATCATCATCATAAGGCCTTATACATTTTGACAGATGATTTAAGTAGCGTCAGTACGCAAGGGACAACACGTTTAAACAAAATTACCTGAAGAATAAAGAATATATCCTGAATATACCTGCTCGTTAACACCGTATCTACTGAAATGAACAAATAATAGTATTCTTTTCTCGCAAAGAGCATTGTTACGTAATCCGGCGTATCAGTGAGAATATCCTTGTATAATTGTACGTGTAGTCTAGATTCGTCGAGACGTACAATCAGTCTAATTCTGCAAGGTGGAGCTCCGTTAGCTCTGTCGTTTTATTATTCATATGGATGTTGCTCATCTTGCAATTGAATCATTCATCGTTGTTATTCTGGATGGTTTTGGTATTATTGAACCACGTATACTTACACAATATGTACCTAAGTGTACCTACCTGTTAGACGCTGTGCCAGCATTCATGTCTTATGAAGATCAGAACCAGGTAAACTACAAGGTGGTAAGCAATTTACGTATGGGTAATTAATCAGTTTTGCATTGTTGGAACCAATTAGTAATTCGTCTATTTGTATTCAAATTCCTGCGTTGCGTTACTGGATAGTTAATGTACAATATGTACATACCCTCTGTACGAGTACTGAGGTATAAGTATTACACAAGTATAAAGTCTACATCGTAGGTTCAGCAAAGGCACCCCCTTTGGCAGGTACCAAAGTAACCTTAAAATATTTATCTCCATTTTATGTCATTTTTTAACTTTGAAGCGGAGCGGTACAGACTAACTTTTCACAACTCGGCGCGTATTTTTTTCCACGCCACTTTTTAATATTTAAACCATTATTAAACGTATTTCAATGTGAAATTGTATTAGTTCTAGCAAAGTGAATACTCCTTCCTTAAATGTAAGGATTGGCTTACGATTTCCTTAATAATCATCGTATGATATGACGAACATAATTACTTGCCATGTAAAATTGTACCATTTTGCCACACCCGCTCGGATTCATGTCTCTCCTAACTCCTACTCTCATTGTGTGATAATTAACTTAAATAATAATATAAATAATATAAAGACAGGTATGCGGTTTCAGAAAAACAAGATACAAATTCCGATCATTGACCTTTATGTTTGTGTTTATACTAAATCAAATTAAAGAAATTGTTTGAATAATCTATGAATCCACTTGAAATACTCCTTTAAATTGCATAGAAGTTAGCTATTTTCAATTCATGACGTTTCCATTCTGAATACACTTTGTAGATATTGTCAAGAATACATAAAATATATAGCAGTGAATTGAAATATAGATTCTTCGGACATTAATATCTGGAGGACGCTTGTAACTCAAGGAGACTATTCTTGCTTGCGCAAAATTGCGTCGGAGAAAGGTGACGCCGACCTGTCACGTTTCGAGTTGAAATTTTCTTGGAGAAAACGTAGCACGAGTATAAAGCGATTTACTACGACGATTAGCATCCTTTTACCGCTTGAACATACAACACATAATAAATGTAAATATAAAAGCTTATTAAGATGAGGCTTAACTCCGTAATATTTTTGATGAGCCGTCATGTATTAAGTACGTCGTAAGTTTGAGTACACGAGGCTTGTTAGGCTTCCTTGTAGTTGCCAGTTTAAGTAAAGATAGCTACGAAGTTAATGTTACGCGCTACAAATGACTGCATATTCGTGTTTGGTAGCCTAATGGTTATCTAGCCAACAAGTGTCGCAGGGCCGAGTTATGCGATAGCTGGTATCGATTGCCGAGGAAAGTTACATTGAGTCTAGGCTGAAGGTTTCTCTGCGGAAGTTCCGGTTAGGAATGGAAGCGTCCGGAACGCCCACGGCTGCTATGAGAAAATGTCGCCCATCTACCTTCGAGATAATGTTTCCTTGCTGCAAAACTGTCAAGTTTCTCAATATTTGTACAGCTTTCTAGTAGTAGGTAAGGGTCACTGAGCTAAGTCGCAGACGGACAAACGGACTACGGACCTTGTAGACTACGGAACCCTAAAAAGGAACCCTTATGATGCGACTCTGTCCGTCTGTCTGTCTGTCACAACGTTAAATATCTCAGGAACTTCTTAGGCTATCGATTTGTTTGGTATACATAGTTGTATAGAACTCCCGCCGTTTACCCGCGCTTGCTTGAATTTCTTCACGTTGACATTCAGAGCACTGGGCAGAAATCACATTGCGTCAACACCCGCGAGCGAACACCAACTTTCGAACAAGGTATTTGGAGGATAGCCTGTAAATCGAAGGAGACTGATATAAAGCTTGGGTCCATTTCAGCTCTTTTTTTATCGTTTTCTTTTTCTTTTGAGCACTCGACTTTCCTTTCTATGTTTTGCTGGTAGGGAATTTCCAGATCGGGTTTTTTTTCTTCCTTTGTTGAGTGATATTTATTGCAAGTTTGACATTGATCCTTTTTGGGGACAAAAAAGCTAAGATTGAACTCGGTTGAAAAAATTCTTCTATACGTTGTTTCGGAGACAGGGTTTTCAATATACTGTTCTAAGTAAAGTGCGTACATTTTGGAAATATTTAGGCAAGACTCTAAATATTGTCAAGTGAAGGGGTTATTAAAAATTCCACCCTCAAGGGGTAAAAAGGGGTTTGAAAGTTTGTATGGGAATGGAGTAATATTTTAAGTGAGAGACTTGAAAAATTGTGTATGGACTCCTTATTACAATACAAGAAAAGTAATTTTAGGGTTTTGTAAATACCCATGTTCGCTTGTCGAATATCATTAAGCTGTAACGTCAGTTTCAATAAAGTTTAGCACCCGTTTACGCTTCAGTCAGCGACAAACATTGGAGGGAGCTGGTTAATTTGCCTTAATCAACTGGGTGCCTATGCTATTTCATGATCAAAATAGTGTAACTATTCATGTTTTAGCTAAAAGATTATTGATAATTAGTGATTTGTGAGGCAGTGGCACCAGTATGCAGCTCTAGGCCGGAACGCGCTGACAGCGGTGGCGGAGCGGCGCGGAGGATAATACAAATGGCGGACTTAATGCTACATGGTATTATCTACCATTCAACCATATGGCCAAACAGACACACTTAAAATTGGCGAAGAGTAAATGTACGACGTTTAGAGCGTAGCTCGGACGTTTATATCAGGGACTGATTTCTACGGACGCGGTCGGTGGGGATTGTAATCAAATATGAATCGTATCTGCTGTATAGACGGTTCAAATTCCTTTGCATTTAATAGAACGCGCTCCGGCCCGACTCGGTCGGTGGGAATCGTACATAATGGGGTGAAATGGCAAGTCAATGTAAATGTATGGGAATGACAGATGTTAACGAAATATAAAATAGATTTCAAATTAAAGGAAATATTTCGGTAGCAGATGCTACTGCTTAATACCAAATTGAATAACAAAAGGTTTTATAATTATTTGTTTCTATGAGAAAAATATAATAAGAAAATTACTCTCTGTATCAACAAAAACTTCAATAAAAAAACGAAGAAAGAATAAAATTGTTATTACACTGTAGATACTAATGCTGATTATCTAACTTTTATTCAAACATATTGTTTTATTTTTGAGAAAAGCACTATACACGCTTCGACCATAAGTGCCATCCTGGCCTCGTATTATAGCCGGACCTTGCCTTCGACTCGGCCGGCTAAATCATACTCGTCCAGAATGGCTTACTTACTGGTCTCTGCAGTAATGTACTATTACTTTCTCCATCAGTGAAATGTTTCTACTTGTTTTGTGATTAAATAACAATTCAAACAACACACCTCAATACACAGTGTACAGAAAACAGTAAATATAAGAGCACATATAAACCTTAAAGAAGAAGGTAAGGAAATACAAAATGTATCAGGTTATCACATCATTGCACATCGACTACTTACTGGTTATGAAAGAACATGTAATACTAACCATAGAGTTGAACTGCTGAGGAGTGTACATTTGTTTGGCACATGCTAGAATTGTAGACGTCATATCGTCTTTAAGCCCCAGCGAATACGGGTTAAAGTCCTCCGACCGCGAGCTGCCCGATATGTCGAGGTTGGGCATCCGATCCGTGTCGAACAAGTTGGTGGAGAAGTCGAGGTTGTTGGCGAGGGTCTGGAGGCTCTCGTCCGAGGGCAGCCGGCTGTCAAAAACTTGCGAAATAAATATTGTGCAAATGATCCATTACAAACCTCAGTGGTATATCACATTTCTAATGTACCAGTGAAGTTACGAAATAAATATTGTGCAAAAAATTCATTAGTAATCTCCTTCATTGTTTTTCCTTCTACCAACAACCCCTTAATGTGTTTTTTCAAAATTTTTACGTAAATTTCTATTTGTCCATTACTGGCCGGCGAATAAGTTGGCGAAGTAATGTGTGTAATGCCATTTAATTTACAAAAACTATCGAATAACTTAGAAGTAAAGGTAGGTGTATACACGTTGGTGAAGCCCTTCTAGTAGGTATTATGTGTCTGTGTCAGGAGGCCTCGTACTTCTAGATTACAGTTTTTACAATACTTATGTTGTTGAAAAACAATGATCTTAGATGATTATAAACTATAAAATGTTTTATGAAACGTGACACTTCGAAGCCCATTATGAAGAACAAAACGTCAATATTTCATTGCATGTTTGAGAAAAGGTCGTTACCGTTCAAAACTGTATAGAGCATGGATATGCAAATCACTTACCAATGTCATCAATGTCCATAGTGGTAGCCTCTGAGTCCGGTGTGGGCGGAGCCAACTTGCTGTACAACTGAGCACTGAAGTAGTGCCCCAGATGTGATAGTACTACGTCGAAGTCCTGTGTCTTGCATAGCCTGTGAACATCACAACTATGTTGAAGAAAAGGGATGATGACTAAGATTTTTTTGTGACGTCATTCGAACCAGTTTTTGGAGAGAGCACTGCCTTTCCCCTCTTACGCTGAACACGCCCTTTTCAACCAACCTTAGTGAATCCAATTATGAACCTTATTATGAGAAAAATAAAGTTTAAGTTTGGATGGTAAATGATAACCTGATGGTCGATTTCACGTTGTTATGTTATTTGTTCGGAGTAAGTTATTTAGTTCGGCTTAGATGACGTTTCCGGAGCTGTGGCTTTTGTATGCCTTTGGTTGCGATTTCAATTATACGTATGCAAGATAAATATTTACCTGTTTAGCTAAATGTATATTAGGTAAAACGATTTGTCTAATTTTCACTTCTTGTTACATTTCGAGAAATAAAAGGCAAAACAAAATAAATATAATTTTAGAAAATACTTCTTACTCCAATATTTGAATAACTTCTGAGACTGTACAATGAAATTGTAACAAAAGTAAGACACTTATGTGGATTAATCAATAATAATAATAACAAAAAAAAAACATTTTAAACATATCTTACCAATTTTTTTTTTGTAAAAAAGTTTTATTCAATAAACAACAATATAGTACCTACTATGAATAGGTACTATTACAAAATAAACTAGGTACATAACTTTGAATTAAACTTTCCAATTATAGGTAAAAATATACCTCCTATGATTATTTTTGTGGATCAATCAATAGAATAAATATAAAGGAAAAACTTTGAAGGTAAACAAACGACACATCGGTGATATTGCTGTCCTTCGCGGCTCCTCGTTTCGACATCGATTACGTTACACGGATTCGGGCTTAGATCCGACGCAGATAAGTTTAATGAAGGGTTTCACTAAAATGGGGTACCTTTTGTATAATCTACCGGGTTGCTCTAGTGCGCCTATGCTATAAGTATGTGGTCAGAGAGGTCATTGAAATTTTTATGTACCTACTTAACTATTACCTGTTCACCTGGGCCTTCGGAAGTGTCGTTGTGAATACCGGCCGGTAACTAACTATCGTGATTGTGATATCAGTACTCATCAGCTCAAGACTAGTGACACAAAGTGAATTTACCGTCAGTGTGCGTGTGAAGGATTGTTCAGCTCAAGGTCTCTAATACATAGAAGAAGAGACTTCCATCCTCTTTGCCAAACCTTCTACACGTGCGATCTGTGGACTAACTTTACTCAGCGGGCTTACAGCGCGTTGCGCGTCCAATATAATGACGCGTTCAGGATGATGTTCGGGCTGCCGCAGTAATGCAGCGCGTCGACAATGTTCGCGGAGGCGCACATGGATTGTTTTTTTACCATCATGAGGAAGCGATGTGCGTCTCTCCTCAATCGCAGTCGTGGCAGCTCAAACAGTATCCTGAACATGCTAGCCCACCGCTGGGACTCGCCGCTGCTACAGCGTTATGTGCAACTGCACGCGCCTGTAATACCGGTGCCCAGGCGCCTTTAGTTAAGGTTAGGATAATTATAGAACACTAACCATGGATCACTATGGATTTTATAGTCCGAAATAATTGATTTGTATTAATGCCTTGCTACACAAAATACTCGAGCGGTCTTAAATAACGCCAACTGACCAAATGACCGTCGTGCCGCCGTCACGTGAAGTCGTGGCCGAGCCGTTCGGCGAGATGGACTATCCGTCTGTTTCTAAGTGTTCTAATTAGAAAGAGGCGGATAGTCTATCTCGCCGCGACACAGCTCGCGCGCCGTCTTGTGGTAACCGTGCTGAGCGCAATAACCCCGTACCGGTCTTTACTAGACTCCTTACGACGCTCTAATTATGAAATTGAATCACAGTATTTTTAGTACCAACTGAATCAAGTTTGTCAAAGAGGCCCGAGCATAAGCCTTTTACAATGAAGATTTTAGAACAATTTTACTTTTGCTGTTACTGCAGAGTTTTCTGTCCTACACCATCAAGCACCAGCTTTCGGGGGTTACTCGCTGTTTTAGAACTCTTAATTTCAAAAGATCCGTCATGTCCCATAAAATCTTCCTCCTAGCGTTTCCCCCGTTGAGCCTTTAAGGAGCTCGGGGCCCGCTTTTGGCACATAAAATTAATAAGACGATCGAAGGATACCTTTAAGCTGATGGTCTTGAGCTCCGCGAGGAGGTACAGGTCCATGAAGTATTCCTGGCAGAACAGGCACGCGCCCTTCCGCCGCCCGTCTATCGTCGATGCCTGCAAAAGAAAAAAAAAGACTTGGATTCTTCAAAGAAATCTTTGGGACTCGGTGACATAGGTAACATTTAATTAAGGATTCCGTTTGACCAATGGAAATATAGAATCTTATGATTTAGATAGAACCCAGTACGATTTAAATTGCCCTGTGGGACGATTCCTGCCAGATGGACCGACAGCCTGAAGAGAGTGGCGGGAAGCGGTTGGATGCAGAGAGCTGAGGACCAGGTGGTGGATGGTGGAGCGAAGGGAAGGCCTATGTCCAGGAGTGGACTACGGGCTGAAGATCATGATGAGATTAAGTGTGGGCACCAAACCGTCTGTAAACGTGCCAGATGGACCGACAGCCTGAAGAGAGTGGCGGGAAGCGGTTGGATGCAGAGAGCTGAGGACCAGGTGGTGGATGGTGGAGCGAAGGGAAGGCCTATGTCCAGGAGTGGACTACGGGCTGAAGATCATGATGAGATTAAGTGTGGGCACCAAACCGTCTGTAAACGTGCCAGATGGACCGACAGCCTGAAGAGAGTGGCGGGAAGCGGTTGAATGCAGAGAGCTGAGGACCAGGTGGTGGATGGTGGAGCGAAGGGAAGGCCTATGTCCAGGAGTGGACTACGGGCTGAAGATAATGATGAGATTAAGGGTGGGCACGAAACCGTCTGTAAACGTAAGCGTTGTTCGTAAAACTCTGAATGTATGGAAAGTTTGACAGGGTTTTATGGAATAACAGCGGCCGGCGCCTTATTTAACGTTAATCGGTCTGTAATTGTAAGTTAGTGCAACCCGCCTTATGTTACCATAAAATCTCTGCGCGTATAGTAATTTACTATGTAACCTACATTCCAGTACCTAATAAATCATAATGAAATTCAGTCGTAACACTCGTAACTTTTAATTTTCAATCAAAAGTATACTTCGGACATAAATGATGAATTTACTAAGCTCCAAAGGAGGTCAAGCGCGAAATAAATTCCGCGAATTATAATATTTTGCTGCAACACTCATTAGCAATTTTAATTAAAAGTTAGCAAAACTGTACATAGTGTTAAGATATCGCAGTATCCGAGTAAACGTTTCTGTATCTAAATAATTTCTTCCGTATTGTGGTCGAAATTTTAACCGCTTTGATCTGGTATTAGCCATTATTGACCATTTAAATGTAATTTAGAGGGTAACGGTTAATGAAATGACGATTGGTTGCTGTTCTAATTCTGACTTCGACATGTTGTCCTGACAAATTGGGGTAAAATCACTTAATCTGTATACCCCATAAGATTGAAACTTCTAGCTTTGTGAAACGGTCCACAGATCTACTATCACGGCTATGAATGTATGTACAATGTGGTGAATGGTAACTCTTCCAAAGATGGCGCTGCTAAGTTGAATTTTATTTTATTTATGAAAAGGTGCATAGGTTTCTATTGCAAGGGGCATGGATTTTGCTCTGAGTCTTATAATTCCTGACCTGGAAAAGAAATACATCCTTTTAATCCAAGCATAAACAAATATAGTGTACCCATTATTATAAGTGTAACCTTTTTCAAGAATGAATAATGATTTCATCAAGTTGACTCTACGACTCGGCCGTCTACCCCAATCTCGTCCAGCAATCCCTTACTTCACGGCCTCTGCAGTAATCTACTATTTAGTTGAGGTAGGGCACAGCGAAATGTCATCCCGCTCGAATGTGGAGCAGCCCAACTGGGGAAGTACCTCCGCCATGCAGAAGACCACAGCCATAATAACACCCGTCTTCTGACAGTAGCCATAACTATAACACTACTAAACAAACACCTTTTCACTCTAGGTATCTAGGCCGAGAGGGCTGCAGCTCTGCAGAAGAGGAAGAGACAGCCGCCCACGTCATCCTGACATGCCCTGGCAGCATAAAGGGCAAAGCACCTCGGAACACCGGGGTCACTACCGGAGGCCGTCGGCAACATAAAGAAAAAAATCATGCTCATAGGGCTTATTAAATTCTTTCAGCGAAAATTGTTTTCAACAAGATCTGTTCAATTCAAAGGTTTCTGAGATATTCCTAAAAACTGCCTTCCTTAAAGAAAAGGACGTAAGTGCCATAAGATTTCAGTAACGACACGACCTTTTTAAGTAAACCCAGGTATAAGTAAACATTTAAATTATTGACTGTTAACATGTACTCTGTTGGTGCACAATAAAATAAATAAACAAATAAATAGCTAAGCCAGCTAGCATATTAAAGCAATATCTTGTACCGCAAATTCAAAACTTGCAAATGGTTACATAGTATATACTAGCTGATGCCCGCGACTCCGTCCGCGTGGAACTCGTTTATATCGTAGCACCATACAAACTTTCAACCCCAATTTCACCCCCTCCGGGGATGGTTTCCGGGATTCAAACTATCCTATGTCCTTCCCCGGGATCCAAACGTAACGTCACGATCCTCGATCGTTATAGTAAACTAGCTTCTGCCCGCGACTCCGTCCGCGTGGAACTCGTTTATATCGCAGCTCCATACAAACTTTCACCCCCCCCATTTTACTCCCTTAGGGGATGATTTCCGGGATAAAAACTATCCTATGTCCATCCTCGGGACTCAAACTATCTCTATACAAAAAATCATCTAAATCGATTCAGCGGTTTAAGCGTGAAGAGGTAACAGACAGACAGACAGACAGACAGACAGACACACATTCGCATTTATAATATTGCGGCGACATCCGTGGCGCCTGCCGGGGTGGAGGCGTTTGCGGGCACCCGCCCGTAAGGACCCCCCGTTGGGGCACGGGTGCGTGCGAAGTAGTCCAGAACATGCGTGCATGTAATCATATCATATGATCTTTTATGGTACTGCATACCATATAAGTTTGGTAGGTAATACGTGACAGCCATGGTCGAGTCTGCAAATGCGTCTGCCTGAAATCCACTAGTCCAGAGCGCGACCAGTTGTCGGAGATACCAATAGAGGCATTTTTTGCTAACCCATTGATGAAATATTTTTAATGTACTAAATTTGATATAAAATATTTTTCGTCCATTAGATATATAGGTGAAGGTCGTGCCTCTATTTGTATCTCTGACTAGCGCGTCAACACGTATGAAGGATTCGATTCCAGTTGTAGAAGACGACTTTAGAGTTTTGTTAAAAACATAACTAGATATGTTCAGTTATTATGTGAGTTACTGACCCGTGTTCCGTCTGTAGGTGTGGCTGAGCGGAGGCCGCGGCGCGCGCGCAGAACGCATGCCGGTGAGTACTCCCCGGGGAGGGAGGACGACGACCAATAGTGCCTGCGCGAGCGGACTACTCACCACCGCATTTTGACCGCTCGCAGATCTGGTGTCCGCCCTCGCCGCCCGCCAGCGACGGCGACGGCGAGCAGTACCGGCCGGCCTGGGCGCGCGCGCTCTACCGCGCCGGCGCCGCGCCCGAGCACGCGCTGCCGCCGCTGCCTCGCGCGCGCGCCGTGCGCGGCCTCGGCCTCGGCCTCGCGCCCGCCGTCGCCGCCGCCGCGCTCGCGCACGCGCACGCGCGTCTGCCGCGCCCGCCGCGCGCGCCGCCCTCGCTGTTCGAGCGCGCCGGGGGCGGGGCCCGCGTGCGCGTGCGCGTGCGCCCGCCGCCCGACAAGCACAAGGACGCGCCCGCGCCCGACTGGGCGCCCGCCGAGGACGCCGCGCTGCGCCGCGCGCTCCGCCTGCAGCGCCTGCCGCCCGACGCGCCGCCCGCGCGCGCGCCCAACTGGGAGTGGGCCGCCGAGCTCGTCGCCGACGTCGCGCGCGCCTACCGCGCGCCGCGCGCCTGCCGCGACCGGCACGAGCGCCTCGCCGCGCCCGACGAGCGCGACCGCGACCGCGACCGCCAGGACCGCGACCGGCTCGACCGCCACGAGCGCCAGCGGCGCAAGCAGCGCAAGCCAGGTGTGCGGCGCCGCGCCGACGAGGACGCTCCGCGGCCGCCGCTCGCGCGGCTCGACGCCATGCGCGAGGCGGTCGAGCGCCGCCGCGCCGCGCCCAAGCGCCGCCTCGACGACGCGCAGCACCACAACCCGAAGCACGCGCAGCTGCTCGCCGACCACGGGCTCGACTACGAGCGCCCGCCGACGCCGATGGAGGTGGCCTCGCGCCGCGCCGACCGCATCGCCAAGGAGAAGTCGAAGGCGACCGGTGCCGGGCCGAGCGGCGTGGCGGTGGCGGTGGCGGTGGCGCCGGCCGCCGCGGCCGCGCCCGCCCCGGCCGCGCCCGCCCCCGCCCCGGCGCCGGCCGCGCCCGCTTTGGCGCCGGCGCGCGTGGTGGTGGCGGCGCACGCGGCGGCCGGCAAGGCGGAGGCGGCGCGTCGCGCGCGCGCGGTGGCGGGCGCGGTGGCGGGCGCGGGCGCCGCGCAGCCGCAGCAGCTGCTGTACCGCCACCAGCCGCTGCAGGCGAGACACCATCTCAAGATTCTCCACCACGCCGCGGCTCAACCTGCACAGGTTCGTATCCTCGCCACCTCGCCTGATTCATGAAAATACTCCATTTTATTTGCTTTTGCCGGACTGATTTTCCAAATTAGGAAATTAGAATATAACAACTACGTTCTAAGAGACCACAGACTAATACAGACGCGCAGTTTAAAGCAAAACGACGTTTCATATAGTTGTCTCTGTCACTTCTTATGGGCAGCTGAGCTGAGTTAGAATGAGACGAATTGTACGTTTTTTTTAATAGTTTATTTTCAGTCTATTAACGACTTGTATTGTCTCCATCTACTGCTCACCACAGTGTTAAAATAGTAAACAATTTTGCCGAGATGTCAACGTGAAGTTGACACTTATAGTGTTGTAACCATTTTAAAGTTCATATTTATCGATATTATATCGGGTCTCAGAAACAGGACTTAGGTTAATGATTTGGTTTTAATGTGGTTAATACCGTAAATTACATTTTATGGAGATACAATTTATTTAGGAATCGCGCAGATGAAGAATATATGAACAGTTAATATATATTTATTTATTTATTTATACAAGGAATTCCAACAGCTATGAAATATTCGCTAAACTTTATAAATAGCAATACAGAGCCAATTATAGGAACTCGCAAATAGAAACTGAGTATAATAATATGTTACACAGTACACGCTATATGATAAGTGATAACAATGCACAGTATACTGTGATACAAAATATTACGATAAATTCCAATTCAACCCCTTAACGTATAACACCATGGGGTTTAAAAATTGAGATTTTTGGATCTCCAAAATCGCAACTATTTAACTTCTTATTATAAATCTAGGTTTCCCGATACATACTCATTTGGTTCGCTCAAAACCTCATCTATGTGTTAGATTAGTAAGTAAGCAATATACATGTGTTTTTATAATTCTTTTATCCAAAAATACACATACTATAGTAACAAAATCTTTATTTTAATATACTTTTGTCCCTATATACATTAATATATTTTAATATTAACCATGAACAATGTTAACTCGCCCCGAAAGTAGGTAACGAACGCTCCTAAACGGCCTCTCATTAACTACTGTATTATTCTTCTATACTGTGACAGAGGTTTGCTAAGTATTTGATAAATGCACGCACGCGCGCAATGTTTAGTTAGGTATATCCCGGTTCTCCCTATACACTCTACTTTTCACTTCGACTGCGAGAAAATAGACAAAAGTATTATGTATGTTAATGCAGGCTATATGTATCTACTCTATTTGTTTAGGTAGATACTTCAGTACATCTTAATCCGTTCAGCCGTTTGTTTTTGCCTTAAGAGATTATTTACTCTGGCAAGGTTGTGTTATATTATTTGTGACTGAGGGTAAACTAAGAATTCTCTTTTGCGTATTTAAACGTATAACGCCTTGAAGAGACCTCTTTAATTGTCTAGCATTGTGCAGTAGCGAGTGTCGGTGTAAGCTGAAGTAATCTCAGGAATTGGGGACTACACATAACAATGTGCAATACGCCAAATCATCACATGTGTGGCATGTAATACGTAGGGTGAATATGTCAATAGGATACATGACTATATTTTATTTGATACTTTCTTCATAACCCAAGAAAGAAAACTTCGCACTTTTAAATAATAACATTGAGATTTAACCTATAATGGTTCATGACGTAATTTCAAATGGTCGCGGGAGTCGCACACCAGGACATTGCGGCACTATAGGAGAGGCCTATGTCCAGCAGTGGACGTCTTTTGGCTGACTTGATGATGATGATAATTTTGCAGGTGGTAGAGGAGCCTTATACGATGCGAGAGGCCCGCATACACGTCCGCCACGTGCGCGATTTACTCAAATCGATAGACTACACCGACGCCTACGCCGGCCAGGAGTGCAGCTCCCTCGCCTTCCTCAACGTCATTACCCAGGGCGATATTCTAGGTAAATATTTATACATTTGCAAACTGTTATTACATCTCAAAACGTAAAATTACAATTTACAAATGGCAAATTAAAAGTTTGAAATTTTACTAGGAATTGTACACTGTATTATGCCTACAGTTCAACAATTTTTTTGACTTGTGCACTTGAAATGTCATGTATCTTATGAGAAAGGGCCCTTGTTTCCTACCAGTTGACTTGAATTGAACACAGTGGTTATCTTTTTTCTGCTGCAATTTGACCGATTATAAGGGAACCTAACCTTGTCTCATATACCCGACTCTCTCTCAATAGGTAATACGCATATTCATATGACAGACAAGGACGAACCGATTTTAATCGTATTCTAAAATAGGCTTAGAGGACATGAATGGGGGAATTTAGAAATATATTTCGGAAAACTTTGATCCTGATAATGTTAATACTACATGATCTATGTATCTACTAATAACAATCATCTATTATTTTGGTTAATTGTTAAAATAACATACCCACAATTTTTCTATTACTACTGACCTAGTTATGTAAATCACCAATATTTGCAAGTTGTAATCCGGTAAAATTATGATGTACCTACCTAATACTATTGTACCGTCTTGATTCTGGGAAGGAAATAGGATAGATATACTCCGGATCTCATACCTTTAAGGGGTGAAACGGGGAGTAGAAGTTCCTTTAACAGCTGCAGCACTGCGATAATTGATGATGAGATTTTGTGAAGGCTTCTTAAGGGGCTACCCGAGGTTTTCATCGATTTTTGACAAGTTTTGAATCGTATCTCCTGCACACAATGTGACCGAACATTTAAGACTAAGTTCGGCTTTGCGAGCCATATTCGCATATACGTGCTCATCAGAGAGAACTGTAAGGGTCGACATCGTCGGATACGACAAGGAGGACTATTTTCTTCGTTTAATAATCAGCACTTCAAAAACAGCGACTATACCTTGTCGGGGTCCTCGGCGGGCTGGGGCAATCCACGAACAAATAACTCAATCACGCTTAAACGGCTCAACCGGAGATACAACGGAAGATAGTTTAAAGCCTGGATTAAAATATAGGATAGTTTTTATCCCGGGTCCACGCAGACGAAGTCGAGGGCGGAAGCTAGTCAATAATAATCCGTCTATCGGATGAAACAAGGGTCAACCAATGGGCAGTCTGTAATATAAAAAAAACCGGGTTGCACTCCGGGAGTGCCGGCAGAAGTGAAAACTCAATAACATTGTAACAGTTTTTCGATCAGGTCACGTGACATCTTACGGTGTCACCCTAAAAATGAATTTGACGCAAATTTATAAACAATTATCATTTATTTAGGCGGACGGGCCGCGGGCGCGTTGGGATGCGACTCGCCCGTCGCCGGCGGCAAACAAAATAAGTACCAATTTGTTTTTGCCATTGCCAAATATTTTTCAAAGCTTTATCTCTTTGGGAATAACGTCCAAATTCGAACTATTCGAATTTAAAAGAACAGCAGACGGTGGCGGCGAACAAAATATCAGTTTGTTTTTGCCGTTGGTAAATATTTTTCAAAGTTTTATCTCTTTAGGAATAACGTCCAAATTCGAACTAAGTATTCGAACTTGCTCAATAGCAAAACGATGAAGGACGCTTGGTGTAGAAAATAGTGATCTCACAAATGTTTACTGGGATGCTATCGGTGGGAACCTGTAATTGGCTTTTTGTATTTTATCTATATAATCAATGTGTTTCTGTAGCTGTTGGTTCTCCAAATAAATAAATAAGTCAAGAAGATGAGGGTTAAAAGGGGTCAGTTCTTAGTTTAAATATCGCTGTTAGTAAATGTTTTCGTTCAGCTTTTGTCGATATGCTGAAGCACAATCACGAAAACTCGGAAGAGCTTTGCGACGCGGTATTACGCCATGGGTAGTTTTTGAAGTGAAAACTGCTTTAGCGGCGCTGAGCACTTTTTGGGATGGGGAAAAATTGTTAAATACGCGACAGATTTTTGTGACGTCAGATGCAAGGAGGTCACAAACTTTTATATTTTGCTGCTAGCCGATTCGACTTCATTCAAAACTGAACGCTATTCGTAAGAGTATAAAACCGTTAAACACTTTTTGCAATAGCATATTCTGCAAATAAATTTGTAATTTTGTCCTTGGTCAAAATTACGCTTGCATCCTTCACCGTTTTACTTCGTTACTTGACACTTAGTGCATTTCTTCACGAAGTTAGTAACATCACTTTCTAAACCTGGCCAGTAGTATTTAGACTTAATGTTACTTACCATTCTGCGAACTCCTGCGTGTCCGCTTGTAGGTAGTAAATGGTAGTCATTCATGATTTAACGACCGGTTTAGCTTAGTTGGTACTGTTGGTAGTGACCCTGCCTACGAAGCTGAGGTCCCGGGTTCGAAGCCCGGTAAGGGCATTTATTTGTGTGATGAGCACGAATATTTGTTCCTGAGTCATGGATGTTTTCTATGTATTTAAGTATTTATAACTCCAAAAAGTTTTCTCTTCAAACCTGCTCTTCAGAAAAGAGTAATTGTTGGCCTCCAGTAAGAGATTAATGTTGTACTTTTCTTCCTGAACCTGCTATTTCGAAAAAAGGAATTCAGTTCAACTCAAATAAACAAATATATTAGGTAGGTACTTGCCCGTTCTCCTCATTTGTCAGAATGTTTCTACCATCATTTATAATAGTAGTTTATTTTAAATGAACTGTGCGAGTTGCTTTTTGAATGAGTTCGCTCTCTTTATCACTAACGCTATTCTATTATCCAGGCGCACACCTTCAAAAGTAATTGGCTTTAACCATAACGAGCGTTGAGTATGTTTATATCGTAGCTCCATACAAACTTTCACCCCCCACTTCATCCCCTTGGGGGATGATTTCCGGGATAAAAACTATCCTATGTCCTTCCCCAGGACTCAAACTATCTCGATACCAAATTTCATCTAAATCGGTTCAGCGGTTTAAGCGTGAAGAGGTAACAGACAGACAGACACACTTTCACATTTATAATATACAACTCGCGAATCCGCTCCAATTCCTAACAATCACAACTGTTGTCCATTGTGTAGCGTCAATGCAATATTACGTGATAGATAGATAAGAAGACACACAAGAAAAAAAGTTTTAACGGTTCGGTTCATTGAAATCGAAAGAACTCTGAGTGAGCGCAGGAACTGTGTATTTCCCTTATAATATCTTTAATTAAAACAGCTAGCGTCTCTTTTTTTGTGCTTCCAGAGCAAAATGTATATGCCACCGGCTGTTTATAATTTCGCAACACTCCTCTGATCATGAAAAACAACGCATGGCTCGGCAATGTCTCTTGAGTCGTAAGCGTCCATAAGCTCCGGTGGTGTCTGGTGACTATCAGGCGAGCCGTGAGCTTGTTTGCAAACTCATGCTTTTTGGATTGTTTCAAAGTAACAGCAAAATTGTAGCTAAAGTAAACTAGTAGCATATAGTGAGTCGCGCCAACGTGACTTAATCGGGATATAACCATAACACACAAGTTTCGTAATGTTATAAAACAGGCGTGTTTAATAGTCAGGATTATGAGCCAAAAAAGCGACACAATAAGAGGTACGTTACGAGCAATTGTGTTCAAAACATATATTTAAACATTGTGCTTGTCAATTTTTATGATTATTGATATTGCATGTACTGTATTTATGTGTATAAACAATAAGGAAAGCAATTTCAAAAGTCGGAACAATAAGTTTATGGGAGACAAAAGGGATCTCCAGTTCATAATTATTCAAATCTGAGTTTAATGAGTATTAGTCGGAAAACATACCCTATGTCTTGCCAGATAAGACTCAAATCTCATTACCTAATCATACTGTATTTCCGACGCCGACGTTCTCGTGGTCAACAGGTAAAAAATCATGAGTAATTATCACCGACGACTAAACAATACATATCAGGATAAATATATTTAGCTGTTATTAGGCAACAGAGTTTTATACTTAGCTCTCAATAATTGTAACTTTAACATGATGGTTCTGTTCCATGAGTTTAATTAGGACGCTACATTCAGCTTCGTAATTCTTAGAGATATCTGAATAAGTTTTTTTTTCTTTTGGAGTAATAATAAATTTTGAGTCTCCTTATCGCATTGTGTGAAGAGGGTGTGATCTTTCCGTATATGCACGCAACTAAAACACAAATAACTGCATGACTTGACTTGACTTATGTTCCTGCATGGTAGACAAAAAGTACCCCAAATTCATGAATGGCTCATGGATTCCATTTGGTTATATAATTAATGACTTGTATCAATTTAGTTAAAGTTATTGTGTATATTAACGGTTTCACTGCTAAGCTACGCTACACGTTTCACATCGTGACCCGCATTGTTTTTCTACGAGGGCTAGTGTTTCCCCGAATCGGGTAAGTGTTGTGAATATTATTCTACTTAGATTAAGTTAACATAGATAGAAATAAACCATTTTTCGTGTAGCAAATATTAAAAATAAAAGTGTTATGGACTCATGTAAGCAATGTATACTAATATTACAAGGATAGGACAAACGCCCGTCATTTTGAAAACTTAACCCTGTTCTGTACAGTAGAGACTTCCTACTGATATTTTTTTTTTTTAGAAGTTTACTCAAAATATTATAATTTAATGTACTTCAACACATTTATCAATAAATTACCTATTCTTCTATCATCGCATTAGACACTACTTGATTTCAATGACTTTGTTTACTACTGGCCATTTAGATAAAATAGGTAATATTCTAATCATCTTTGTCAAGCATTGTCCACACTTGTCACTTTAGAAAGTAAATTGGCTGAACCGTTTCGGAACTACGATACCACGATAGACACTGAGACACACAATATGTTAAACTTATAAACCCTTCAATGTGTTTCGCGTGCGTGACACATTGGAATCCGGAATACAAAATGCATGTCTCAAATTGACCCTCTGTGTACCCAGCTCGGGGGGGAAGTCCTCAACATTAAACACCTGCGACGCTGGACCCAGTGGCGATTCGACCTTGAAATGACTCTTAAATAAATTAGCTATTTCAGAAGGATCATTCACATCCGCGACGCTCACGGGACGCCCGGACTTATGGTTGAGTTTCTTGGTAGATTTCCAAAACCTTCCATCGTGTTCATGCATATATCTTGCTGCAAGGTGCCAACGTAACTTAATCGGGATATAACCATAACACACAAGTATCGTAATGTCATAAAACACGCGTGTTTAATATCCAGGATTATGAGCCTAAAAGCGACACAATAAGAGGTACGTTACGGATATTATCGTGCTTGACTCTTGTGCCATTACAAAGGTGAAACTCCACCAGAGATGTGCGTACACCTTGTTTCTCGTTACACCTTGTTACCTGTATTAGTCCTTGTTAAAAGTATAGTAAAGGCCCATCGCCTTGTCCTTTACTTATATGTTCTATAAAAGTCAGAGCCTAAAAGCGACACAATAAGAGGTACGTTACAAGCAATTGTGTTGAAAAAGATATATCGATACTTGAAAATAAAAAATAAGTATCTTAAAGGAAGGGTTTTGATGTGTAGTCCATGTTAAATACTGTGCTTTTACAATTAGTGACATTAAGTGGTAAGTAAAACAACTGTTCATACCACCAATTACCATCTACTCGTGTATACAAGGTACCTAGTTCAATTATATTTGGTAACAATAATAAATCATATGAACAGTCATCATTGTTTATTTATTTTTGGTTAATAATTCGAATGCCGAGCTCCGCGGAATTAGATTTCTAATCTTATAATGGAGGCCCTGGGACGCAAATAGGGAAAATGTATTTGCAAAAAAAATGTGTTTCATCTTGATACCTGCGTTTCCTTTTCTGTTATGTATGAGCACGAAGCAGTTAAGTTTGAATACGATACGAGTTATGACTTCGATATTACATTCAACATGGATCCCGTATCAAGTTTAAACAACAATCGTTTTTTATTACATTTCACTACCTCCACCCATTCTTTAGGCGGTCGGGACTTAGTTTCCTGCTGAATAACATCGACGTAAAACATACCGTCCTCCCCATCCGAATCGTCCACTGCCAAGTCACATACCTGGTCCCGTGTAACCTTGCGCCGGTTACACACCTTTGCGAAATGTCCTCTTTGATCACACACATAACACAACACACTGTATGCCGGGCAACGCTCGTCCTGGTTGCACCAAGCGCCGCCGCACGCCGCGCAGGCTCGCGCGGGTCCCGGAATTGTTTGGATATTCACTAGTAGTGAATCGGAAACATCGCAAGAAAAATAAATGCACAAAGGTAGCACATAAATAGAAAGCACATTCCAAATTGCGTCATAATACCGCCATTATCGATCGATAATGCGTTGGCAAGATTACTTGACAGTTGTACATACTCATCTTCACTTCGGGAAATTGAGTATACTCATACTCATACTCATTTATTTATAATGCAGAAATACATTAAACGTCAAAAAGTTAATATTAGATTAAATTAAAATAATTCTAATTTATTTATAATGTCGAAGAGTTACATTATTACACTGCGGGTTTAACCTCGAAGGATCTTCGAGGTCAATATGCATCGGCTCATCACGCTTAGACGGCAATTCTTCAGAGTCCGGACAACATTTCTCGTGGTTTTCTGTCGTACCTGGTGGCATATTTGTGTAAATTCTGTAACGCGGGTCGACGTGGTGCATTCCTGAAGCGCTTGGCAACGAGTTAATATCGTCGTATATATTAATTTCGGGGACAATGTTATTTCCGTTGATTGAGTTCACTTTCCAACTGGTGCTGGGCAGGGCGTTATAATTATAACAGACTTCTGGAGTGTTGGCAGGCGGAATAAACTCCTGCAAAACACAATACGCATTTTATTTATACGATTAATTAGTTTATGCAAAACCACTTACCAACATACAGAATAGTTCCTTTGTGTTCACAAAAAGGTCGGTAAAATTATACATCACATGTTTTAAATCACATTTGCGAGGAAACAAATAATTTCACTAAAAATATATTCATCCTAATACTTATCGAAAATGTCAGTCGTCCATTTTGTCCAATTTGACGTGGAATCATGTTCGACATCCGTTCCCTCCTTTCTCTCCATCCCTTCGACATATAACTGCTTTATTAGTACTAACTGTTTGAAATGGAAGGCAAGATGTTTGTCCAGTCAGCGTCACATAGATAGTAGCACAATAACGGATAAACTCACGTACTAATTGTCGCTTAGGGCGGCATGTTTCGAACCTCTCTAAGGAAGTTCTTCTGCAGAACGAGTTTACTGACCTCCTACAAAATTAGATATAAGTATGGAATTCAGAAATAATCTTAATTCGATGCAATTGGGGGAGAAAATAGAGCCTCTGCTGGTAATTGTAAAGTTAATCTCTCTTTAATTTTCCGTTAAAGCATTCGCAAACTCTATTTATTCTTTAAAAAAACTACTAAAAAGGCACATTTACACTCTTCTATTTATCGACAACCCATAGCAACAGGCTCCATCTCGGCAGTAAAGATCCGCCACGTACCTAATCACTACAATTTAAAGAAAACAAACCTTACACTACGGGAATAAAGGCTACATAAAGCGCAAAATTACCTTAACAAAATGCATAGCTCGGAAAATGGTTCCAGTGCGACCAGTTTGAGCGATAATGAATCTTAATTCAATGCAGTATGGTGTTGAAAGAATGCACATTTCGGTTGGCATTGCACAGGGGCAGTGCCCGGGGTGAGGCGGTCGCGGGTCTCAATAGGGTTGTCATACCTACCATACAGTCAGCATCATATAGTTAGTAGCAGCCAAAAGGTATTTAATAATAGGTACCATTAAAAGCATCTCCGGGCCCATATTGAACTTGTCTCCCAATTGTCCCCTGTTTCATGGATCTGTGGATATGATGGTGGGGATGTCCTTGTTAATTATGTTACCTAAGTAAAATTGCTTTATTTCCTACTGCTGCCCGGCCCGGCTTCGCACGGATTACCCGTTTTCCCGTGTGTAGATGTAGATATATTTCTATTCTAAATAACCATATCTAAATATGATACGGACTTATTTATAATTATAATCTGTTATAATTGTTCAATTACCCACTTTCGTCTATCGACGGAAATAGGTAATGAAGGACGGAATTTTTTGAAAAAGACCTGGATTATTGACAAAAAAAGTTATCTTTCACCAGGACAATGCACGTGTGCACACGTCACTAAAATCAATGGCAGAAATTCGTAACTGTGGGTTTGAATTATTGCCCCACCCGCCTTATTCGCCCGATTTGATACCGTCGGACTTTCACCTATTTTCAAATTTAAAAAAACACATGGGCGGTAAGAAATTTTCGACCAACGACGAGGTCCAAGCTGAAGTGGACACATATTTTGAAGGCCTGGAGGAAAGTTTCTTCAAAAGTGGTGTAACGGCTTTGGAATCCAGATGGATCAAGTGCAAAGATCTCGGCGGGGACTACAGTAATACTTATAGGTATATCTAAGTTTTTGTAATATGATAAACACCTCTTATCTAACTGTCATGCAAGAGAAATCGAAACACCGATACGACTTGGCTGAATCAAATAACACTAGGGAGCAGAACTTTCTATCTCCATTCAATCCTTACAAAACAAGAATCAACCAATAAAACTTGGCTAAATCGAAGAAAATTAAAAATGTACTTTGGTGCCAAAACATTTTTTTTATTGGAAAATTACTTAGGTAAGTACCTTACTCTAAATGATAATCATCCCTCAAATCGCAAGAATCAACCGCCGGCTGTCACTGCTAACAGCCACAAACGATAGTCGGTGCCCTAACATATTTTTTTTCATCAAAAATTTTCTAAGTGTTTTTTATTTTCAAAGTTTTTTTTTCTTTTTGTCGGGGGTACAAACCACCCCATTTCGGTAGGTTTTTGGAAAATTTTGAAAATTTTGTCCAAATATTATATTTTAAATCGAGAGTTATTAAAACCTAATAAAAACTATTTTTAGACCTAACAATGGAACAGGCCATACAAGATGATGTTATGATATGTGCCTTCAACTATAGCACGCAATAACAATTACAATTGCCAGACTGTAATGGCAATCATATATCATGTTAACACGATTCACGTAGCATTATCATTATCACATACCATTGATATGATATAGGTCATTATATGACGGATGCATGTCATGTCCATTATGTCATAATACTACATGGATATGCCATATTGCGAGATTGCCAAGCTATCATCATTGCCGACTGGCGAGGCTTTATATGTGTGAAGTTACTATTGTACTTGATGCTATTGCTTATAAAACTGTTGTGATGAAAAGTTAATAGCGTTGTTACAAAATGATAATTTTAATAACATTCACGTTGATAATATTGCCGCATAAGCACTGTCTACTTCCGCTTCCAGAAAACCGGAAATACGTTGTTATAGACAAATTTTACGATATTGACAAATGTTCCGCTAGGGGAAAAAAATTACATCCCGTACAATCTGTCAATTTTATAAAAAAAAGCTTTAAATTAAACCCTTTGCCCTTGCCAATAAGGCTTAAAATGTTCCCTTCAATAAAAGTAGGGTGTCCATTTATTCAGTCAGTGTACATTTTACCGATGTTAATTAAGTGTGATTAATTAGATTGTGAGCTATATTGCACGAGATCTCACGTATTGGTTTCTGTGTAGATTGATAATTAAGATTTTTGGATTCCTGATCACCGATTAAATTCCACCGTGTATAGTTTCTTACTATCACCACAAAAGCTCACTGGAGAACAAAAATATGGGCATATGTATATGAAAACCCAATGATATTATCACCGCAAAATGCTTATCGCCTATTTAACAATATTTCTGTAGGTAGCTAGTTTCAACACAGACGGAAAGTTGTAGATCTCATTTCACTAGTTTAAAAATTCTAACTTTAACTTCTTTGTACATATTTGAATTGTGTAAATTCACTAGAAATAATAAAACGTTATTTGAACAAACACGTAATAACTGCTCTCAATATAACGATAAATTAAGAAATAGGAATAAATTAACAGCAAAGTTCACAAAACTCCAAATTGTAAAATCTGGCACACACCATATGGCAGTAAGAGTGTACAACGGAGTCCCTATAGCTATAAGAAATATTGTAAGTGATAAGCTGTTTTGTAAAAAATTACAAGAATTCTTAATTTTGAATAGTTTTTATACATTGAAGGAGTTCTTTGATTTTAAAACGTAGAATTATATTTGTTTCTAATATATAAATGTTATAATTGCTGTGCCCTTACAGGGTTTATACTGATACACATTATATATTTTTATAAGACCTTTGTAACGTATAATGCAATTAATGATTATGATTATGATTATTATGATTATTATTATTAGTCAATGGGTCGTCCTGGCAAAGGTCAATAAAGTTATTATTAAATGCTTGAGCCATTTCCTCTTGGTTTGTGACCGTCGTTTCTCCAATAGGTAAGTATTTATCTGAGATTGATTCTTTAGGATGTCGTGATTTAGGATTTCTTATTATATTCCAGCACGCAGCTTTGGTTTTATTTGATGCCGTAATATTTATATAGTAGTCATTCTGCGATTTTTGTGCTAGTAAAATAATCCTATACTATTAAACGATTTAGACGACCGGTTAGCCTAGTGGGTAGTGACGCTGCCTACGAAGCTGAAGGTCCTGGGTTCGAATCCCGGTAAGGGCAAATATTTGTGTGATGAGCATGAATATTTGTTTCTGAGTCATGGAAGTTTTCTATGTATTTAAGTATTTATATATATATCGTCGTCTAGTATGTACCCATAACACAAGCCTTTATGAGCTTACTATGGTACTAGGTCGTTTTGTGTAAGATTGTCCCCTAATATTTATTTATTTATAATAAAACAAGGTCGCTTCCCGCTGTCTGTTCCTATATATGTATGCTTAGATCTTTAAAAATACGCAACGGATTTTGATGCGGTTTTTTTTAATAGATGGAGTGGTTCAAGAGGAAGGTTTATAAGTATAATATAGTACCCGTGCGAAGCCGGGGCGGGTCGCTAGTACTACATAATAGAGGATGTAATTAAATTCGAAACAGAGTAGGTACAGTTATTTGTCAAAGAAAAGCGTACTATTCGATAAAAGAGTAGTTGACATGCATTATAATATAATACTTAATAAATGCTTTATTTTTAATTCTGTTTTTACTGAACATAATTTACTTTTTAATATATATTAAAGCTAACTTAAACATAAATACAAGATAAATCATAATCAATAAAAAAAAAAAAAAAACTAAATTGGTTATAACTAAAAATGAAAGCATAAAAAAAGAAGTTATAAAAAGAAGCCTCTAGGAGGTCAGACTGCGGCATGGGGTTTTTACTTATTTTTCAAGTAATCACGACATTTTCTAGTTTTTACCGTATACAATTTGAAATTACGATTTAGTACCTACAATTAATATTGTACTGAAGTCGTCATTTTAAATTTGGTGAATTTTGTATGCCATTATGCGGCTGATGTGGCAAAACACAGTGAGACATGTTTTTAATACACTACCATACCTTTATATACCTGCGTTTCACAAATAAATTATTTGAACTTTGAATGGAATTGTGTGAGTAAGTTGACGAACGCAACGCCGGTACGTCTGCTTCGGTGCTGCTTCGAAGTGCTACTGCCTTGGCTGTGCCTAGCCTACACTACAGTACAGCTACACCTACACTGCCTACTGAGTGAACTAATTATTTCCAAAATTGTAATTTTTTCCGTACAAGTTCCGTTCATTGACTGGACTAATGTTTGACACCTTTATTCCAATCATTGACATCCCATTGTTCACATTTATTGCTGTGTTCGGATTTAAGGCAGGCTCTGAGATTTTCTCTGCCATGTGTTTGATAAATGAAGTCATTTGGGGAGCAAAGACGCCGTTGACCGATGTCACGAGGGGGGTGAAAGTTACGTGTTGCATTTCGCAGGCGTTGGAGTATTTTCGCTGTTTTTCGTTTTCGGCAGATTTTAGGATGGTTGTAACACGTGCATCACGGCTCCGCGGGTCCCAATATAACTCAGTTCGATGTCGGGGCTCGGAATAGTCTGTAGACGACTTCCGTTCCTGGCGGGGTGTTGTGCTCGGTAGAGCGCATACACATATATTTGGAAATGCACCAATCAGGGCCACGTTGCGCGTGTGTGCGTGCGTAGGCGTCTCTTCTATTATCTATTAACCGAAAAAAATATGGCGGTGTAACTTGCACAAGCTTTGATCTATGGCACGCGGTGTGTATAGGGTTAGGGTGGGGGGGTGTTAGGGGTTAGGTTTATAGTTTTTTTTGGGCGGACGGGGTTCCTGTTACAGCCTCGTGGTAGAAGTTTTGTTTGCTTGGGACACACGGGCCCGCGTGAGAACCTCCCGAACTGCATGGGCGTGACATCGAACTCTTTTTGTTGTTGTTATTTTTCTTATTTCTTTTGTACGGCTAACGTTGAGTATCACCACTGCACACTGCGTATAAAGGGCAAATATAAAAAAATATATTTGCACTACTAGCTAAGTACCTGAGCGACTCCAGTAGTGCGCGGAGGGGAGCTCTATAAGATCAAAGGGGTTCTCCCTTGTTAGACCTAAGTACTTCAACCCTAAATGCTTCACCTCATCTAATGCATATTTTTCTTAATAATAAACTTTATAGGATTCAAAACAAACCTAACTCTAACATTTTTCTTTTTATTGCAAGCTTACGTGTAGCACATCAATCGATAGGCCTTTCAAAATAAATATAAGGTTTATCAGCAATTTTTTTGATTAAGTGAATAGAGTCGGAGATAATCGCCCCGAAAGTCAGTGCATCTAACAATAAACGCATGGAAAATTTCAAGTTTGTAGGTCTGCTAGAGTTTCACACCGTCATCGTTATCATCATATAGCAGCCGAGAGACGTCCACTGCTAGACATAGGCCTCCCCCAAAGAGTTACATTTCAGACGACGACCTGCTGAAGTACTGAGATATGACCGCGTGGCAATGTGTATACAGAGGTTAGAACTAAATGTTTATCAACCTTATACGGCTCTACATAAGGCTCAATTTAAAACGGAACATGTTTAAAAGAGCATTGATTGAACAACTGCGTATAGAGTATTTTTCCAATGTAAAAAGCCTTAACGATATCGATATGATTACCCATTTCGTTCATGAATTATATGAAATGACAACATATTTGTTCAAAATGAATTTAATTATTGAACTAATGCGAAAATGGTAATAAAATCGATGTTTAGAGTGGCATTCCATTTAGATCCGCCATCTGAATTTTCATCCCAGAGGGAAAACTAGACCTTATTGGGATTTGACCAGTTTCCTCACGATGTTTTCCTTCACCGAAAAGCTAACGGTAAACATTCCGTACATAAGTTCCAAAAAACTCATTGGTACAAGCCGGGATTCGAACCCACGACCGCCACTTGACAGCCGCATGCCTGAACCCATTAGGGTACGTATATAGTGCCTTTGTGCTGTCTAATAGCCTTCTTTCTTGTCGTATCCTCATGGCTGAGGGACGTGACGGCTGTGGGCGCTCTTCATCATCACTCCAAGCGGCTCGGTCCTGGGCTTGATGCATGCTGGCCTGAAGTGTGGTGGTTCTAGCCACAGATGTTACCGTGTCCGCCCAACGCATAGATATGCATCCATCCTCTGCTCCTCTTCCATGCCATGCGGCCGAAAACAGGAGAGGAAAACAATAATAGAGGGAAAAATAGAAGGGAAAAGAAAAAGGGGAAGGCCGAGAATATCTTACATGGAGCAAATATAAGAGAAAATAAACGCTTCATCGTACAGAGAAATAAAAAGAAAGGCAGAATGTAGAACAAGTTGGAAATTACTCCACCGACAAGAGCCTAGCTCTTAAATAAGAAGAAGAAGAAGAAATTAATTTTCTCAATAGCAAAACGGTGAAGGACGCGTTGGTATTATTACAAATTTATTTGCAGAATATGCTATTGCAAAAAGTGTTTAACGGCTTTATACTCTTACGAATAGCGTTCAGTTTTGAATGAAGTCGAATCGGCTAGCAGCAAAAAGTGACCTCCACACATCACACAAGTCACATCTGACGTCACAAAACTCTGTCGCGTATTTAACAATTTTTCCCCATCCCAAAAAGTGCTCAGCGCCGCTAAAGAAGTTTTCACTTCAAAAATATGCCTATAATCTCAATCAAATATCTCAAAGAATTACGAAGCTACAACCGTCTTAATATTGCTTGTTAGAGAGAGAAAGCGCAAACAGTGTGTGACGTCACAAATCACAATACGCGAGGCTGCGGCAATTTCGTGGTGTCGGGTAACCGACCGCGAAAACGTCGGAACTTGACTCCTTAATGCGGCTCACCCCGCCGGTCACCCGTCACGAAACTAGACCTCTACCTACGCTTAGTTACTACGCATCGCGGTGTCAAGATATATTCGTGGGTGAGGGTTGAGGTGAGCTTAAAACAAGTTACAGAACAGGGGGGCTGACCAGAATAGGGGGGCTGTTTAACATGCGTAAGTTGCATGGCGGCACGTTAAATTGTTGCGATTTGCGATGCTCCAGATTTTGACCATGTCCCAGTTGCACTATGCAATATCTAGTACTACGAAGCACGAAGTTTTATTTAACAAGCGAGCGAAGTGAACGTAGTTATTTGTTTTTAGCTTGGGCCAAAACGATTTCGTATGTCCTGCTGTTCTCCTCGTGCAGGTGGTATAGAAGTAGGAAAGTCAATAGAACAGAGCTTCAGAGCTCCATGTAGCCAACGCGACAGCCAACACCAGCTCCGCTAGTACGATAGGTTTTATCGTCACGATTCACGGCCAAAATGGACTTAAACATCACGCAAAACATATCGATAAAACGGCTAGTAGATATGGCGGATCCCGCTGTGCATAAAAACTTCATGTTATTCCAGTGTGCACTTTTAAAAGGCGAACCAAACTACTTTTGTATGGAGAATACAGCGTCCTGGCTACCTTTAATTGAAATCGTCTCATCAGCGGCACGGACAAGGGGAATCCGACTGTCTAATTAAAACAAAGCATTGCGATGGCCCTCGCGGGTGTTGACGCAATGTGATTTCTGCCCAGTGCTCTGAATGTCAACGTGAAGAAATTCAAGCAAGCGCGGGTAAACGGCGGGAGTAACTATGACTCTCTTAAGGTAGCCAAATGCCTCGTCATCTAATTAGTGACGCGCATGAATGGATTAACGAGATTCCCACTGTCCCTATCTACTATCTAGCGAAACCACAGCCAAGGGAACGGGCTTGGGAGAATCAGCGGGGAAAGAAGACCCTGTTGAGCTTGACAATAAACGAATGTGCTTAAATTATTTTAAATCTGTTCACAAGAAATAACTGCATTGTATACAATTTAGGATCTTTAAAAATAAATAATACTTTTGTAACCTTGTTTTCTTTTCTACTTTATACATTATCAATCTCCTGAGCTACAGTATGAAAGACGACCTATTTTACAGGGCGGGAATGAAAGCTTTAACGCTGTCTCTCTAGGCGGGGTATATTTTTTATCCATCAAAACTCAAGGTATCATGTGTCCACCGGTGGCACACTCCGCCCGATGCAAGATTCGTTCGTGCACCACCGGTGGAGTACCCCGGTCTGAACGTGTTAAAGCGGTTATCGATGCGAAACGTCAATTCAGTATGTTTTTTTAATATAAACCGCACGATATTTGATCTCGAGTGACATGAGAATAAGGACTTCATTCGTTTGTCTATGATTTAAAAAAACATTCGTCTTGACGTAGGATCGAATTGCCGCCATTACTGTTGTCATTTCTTTGTTGGTTTTTTGCTGTTACGAAAGTAGAATTGTGAAAAGTTGTTGGTAACTCACATTTTAGTTGAAAATATGAGTAGTAGTGACTCCGAGAACGATATGGAAACTCCGCCGGATATCGTAAATGCAGCCACGATTGCAACCAAGATATTTTACAGGTAGCACTATAGTAGCAATGCAGGTCATTTCCTACAGCTTCGAATTCGAAACTTTTATATTATTAATTCTGTAACATCATTGTAATACAGTTAATTTATATATTTTTTTGAATACAGTTCTATCTTATTTGTTTATTATTGACATAATAATGAATGGTACAATTTGTACAATTATTGAGTGGGAAAAGTGAAAAGCACTAGTTCGCGAAAACCAACTTTCCGCACGCTAAACAGCTACGTAAAGCCTGCCATTTTGACACCACAAACTTATTTACTTTTATTTAAATAAATATGGCGGACGGCTCCGGGCGGCTCATTTGCTCAGTGGACGTGGCGCAAGCAACATCTCCTGCCAGCATCTCCTGATGCGGACTTTTTTTTCTCAAGTATCCTTTGGATACTCTTTGCCTCTATTCCACAAAGTTCAACGTTCAATTCTATTTTTGTATTTTGATCATAGGCAAGTATTCAAAACCAAACATTTCCTTTGTTTCTATGACTATCAGTATTTGTTTATAATTATTTAATGAAATTATGATGCGACTAATTTCTTTATGCATATGTTTTTTTTTATGTAACTGTGACGATGAATCTGGGTAATATATCACTTTACACTTTACAGTCCTTGAAGCCTTTCATCAGATTGCTGTCTGCTAGGATAAAATCTATCCGCTGCTGTAGGTAATCAATCATAAAATGATCCGCTTTCTTTTGGAAGTGTGTGTTGGCAATAATCATATAAAAAATAAATAAATAAATAAACGTTTATTCACGGACTTGCTTACAACTAAATACATTTATATTCTTCTGCCAAACCACAGCCATTTTATAGGTACAGTTGAGTTCGAAAATATTATACACGGACAAAGTGATCAAATATATAGTACACGACTTTATTGTTAAAGGCATAAGGTTGCTCAGATAATATTGAACCTTTGGGAACATATATATATTTATGAACTCGACTGTACATATATTAATTAACATATATCAACTTACTGTTAAGTTGAGCAGTCGCTCTTTCATTTCATTTCCAGTAATAGTTTCATCGTCATTTAGTTCCGGGCCGATTGCAGACATCAGAGGCTGTGCGATGTTAGCAAGTAGGGTTTGCAAATTACTAACTACAACTTGAACAGCTGCTCGAGACACAGTTGGATTGGTATAAAGTGATGATATAAAATTTAAAACCTCTTTATGAATAGTACTACCGGCATGTTCAATAACTACAGTATCAGTATCCATGGGCTCTGTCTCTTGTTCGGAAATGGCTGTTTCGTCTTCTGTAACGAAGCAATCCTCGTTTGACGTGGATGGCAAGGCAATAGGATCTACGTTTTCAAAATGCTTTAACTGAACATGCCGTCTAAATGACCTGACATCTGTGAAATAGCTATAGCATTTATCTTCACCACATTTATAAGTTCCAGTAACGTCAATTTTTTCGCATTCCTTCCTCATATGCGATATGAGGGCAAAAAATGTGACGAATGTCTTTTTGCACTTGGCGCATTTCATCTTAAATTATGTCTCCGGTTTTACTAATTTATTTATTTAATTAAAGTAAAACGACTTTCACGGATTTACGGGCGAGCTAGATTTAAATTAATTTCCGTTATGTAAGCGCCATGGTCAAGTGCAAAAACAAATTTGTAGCAAATACTTGATAAGATAATATTCATGAAAACCAAGAATGTAACGTAAGCAGTCTTATTAATAATAAGTTATTACATTATCATGTTGCTCAGAGTTGAACTTTAACACGTTGAGATATAGTTGAATTTGAATTACGTAATGGAACTGACTCTCTAGTGATGTCCTCTTCTATATGAAGAGACTGACGGAATTGTGCCCCGGATTATCAAGTACAGTCAAGGCCACCAATATGTATTGTATTCACTCAAAGTTTCATAAACACTACAACCTTATTGTTGCAGAAATAAGGTATACATATTTTTGAGACTGCGTATAATCATAATAAATTACACAGTTGGCAAACCTATATGTTTCTGGCATATTTGTGTTGATTAAGGAAGTCGAGTAAGAATGCGATGGCAATCTACGAGTATTTTGTGAGCATTATAAATCAAATCTTTAAAATGCCAGTATATTATATTAAGGACCAATTTACATTCCAAAATAAGGAGTCGTGATTTGAATTTGTACCATAAATAGTTCTCGATTACGTGCAGATTTTTGTTTTGCACGTCAAAACTGTAAACAGTAGTTTAAATTCCAATTTACAAACTGTGTGGTGTCGTTAAGACCGCGACCGAGATTCCCTACAAAGGGAACCGAACTGCCTGGAGTCAGTCATGAGGGATAGTCTAAGAAGAAGAAGTCTGTGAAATAGAGGGATTTGTTGGCAATGGGGGTGTAGACACTAAATAAAACAATTAATAATGTCATATTTTCTCGAAAAAGGATTAATAATGTAGTCAAATAGAGAAAAAATCAACGCAAAAGGTTAAATAATCACGAAGTTATAAGTGTCAGTTTTAAGAAGGAGTGTGTTCTGTCCCTTTTTCGCAAAACGCAACTTCATATCAAACGATGACGCTGGAAGATTGCGACGTCACTATATAATAGACGGTAACGTGCCGTGCCCCATCGTGTTCGGCGCCGCCGTCGACGCGGCCCCCCGGCAGCATCCCGTAACGTGACGTCACACACTGGTTGCGTTTTCTCTCTCTAACAAGCAATATTAAAACGGTTGTACTACCTTAATAAATCTTTTAGATATCTGAATGGGATTTTCGTCACTAGGCATATTTTTTTGCCTTTTGGAGTCTTTTTTGTCGCTTTTTGGGCATGAGGACTGAAACGCGAATTTTCTTTTACAATTATCTCTATAAGAAAACAGGGGTACGGTTACACTAATGGTAACGGGACACCGTAGCCAATGAACACTTGTAAGGGCAAAGTCTACCATAGGTCGAACCTTAATTGGAACATTCGATAGTTAATAGCCTAGTTAGCGAGACAGAGAGAAACATATATATATGATGTGCATGTAAGAGCGAGAGGGAGAGGAGAGAATAAAGACACTTCCCAAGATGTCGTTCAACAAGAATTGATTGGAGCTACCAGCATAATATTTTTTGTCTTTGAAGTAGTTTTTATTAGACTCGTTGACCTGTTATTTACTCGGGTATTACCTATTATGGAGTGTAAATTTGTAAGTGATTAATTAATACTGTTAGTTTTTTCACACCTTATTATACTCAGAACTCCGAGGTAATGATTAATAGGGATAACTGGGGGCATTCGTATTGCGACGTTAGAGGTGAAATTCTTGGATCGTCGCAAGACGAACATCAGCGAAAGCATTTGCCAAAGGTACTAATCAAAACACATCATCGTATTAATCCACCAATCACAACTGTTTAAAAAACCAATTTCTCATTATTATTTGCTATCAACTAATCAGAATACAGCTATATATTAACCAATCAACCAATCGGGAAACAGAATATATTTCAAATATTAAGCGTTTTTTTATTCCCGAATTCACAATTATTAAAAAAAATAAACGCCTTTGGCCGTCTATAGCCTCGCCCAAACGTTCAAGCGGGGTGGCCTGCAAACATGACATAAGCTATGAAGATTGAGCGGGATAGACTGCTGTCCAGTGTCTTCTGCGGACGCGAGTGACAGTTGTTGTCCCCCCCTTTGTCAAGTGAGTGGGCAACTCGACTGTTAGAAGTTCTTAAGCCGCCCGAAGACCTCTAACTCGAATCGAATTTACTACTAATAAATACGTAAAGTTATTGGATGAGTTCTGCAATAATCACTTAATTTTTGCTGGCTGTACTTTAAATAAGTATATGTCGTGCCCCTAAATTATTCAGTGTACCATTCCTCATAGATAAGTTCAATTCCGCCCAAAATGACAACATACCCTGCATCGCGTGTGTTATCACCTCATCACAACATCGGCATGTCACGCAACGGTTTCTGAGGCTTATAATAAGCAACTGAAATATATTTTTTTTAATTTATACATTTGTAAAAAAACTTTATCATTAAACCTTTCCAAAAAATCTAATTAAAAAATTTTAACGACTAAACTAATAGCAACACAACGCTCGAAACTGTCAGTCGGCCGAAAACAGCTGTACGGTGTGCGCGAACTAAATTTAGCATTAACGGTTATTGTACAAGGGTCTTAAGAGTTAATGAAAAGTTAGTGTCAAATGTGATAAATTAGCCTTGCGATTCCATTAACGCGCGCGCAAATGCGAGGATCAACTGTCACTTCTTCCTTTGCCCTAATACCAGAGAATACGTAAAACTACTAAGGTATAGAAGGTTCACTTAGCTTTGATGTTTAACTGACAATTTGACGCTATAGACAAAAAGTAAGCTAGGGCTGGAATCATTTCTTTAATACGTTCTCACGTAGTATTGACATATAAAACGTCACTTTCTAAGCGTTATAATTAGAAAGAGACGGATAGTCTATCTCGCCGCGACACAGCTCGCGGGCCGTCCTATGATAGCCGTGCTGAAGAAATTGCGTGACTTCAGTTGATATGTCGTGCATTATACTTGAGAACTAATCACTTGTGACGCGACGTTGCCAGATATGTCGCGCGATACGTATTATGGGACCGTAGGCTCATATTGAATTATCGCCTATAGTATTTCCCACTTCTCGCCTCTATTCCTTGGAACACCGCCATTAAACTGGCTTGCCACTGAATGACTGCAACTGGGAAAATATGCATGACTTTCCTGGAACTTCAATCAGTGCAATCTTTATTTTCCTATTGGTCACGGCATGACTCACTTAGCAAAAAGGCACGTCCCTGTTTGTCTTTCGTCGGAGATACTTTAGATTACTATAATACCGTTCTTAAACGTTTTTACGATGTTTGTTATATTTATATGAAATCTCATTAAGTCACGTTCGAACGAGACATAATAACTTGCGCGTCAATTATGTAGCGCTTGCAGTTAGTTATTGTTGTACTCATTGCGAAGATCGGTGACGTCACAACACGTTTTTGCAACCGTCATCCTCCTACTCCTAGCATTTTAATAGATAACAATAATAATAATCAAAACTAAGCAAGTAGTTACACATTTCAGTAACAGAAAACACCTTCACGTGACGCTGATACTTGTAATATAAATATCTGTGCTACAAATATCAGCCACCTTCCATCTGGAAATTTACATTATTAGAGACAGACACTGCCCGCTTGTATCCTAACACTTTCACTGCCAGGAACCCGTCTAGCGGGTGCCTACGCCGTTTCCCGCTACTACGCGGGTAAACTACGGGATCGACTACGAGCGTAGCGATTCTTGGTTGTGAATGTGCTAAAGTAACCGAGAGTCCGCTCTAAAACCTAATCCCAAGATTTGACGTAGACGTAGACCTTGTTGGGATTAGATCTGTATTCTATCCTCAGTGTTTTCTCTATACCACTAGTGGCTCTGTCAGCTGTGAATCTCTCGAGCCTGGCTTAAAAAAAAAGACAAAGTGAAGGACAAAAAAAAACCCCAAGGTGATACGGAGCACTTCGTTCGCTTCGCTCGCTCGTTCAATTACCATTACCACCCTATACTGTTGCTATAAAGGTCACAATTGTGTACATACCTATGTAGGTACCTATGCTGTACCATCGACAACACAACTAACTGATTATTTATGAACCTTAATGCAACGGAATAAGATCTACATCTACCATTTCCGTTAATGCACCAGAGACGCACTCAGGCTACTGTTTGATTGCTTTTTGTACATATTAGCTTGATTAGAGGGATTAGCCTGCTAATAACCATTAGGTGATACGCATGCCAATTAGGTTAGATATACCTGTGATAAGAGTTGATCGAGCGGGGTATGCCTTAGAATAAAATAGTTATCGTCCGTACAAACACTGACACACTTCACTGCTACGAACCCGCCTAGCGGGCTCCTACGCCGCGCCGTAGCAGGAAAGACCACGGGATCGGCTACGAGCGTAGCGCTTAGCGATTCTTGGCAGTGAATGTGTTAACTGAAGGTTTGTGAAATACGGGTGGTATAATTACTACCTATAGTTAGCATTATACAGAAAGTCTAACCTTTTTTGAAGATAAAAATGAAAATTAATCTTGGCTTTTCTTTCTGTCGTCTACATGCTCTTTCAGTTTCGCTATGGTTATTAGTTTGTCTTCCGCGAAAAAACAATTTACGATGAATTGTATACTACGGTAAACTAACTGAAAAAGAAACCGGCTTTATCATACAAAAGATAGCCTACCTATGTGATCCGGAGCATAATTTCTAATCGATTAAGACCTAATTCATCAAAATCGGTTCAGTATCTCAAACGCTACGGTGGAAACACACGTGAATACAAACATAGACTGCCAAAAAAAAATTCCTTTCTTTCAGCTCTGCCGTACTCGGGCTACAAAAAAATAAATTCGCACTTTGTAAATAAACCTAACAATAATATTGTCATTGCAATGCATTAAAATTTCAATGTATTAATTATATCACCGATTTAATAATATCACTTGACCTAAAGGTCAAATCACTAACTCCCTCTAAATCATGTGTTTTATGTTGTAGTACAACTAATTGTCTTAAGCACGTGTTATTGACTCGCCGCTTGTTGTGCAATCTCGCACCGGAGTGCTAAGTGGGTGTAACTGTTACGCGATAAAGAATGAATGGCCCGCGTTATGTCCTTACGAGCGTCTCGACCGAGTTCATTTCGATTTCTAGGGCGATAATGTACATGTTATATTCGTTTTTATTTGATCTCGTTGGATCAAGTTGTTTAACACTTTCAGTGCCAAGAGGCAGGAACCCGGGCGGGCGCCCGTTCGCAGTTGATTTCCACTACAAACGCGTTATCGGCTAGTAGTAGGAAACAATCATAAAAAAATACAACTGCATTGAGAACCTCCTCCTTTTTTTGAAGTTGGTTAATAAATTAAGTGAGGGTCAAGTATTTTAAAATATACAGTTTAAGCAAAATTTTCGAAAACTTTATACATCAAAAAGTAGAATGGTGCTATAACTATTTAACCACGTCAATTTCGTCGTTCAAGTTCGTTTAATTTTATCCGAATCCGTATTTAGATTCGTGGCTATACACGTCGGTTGCCATATAAAAAATCAGTCGCTGGGCGATCGAGCTCAGCTCGGGTGAAAATACGGAGAAAACGAATTTTCCCAGACATGACACCTGGCTAAATCGTTATCTCGCCCCCCAAACCGTCTGTAATCGTAAGCGGTGTGTGTTTAAATCTGAGGGTGGGTAGCCCCAAACCGTCTATAATCGTAACCGGTATTCGTTAAAATCTGAGGGTGGGTACGTGGGTAGCCCCAAACCGTATGTAATTGTAAATACCTAGGTTACCCTAAAAAAACCTATGATGGCAATGAACATTGTTTATTTAAGGAAGTATTTTATATTTTTATTCTATAGGTTAAGTTAACTATATTTGCTTTGCCCTAACAGGGTTCATGCTGTACTCTATACCCCTGTATCTTGTCACACAAAAAGCACCGAAAAAACTGATGTTTTTGTTAAAACAAAATTCCACTGTAATTTTCGTTGATGTAATTTTCATGCAAGTGTATGTATTTTTGTGCCCTTGTCGTTCTGTGAAAATTTACGAATTTTCCATCGGAAAACGGCAAAGTTACAACGATTATAACGACCAAATATCTTTGCCGAATTTATATCGTAAGTTTCTTTTATTATCCTTGATATACATTTGGTATTTGTTTGAGGCGCCAGTAACGATGCTATCAGTTCTATAGCTACTTTAAAACTGTATTTAACATTATAAGGGGGGGGTATTATAAAAAACAATTTTAGGATTAAAAAATGTGTGACTGTGTCGCAAATTATTATAAAATATTTTAAATATTAGGTATACTTACATAAGTTGGTCATAAATATTTCCATGGTCCAAATTGTGTTGATTGTGATGTGCATACAATTTGCACAATTTGTCAGTACAACTCGTTTGACAGTTGGATCAGCAGCGCAACATGCCTCCAGACGATAGCAATTAGTCAGTTTCTGATAAATTGGGGCTGACAAATCATGACATGTATACAACCCATAACTAAGCGTAAGTAGAGGTCTATATAGTTTCGTTAGGCGCATGAGCGCGTAAAGAATAACAGCCCTGTGGTCTTTGTCCTAAAGAAAATGTTTTATTTTTAGATTTAATAAATACATAAATTGTAAAGACCCTAAAACCCCAAAAGAATATCACCGTGGGTGTCGTAAAAGTCTACGATCTAGTTGAACTGTGTTGGTCGCAGTGCGTGGTTCCCATTAGAGGAATGGATTTTCACACCCTGGATTTTCCCGATAGGCCTGGGTAAAATTCAGGGGTAAACTCCGACAGTCAAAACGGTTAGATATGGTTAATATATTTGAACCTTAGGTAGGTATTTCATTGTAGATACGGCGAAAAATAAATTCATACAAATTACAAATCTTTGGCGCCGAGTGTACACTGGTACTTCTAAGAAGAGTAGGGTCATTATGCTGGTTACGCGACCACCTTCGGATAGCGACCACCTGAAGGCCAAGGTTTTTTCTATTGAAGATAACACCTCTGGGTTTGAAAGTCAGATGTCAGTCACTTTCGTAATAGCTATGCCAAATCTTTGGATTAGGTCCCAAAGCGGACTCCGGGCTCCTTTACGATACAACCGGGAGAAAACGCAGGGAGGGTGATGACTTGATGAGTATAACTACAAACAGACACAGTGTCTTAGAAATCGACGGAGATATTTTGCATAGGTACCTGAAGCAGTATATTATTGGAGAGGATCCTCGCCTGATGCTCCTGGGCCTTGGCCCGGAGACACGCGATGCTGTTGTTCCGCTCTGTATGGCTGCGCATTATGAAGCCCTTTTCGAGCAAGTGTGATGAAAAAAAAATATTCGTGAGAACCGACGAATTACATATCTAGAGCTCGAGCGTGAACTGGGCATTGGATCAGCAGCATTGCAAACTATAATTCATGATCAACTGTTCCTTCATAAGCGTTATTCAAGATGGGTGCCGCACAAACTCACCGATTTGCAGAAAGACCGTCGCGTGGATTAGTGCAAATTTATGATAAATAAATTCGACGCTGGAGAGAAAGCGTTTATGATATACCTACTGACAGGTGACGAAACATGGCTCTATAACTACGATCCTGAAACAAAGCGACGGTCCACAGTATGGTGCTTTGAAGATGAGCCGACTCCAACAAAATGTCGCCGAGCACGAAGTACACAGAAACAAATGGTTGCCTCATTTTTCTGCTAGACGGGACATATTGCTACGATAGACGACATTAACGTTAATTGCAACGTTTTATATACGCGTAAAAATCGTTAGGAGTTGAATAGAATGGGCTTCCAAGACTGTTTTGTCTGTATGGAAATTATTGCTTTTCACGGGTATAACGCGATATTTAATTACCTTTAGGTATTGCTGACCCGTTGATTTGTTAAACCCGTGAAACACAATCATTTAAATATGTGTAAATGTATACCAAGCGCAAGAGTTTCTCACAGCCGTGACTTGAACTCGGGACTCTAGGTTAGCAGCCGGCCGTACATGCCATCCGACCAATTTCCGCATAGTATTTTTTTGTGATAGTCAAAAACAGGTTGTGCTATAGGTTGTGTAATTTAAATTAAAATAATGTTGCATAACTTCACATATTCAGTGCCAACATTTTCATACTGTTATGTCCATAACAGATTTTTAACATATATTAAATATTTTTTTTGAAGAAAATATACTTTTGCCAATAATATATTTTGCCCTCATAAGCCAAATAGCATTATATTTGACAGCTAATTTTAGGCACCTCTTTGAAACGTCATCTTCAACTTAATTGGACTTGAGTCCATTATTAGTCCGTGTTGTATTCTGTCTGTCTCATCATGAATATGAAGTTACTAGCTTTTGCCCGCGGCTTCGCCCGCGTAGTAAGTGTAATTTTGCAATAACTGTTGAATGCAAAAAACTTTAGTACCTACGGTTTCAGGTGGTGCGTAAAAGCGTAAAAGCGTGTTCAACATATAGAAATTATTATTTAAAAAAACCGCATTTATCGTCGTTTAATCTTAATAAATAATTTTGTTCAATACCTCTTAGTTATTTTTTGTTTTATGCCAACCCTAGTAGCATTTTAAGTTGGCATTTCGTAGGGCCATTGATCACCGAATGGTTGGTCAACCGTTGCGAGTCACACTTTTTCTTTGTCATCAATTTTGATACCATGGCTTACAATGTCTTGTATTAATTTGTCAAACTTGTTAATGTGATCTTCTACGTTCTGACTTCTGATCCTTTAGACAATTTTTGAGTTTCTCAATCATCTCGCGGGCGCTGTCATAATCAAATGACAGCGCTAATTTGAATCTGACGTTTCTTATTTTAGGGGATCTATACAACTTACTTAGCGCTTAGCTGCCTAAATGCTATTCTAAATATGTCGTTACTAGCTGATGCCCGCGGCTTCGCCCGCGTGGTTATAGGAAAAACATTTATGCACAAATTTTGTATCTTAATTACCATACCTTAGAACAAGCAATCTTGTTAAACTGACGCGTATTATAGAAGTCACATTCTTCTTGAGTGTTTAGAGTGACTACTTTACCGAATTTGGGTGTTTTCTTCATCTGAGCCATGAGCTCTTGCATCCGTTGTTTCTGGTACTTCATCAGGAAGTCTTCATCCAATAACTCGTCTAGCTCATCTTCAAGAACTTTGAGTTCCTTGTCCGCTGTCTCTTCGCGTTCAGGCTTCACTGTTAAAGTAAGTTTCTTTGCCAACGCAATACGTTCCTTTTCAAGTGCTTTTCTATTCTCCGCTTCTAGCTGTTTGAAATGCTACCTATTTATTTAAAATTAGTCGTAGAAAAAGTATCTATTGTGTGCAACGGTGTATAACTTGGTCTTAAAACGCTCGTGGCGTCTTTAATTGCGAACTCACGACACTTATACAACAGTTGCATAAAATACTATATACTGCCCTGGTAAGTTGATTGTAACATTTAATGTACGTATCCAAAAATATTAAAATTGCTTATAAAAATCGGTAATATCAAGTTTGAGAGAACTCAGTGATTACTTTTTTATTTATTTGTACGGCCAAAAATTTTAAATTAAAAAACATGATATCCGCGCTTCCGAGCACGCACTTCCATCTCGCTCACGCTTATGCTCAGTGAGAGGGAGAGAAGACCATGAACCTACGGCGCCTTAAGAAGAGCTATGTTCTGTGCCTTTTTTCGCAAAACGCAACTTCATATGAAACGATGACGCTTGTAGATTGTGACGTCACTAATAGAGGGCAACGTGCCGTGCCCCCTCGTGTTCGGCGCCGCCATCGACGCGGCCTGCCGCGCGCGCGACGCGCTCTGCGGCCTTCTGGGCGAGACTTCTAGCGAGAGTCTGTAGCCGGCATTAAGACCATTATGCGTTTTGGTGTGACGTTAAAAAAAACTATAATCATCAATGGTCTCTAAGTCCGTCTATTACTAACCGACAAACCAGTCTATCCACCTGGTTGGACGGTTAGTATTTTTTTTTCGTAACTAACAATCTGCCTAGTTGGTTGGTTAGTCATATGAACTTTTATTACGAACCGACCACCTTCTTATAAACTAATTATTGGTTTGTCGGTTGGTAATTAAAATATACCAACCGAAAAACCGCCTGACATGGTATGGTATGGTATAGAAGACGCTAAAATAAGCATGTTTTGTATGAAGAAACTTTAAGGCAGGTCGGTGTAGGTACGACGACGAGCGAAGCGAGGAGGAGTGTTAGGAAGAACTGTGACCCTACAGCGCGCGAGCCGAGCGAGCGAAGCGAGCGTGCCGCGGTAGCGGCCGGCGAAGCGCCAGAACCGGACATTTTATTACTACCTAATAGTAACATATTAAATAAGTCTGAAAATCATTTTTTACCCATTGAAATTTTTACAAGTCCTAGAATTTTCCCAACTTTCAAGTAAAATATCTCGGCCGTTTTTGATTTTAGACAAAAGTTTTTTCTACAAAACATGCTTATTTTAGCGTTTTGCACGAATTTTTTCTAACCGACAACCAACTAGGTGATCAGTTAAGAAAAAAAATTAACAGCCAACCAACTAGGTAGTCAGTTAAGAAAAAAAATTAACCGCCAACCAACTAGGTGGTCAGTTAAGAAAAAAAAATAACAGCCAACCAACTAGGTTGTTGGTTACGAAAAAAAAATACTAACCGTTCAACCAGGTGGATAGACTGGTTTGTCGGTTAGTAATAGACGCATAAATATTATACTTAGTGTTTACATGAGGATGCAGTAGTGATTCACAAAACAAATCCCAACCACTTCGGCATGAGATCACTAACAACTAAATCAACAGACGTGTCGAGTTTCAAACCTGGTCCAACAAACCAAATCCGTCATTTGCAACATTCGTCATAATTCTGAAATCCAATATTTCGATATAATCTACAATTTCATGCGAATGTTATAAATTCGAAAATAACACTGTATGTTACAGTCGAGTTATCCAATATCTACACAGACAACCTTTCAAAAATATCTATACAGAGACTTTATTATTACTGACATAAGACACATGTGTAGATATTTTTGAAACGTTGTCTGTGCTCGACTGTACGTCTGTTTGTTACTTTCAAACGTGTTCAAACTGCGTAACAAATTAGGGTGACATTATGTTTAGAGATCATTTGAGTCCTGAAGATGGACATAGGATAGGTAGGTACAGTCAAGGTCACTAATATGTATATACCCAAAGTTGCATAAATATGTATGCAACAACCTTATTTCCGTAGTAATAAGGTCTGTATACATATTTCTGTAAGTTTGTGGTGTATACATATTGGTGACGTGACCTTGACTGTACTGTAACTACCTATATCCCGGAAATCATCCGCTAAGGTAAAAGCGCAGCAGCTGCATGGCCACGTCACTCGCGCGACTGGCTCCGTAATCATAATCATCATCACATCAGCTGAAAGACCTCCACTGCTGGATCTAAGCCTCTCCCATAGAGTTTACGTTCGGGATTCAATTCGCTCCCGTGACATAAAACAGTGCTTTATCCCCTTAGTGTATAATCTACTATTACTAAACTTAATGTTACTATATCTCTATAATAGGAGTTGCCTCATGTTAAAATTGATAACGAACCGAGCAAAGCGTAAGCTTCCTGTGAACAATGAACCTTAGTCCATTCATATAAAGACCAAGTCCCAGTTCCATTGTTAGTATTCCAATACTTTACGTTAGAACTTATTATCACTTTAACTTTTCCATAGCAATAAAACATACCTGAATTGAATGCTTTATACATTACCAGTAAGTCACCATTTCTGAAGCTATTTCCCTGAACTTACGACTTTCTCCAAACAACAGTGACTTTTTTGTCACAATTCTCAGTAGGTATCACCATGCTTTTGATGCACTCAATTACTAGTCGATGTACTTTACTCAGTGCTTTTATCGACATCAATGCAATAAAAGGAACATACGCAGCGTCGCGTCATTTCTTACGAAAATGATCTATGCGATTTCTTACGAAACTTGATGTGTCAGGCCAAACACTTTATGGGCATGAATAATTAAGATCCCGATTCTGAACTTTTAACAATAAAAGCACTGGTTCCTCAGATTATAATTATATTTCACATTAATAAATTACAAGCCATCGACCCTTAGACATTCTTAGTTACTGTAGATACTACAGACACTGTAGTGTAGTTACTGTAGTAAGGCAAGGGTTCCCGGTGTTGATAATATTTCCTATATAAATAAAACATATAGGCAATAATATAAATTATATTTCATTTAAAATATTTATAAATTACATCAAGTAAGTTTAATACAGCAGCTTTTTAATAAAAAATATACAAAAAAAAACAGTAGAAAACACTAGAAAAAGCTTTTCGAAGCACTATGTATTACGTTTAGTCATTACCCAAGCAGATCCGTTAAATCAGGCGAACACGGAGACGTTACTGACGGCTCGGCCACGACCCGGAGCGGTGGCGGCAGCAAAAATACGTACCTACTAAGGAAAAAAAACAAAACACGTTTGGAATCAAAACGATGTCCTGCCTCAAGATGCCTCCACTTGACGTAAATAAAAATAAGACAAAAGTTAAATACTACCACGAAACAAATTATTTTTAATTAAATATTTTTGTTTTCGTGTTATTTCTAAATTTTCCTATGCTAACAATTTTCACCTGTATATACGTATAGGGAGTTTCATAAGTTCTCGGTATCGGCATGATTTCGTCTCATGATAATTGTGCCTTCAGCTGTCAACACGGCGAATCCTCAAACATATCAAGGGTCGACAACGCCCATGTTACTCCTTTGGAGTTGCATGCGTCTATAGGCTGCGGTGTCCGCTTACCATCAGGCGGCCCGCCTGATGGTAAGCGACAACGACCGTGGCAAACGAACATACGGCCCGTATGTTCGTTTGCCACGGTCGTTGTATTAAAAAAAAATCAGGCTATATACGTCCCACTGCTGGGCACAGGCCTGCTCTGATGAGAGGGAACGGGAAATATAGGGTCAAGGATAAAATAATAACGCATGCCGTGATGCAAAGAAAAGGGCGTAAATCGATATAGTATTTCCACATGTGACAAGTACAGTCAGGGCTATTGATATACGCACATAAATATCTGTACATGCCTTTATTTCATTGACAACAAAGTCCTGTACAGATAGAAGTTTAGTAGAAGTTTGTACCAAATGAATGAATCTATTCGGTTTTTAGAATAGTATTTGATAATGTACATATTATTAAATTCATAAGTAAGTGCCCAGAGCGCGCCGGATCTGGGTACTCAGTAACTACATAATGTGTGTACTGCGCTTGGACCGAAACGTTCACAATAACACAAGCAGATTCATGCATAGTAAACTACCATGAATACATGCGAATCCATACACTGTCTATATCCACATATGATTACATGTCATGGCATACTTGGGCATGGCATGATGTCACGATGGAGTGAATGTTAACACTATGCTTAAATAGGAATGTAATTTGGTACGCAAAGAAATTTATGTCATGTCGTGTATTTCGCTTTATTGGAGCTGGTAAGGAACAAAAATAACCATAAATAATCCCCAAGGGAACCTTTCCGCTAATATATCACTTATGGATTGTGTATGGCATTTTGCTTCCGATAATCCATAAATAACGGTCATATTTTTACCACTTAAAAATATGTTAGCGCTTGGTCCGTTCCACCATAAACTACAGTTAACTAAACTATCTAGTCCTTCCCCTCTTGACAATAAGTCAGCAGGGTTGTATATAACACATTTATGTCTTGTGACTAACCTATAGTGGGACTATTAATTATTGTAAACCAAAATGACGTATGATAATATGGCATGTAAAAGAATTACACCTTTTGAATATTGCACAAGAATCCATGTGAGAGTTCTGTATTTAAATTTTGTATATAAGTGCACATATTTAGGTACCTACGTTACGTATGTTACGAGTAATAGGCCAGAGCTTTGATTGAGTTGCATGCGGTTGCCACCAAGGTGTAGCATTTTGGCAATATTAATCTCATTTTATATTTCATGTGCATCTGCTGCTTTCGCCTCTTAGGAATATGGGCGTGAGGATATGTATGAATGAATTGAAAATACAATTAATTATGCGACAATTGTGGCGCGGCACGGGAAAAGGGCCCATTGTGCGGGTTGTCCTTAAAATTGACACAGTGGTCCCATTTTCCGTGCAGCGCCACAAATGATTGTATTTTTAACATGTTTGTGATAATTTTACGTTGCGACGTGAAAGAAGGACAAACATACAAACACACACACACACTTTCGCATTTATAATAGGACATTTTTTTTCGCATTTATGTAAGGATTTAGGATATTCACACATAAAATTAATGTTTCAGGTTATCCTCATTATGGGAATTAACGGAGCATCGGCATGCTCCGTTAATTCCCATAATGAGGATAACTGAACTACTAAACATTACTCTGAATGTCATCGAAAAACACTCGGAAAACTTGATTTTAGTAAACTTACCAAACACAAAAACAAATATTGACAGGTCTTTTGTGATTCGTGAGGAATACGCTCATATAGTAGAAGAATACCGAAAATTACGACCTGCAAACACGAAAACCGAACGATTTTTTCTACAGTATCGAAATGGAAAGTGTTCGCGGCAGCCTATGGGTGTCAATAAAATAGGTGGGGCCCCACGTGAAATAGCCACATATTTAAAATTGCAAGACCCGCAGCTATTCACTGGCCATTGCTTAAGACGAACGTCGGCCACGCTCTTGGCAGATGGTGGAGCTGACCTGACCACATTAAAGAGACATGGCGGGTGGAAATCAAATACCGTAGCAGAGGGATACATTGAGGACTCGATAGCAAATAAGTCCAAAATCTGCAAACGTATTGTAAACAACATAAACATAAAAAAACTCAGACCCTTGGTCAGATCCACGTCCAGGTACATCAAAAGAAGCGGATTACGTCTGGCATTTAGGAGTACATACTTGTGAGCCAAACCTGTGATTTTATTTATTTATTTATTTATTTATACATGGAAAACCAACAGCGCAACATATTTATAGACAAAATAATAAAACCATATAGCCAATTACAGGTTCTCACTTATAGAAATAAACTAACACAAATAAATCTATGGCCAAACTTAAACTTAGCGTACATTACGCACAGTAACCAATCGCGCACCAATAGCAAGCATGGCAATGGGAATGAAGCAAGGTTGAAGAGATCTTCACGCAAAGTCGAAATATCGGGCTGAATTACGATGTGAGAATGTCGGTAGTAAATAAGTCGTGCGGTTTATATTAAAAAACATACTGAATTGACGTTACGCATCGATAACTGTTTTAACATCTATGGATACTAGAATAGAGACCTACTTGCGTTTTGACAGCTGTTCCAAATTTAAACTCATAACCTTACAAAAATCTGTACTAATAACATTACAGTACAGATTTTACCTACTACCACAGACAAGAAAGTTCTCGTCACGCCACTGACTTCACTTTATATCCTGGTGAGATAGAGAATTGATTTATTCTAGTCGTTTTTATATTTGAAACCAATATCAATAACGCAAGAATGAAGAATAATATACCTAATAAATTCTGAAACAAATTAACAGCAACAGCGTGCATTTTTTTTAAGGGGGCGGGTCGGAGCGCGCCGCAGGCAGCAGCGGCACGAGTGCACCACGTCCATTAATTGTACTTTAACCTCTTAAAAGAAATAGAATACGACCGCGAGCGATCTTATAACGTAAAATTATTAAATTTCTGTGTCTTTATAATGACTATTTATTCTATCAAAGACTATAGGACGTATCATCAATAAGAATATAAATACAATATAAATATGTCTTGGCGAGGAGGATGAAACTATGGAACACTTATTGTGTGAATGTCATGCCCTTGCCAGACAAAGAATGAATTACTTCGGTAACGGCTATCCGCAACCAAAGGAATTCAAGGTGCTCCCGCTAAGCTGCATCATCCGTTTCGTGGAAATGATGGAGATTGAGAAAATTCGAATAGTTCGAATTTGGGCTTTATTCCTAGAGATAAAGCTTAGAAAAATATTTACCAACGGCAAAAAAAAATTGATATTTTGGTCGCCACCGCCGTCTGCTGTTGTGCTGTTCTTGCAAATTCGAATAGTTCGAATTTAGACGTTATTCCTAAATAGATAAAGCTTTGAAAAATATTTATATGGCAACACTCTTTGGGAATGGTTTTTTGGACAAATTTCGGTAAATACCTGTTCGTGAAGTTTTATTCGTATTTCCTTATAGTGAGATTTTAGATGAGGTAAAATACCTTCGTTTCAACTGGTTTATGTTGATTCATAATGCATTGTTTGAGTTAGCTACAGTATTTATGACGGCTGGATAGCTCGATTCGGCTGTCCAGTTACGTTAACTAGTGATCAGGGCAGACAATTTGAGAGCAACCTTTTCAGACAGTTGATGAAATATACAGGTGTAGAGAAGCTGAGAACGACACCGTACCATCCAGAGTCGAATGCTGTGTTGGAGCGATGGCATCGTTCCCTCAAAGTAGCACTGAAAGCACGTTTAGGTAGTAACAATATCTCTTGGGTAAACGAATTAAGCACAGTTCTGTTAGGGCTTCGCACAGTGCCAAGGTTAGACACTGGTGTCAGCCCCGCACAGTTAGTTTACGGTCGTACCATTCGGATACCAGGTGAATTTTTTTGTAACATAGATAAGAATGTAACAGAACCACATGCCATGCTAGGTAAAATAAAAGATGCGATACGGAACTTGACACCAAGACCATATTGTCATCATACTAATGAAAACAAATTTTTTGTCAGCACAGATCTTAAGTCTTGTGATTATGTATTTGTTAATAGAATTGCGAAATCTTCGTTACAAACGCCTTATGAAGGGCCATATAAGGTTCTAGAAAGAAAAGACAAGGTTTTCAAAATACAATTGGAAGACCGAAATGTAAACATGTCAATTGACAGGTTAAAACCTGCATATTTACTTAAGGAACAAGTAGACTCACCACAAAACATAACTTTACCAGATACATTACAAGCGGACAGCGGAATCGCTCCGCCTGTGCCTAACGTCGCGCCCTATGTTACACGCAGCGGGCGAACTGTTAAGAAATCAGTACGGTTTTGTGATGAGTAAACTTATTACATTTAGTAGGTTAAGATTTTTTTGCAAGTATGTTCCAAATGTTCTAGTGTAAACATTTATTTGTAGGTTATACATGTTGTAATTTTTAAGGTAAGAAAAATAGTTTGCATTTCAATAACAGCAGCGAAAGTATTAACACTTCATTATGGGAAATTACGGTACCAAAAACAATTCGGGTAATACCGATAAGTCAAATACCCTAACGGCAGAAGCATCCATTAATGTGTCTGCATTGGCTACTCAACTTTATAAACTCGGCAGCCAAGATCGATCGAAGATCGATTCCCTGTTAATGGTAGAATAAGGTATGTTTTTGCTTTTTTATAGTTTTGTATTTCTAGATGGAAGTTTTTTAGATATAAATAAAAATCGTTTAATGAAATAAAATATTAATAACATAAATAATTAAGACAGCTTTTTTTGTTTTTATTGTGTTTATTTTGTTAACTACAGTACTGCTAACGCAGTTTTTTAATAGAACTTAGTAATAGTTACTTAGCAACTTTTCTAACATTTAATTAAGGTGATAGCTTAAGTTTCATTTCCGAAAATTGGAAAAAGATTGAAGCTATACCCCCAATAAATATAACATTAACAATTATTAACTTAAGGCCGGGTTATCTAACATTCAAATCAATCGAACGGATTTAGATGTTAATTGACATACTTATACATATATATATCTATACCTATGTGAGCGTTCAAATAATGAAAACTGTTATTGATTTTTTAATAATGATAATAATATTATTCGGACTTTCACGGTTACTTACACTAGTTAGAACTTATGATTATATAGTTAATAATAAGTAATAATAACTCACAATCACATTTCGAATAGTAAAGCGATAAAAAAAATGCAAACATCATACCTACTAAGCAATGTTTTTGTTTTTAATTTGTCTAGCATAACCCGGCCTTTTCCTAAAACATAATGTATAAATCTAAATGTAAACTGCACTGCACTGTTTGGTCGGCTTCTTCACCTTCTCCATGTTAGGAACTACGCGAACATTATCATACGTATTATTACGATATCATAAACTTAAACGGCCGTGTTCACTGGATTTAAAACACTTCACCATCATTTAAATTCTATAGGGTAAATTACAACCGTGCCGTTTTCTGTGCATCTGTTAGCAACGGCGAACTGTGTCTTCAACTCTTCACTTGCGTGGAAGTATGTTATCAACCGAACCGAACCTAGACTAAAATTAAATAACACTGGCCAGACAGCACTATCCTCAAGCCACATAAGAATATAAATCCCAGTAGCATAGACAAAGTAGAAGCCACAAAGCGTGGTCGCCCCACATACAAAAGCGTTGAAAGCCGAATGCAAAATAAAGATAATCAAATATGGGATACTATATTGCTTCAAGCCGTTGTTGTTAATATAATAAGCTACAAAAAATATTAGAAAACTAAGGGATACAGATCGAAGGTCATTGGCGTATGGGAGCCCCTTAAGGCAGTGTTTTGTAATCCTCATGCTGGGACCCCTTTATTAGGACTCACTTTACTTATACTGTATTGACACCAACATCCATCAAAATTTCTCAAATCCTGCACCTCCTTTGCTTTAGGCGGAACAAAACTTTAAACGCATATGTGCGTTGCCGGCGATACTTAACCCACCTGACGCCTGCGACCTGACTTCGGCATCACTCTCCTGGAACTGCGACGAGGTGTCCAGCTGAATGTTGCCTATCTCTACTTCTTTCGCCTCGACCCCGCGGTTCGTGGTCGAACTAGTGAACGTCGAAACGTATTTCTTTGGCGACTGCGTCATTTTAGCTAATTCTATTTATTTAAATATATTTTAAATACAAATAAGCGATATTTTACGATAGGATTATTTCTTGTTTGACGTGTTTATCAACAGGGTTGACAATGTCACTGTCATTTGGATTTTTTATTTTTAACGCATAAAGTTTTTAAAAATGTCGAGTGAAAGTGAGTAATCAATAATAATAATGATTTATTGCGTTTCAATAGTGTCAGTATGCTTCTTAGAACTACGACGGTACAGCGTCTTTTTGTTGTTTAATAAATTGAGTTACTCAAAATTAATTGTGTACCAAAACCATAATACAATGGTTTTCATCTTGTTATAAAAATGTCATTGGAATTCGAATCTTCTACTCAGGATGATAGAGTTGCTTTTTGAATGGACAACTTTGATGCAATTCGACGCACGAGTCACAGATATGCTTACTTTACTACGTGTCACTAGCTTGTTGTAAGCGCCTTTCGCTTCCTATTAATAAACGAACGCCATATACTGAAGTGCAAGGTATCGGAGGCGCCACGCAACAGATTTTAGGCATGGCTTCGTTGAAGTTCACATCTCGATTCGGTGATGATCGCGAATACGCCGTCAACCCTTTAGTAGTGGGACAAATTACGTCACAGCTACCCGACGCGCGCGTAGACCGAGAAGCTATTGGGTTTGCTCGTAACCTGCCACTGGCGGACGACGACTTTTCGCAACCAGGGCCCATCGACATGCTTTTAGGCGTGAAACTTTATTGTGAAATATTAATGTCCGACAAGATTAAGAGCTCGGACACTAATATGCCCGCTGCATTTGAAACAACTTTGGGCTACCTAATTATGGGTGATGCCCCTATTATATCCCCGCAACCCGCTCCGCGCACTCTCTGCGCTTTCACTAGTGACCCGCTGCATCAGCTCGTGGAGAACTTTTGGGCAGTTGAGGAAATACCCTCGCGTACGTTTTTAAGTCCGGACGATCAAAAATGTGAAAATATTTACACCTCGACTACTGTTCGTAATGCTGACGGCAGTTACTCTGTGGATCTTCCGTTCAAAGACGACCCCAATAAATTAGGCGATTCCTTTATCACCGCGAAAAAGCGTTTCTTGCTTTTAGAAAAGAAATTCGCTAAGGATCCCGAGCTCAAATCAAATTACGATAACATTATCCGTGAGTACCTAACTAAGGGTATTCTATCTCGCGCCACGCCCGCCGAGTGTGACATCCCGGGCTTCTGGCTACCGCACCACCCTGTAGTGCGACATGATAAAATTTCTACTAAAGTTAGACCGACATTGTGGGACAATAATCCGCATCAATATTATCTTTCTCTCTTTATGCATGGATTAAAAAAGAGGGACATAGATATAATGGCTGCTGATGGGTCATACACCCACAACCTGGCATTGAAGTGTATGAGTTATTCATTTAGAACCAAGAATATCCCAAGATGTGTTGATTTAGAATTGTTAGTAATATCTTGGTCTGTCACGATCACTGTGTGAGAGAACATACTGTTTTTGAAAATTATTTCACTGTGGCACCATTTCATCTGCGCTGATTTCAGTGAGCCCTTTATTTTGTAGACTATGGGTGGGTTGCAACAAACCGTTTATAATGTTAAGCAGTGTTTGTACAATCTCAATGGATAGTTTGACAGTTTTATATAGAATCACAGCTGCCGGGGCCATATTTAACCTTAATCGGTCTGTAATCGTAAGTTGGTGCAACTCGCCCTAAGGGATGACTACCATTCATGTCCAAATTGACTACACAAATCTTAGCACATGGTCAAAATGTGTCCACCGAATTCTGATCAATTGATATACTGAGATTTGCCCACTTGTACTGGAACTTTCTGTTTATCTTTGCTACATTCACGTGTCCTGCACGGTTAACAGAAGACGGTGCGCGAGCTCTGTCGCACTATCTGTCTCTTTCTAAGTTTTCTAATAAGAGAGATGGATAGCGTGAGAGAGCTTGCTCATGGTCTTGTGCTAACCATGCTGGTCTAGAGACGGACATTGATATGCACCTACTCTTTGAATTATTATTTGCTATATACAAGTCAGGTCACAACAACCATTATTTATTAATATGCAGAAAATATAAGCATATTCAATTGTGTTGATCATCACAAACTTCAGAGTTGTACTCTAATCAGGGGAGTATTTTCCATATAACTATTATTATGTTTAAAATAGTAAACTATAGATATTGTAACTGGTATTACATTGTGTACTCAATATAATAGTTAATGTAGGTGATAAATTATAGACAAATCATTGCAAACAGTTTTTTAATTTTATTTTAATGTAAAAACAGAACTTCTTACATATTTTACCTATGCCCTAGTTCACAGAATAACAATAATTATTACATCAATTCTAGTTATATATTAACACCCCATGATGCATTTAATCATTAGAAAACATTGATATAACATCTAATGAAAAAATAATGTTGAATAATTTATTCCTAAATCTTATCTTTGGCACAGTAAATAAATACTAATAAAATGTAAGAGATTCCAAAGTTGTAAACATTACACAGGATAAATATTTTGACCGAATTTGGCAATAGCCAACATTAACAGACAATAAGTATATTAATCTCAGAATAAATTATTTTGCAGATGAATTAATATTTCATAGACAAACAACTACATACATTTATTGATGGTTAGAGTACATTACACGTTCAAAACGGAGGTTTCATAAATAGATATATTTATACCAAATTTGTGCTATGGCCAGCAAAAACAGTATTTCTACAGTCCCACTATCGTCACCTAAGATGCAAGGCTATGCCACCTCAGCAGGACACTGAATACTCTGCCGGTGCAACTATAACCGCATTCCTTCTTGGCCTCCGCCTCCAGGATATGCGGTTACAGGTACTCCGACAGTGGTATCTTCTTTCTTCGATGTATTCCCCTCCGGCTGATATAGCCGGGCCGCTATATTTCTCGACTTTTAAATAATTATAAGCTGATGAAATTTGCAAGTGAAGTTGGTAGTAACGTCCGTGCGCAAGGGGCTCTCTAAAGCATTCCGCGCACCCTCCTTTATACCCGCCTATATTTAAGCACCTCGCTTCCCGGCCCCCGCATCGACCCCCCTCGCCCCTCAAAACTTTATTTCTTTAATAAACTCTTATTCTAGCACATAACAGTTTAATCCTTATTCTTATAAGATCTTATATACAATTTCTGATAAGATTCTGCCTCTGAAAGTGGGATAACAGCGAGTTTAGAGCCGCTTTTCCTTTGCGCGGTTACTCGCTGTTCCCCCCACCGACCGAAGTAAAAAATATAACCCGCGCGAGGCCCTTAGACAGTATTGGTGTCAAGATATTTTTTAGTGATGATCTGATGATACCTAGGTAGTAGTTTTTAGCATCAAATTGTTTGTATGGGTTGAAACATCTCAATTCCACTTAATATGATTTTGTAATTAAGTGGAATAAATACACTGCTGATTGTCTCATTCATACCTATTTGCATTTATATTAATGAGGTGTAAATTGTATTAAAATGTACCTGGCGTTTCCAGCAAAAGGTACGCAGCACTAGTGACGTCCGTCTTGGTTGACAATAAAGACGATTTTAAATTGAATCGATTTGTATTTGATCGCGCTAATCAGCGATTACATAACCATAGAAATGCACGGGTTCTCGGACAGCTCGCTAACGGCATTCGGGTGTGCTATCTATATACGCACTATAAATATGCGCGGACATATTGTAACTCGATTACTGTGCTCTAAGTAAAGGGTGGCGCGTAAAGACACGATACCTAAACTCGAACTCAGAGCTATGTTGCTACTCGCACAGCTGTATGAGAACGTAAACAAGGCCTTAAAATGTAACTTTACGGCAGTGTACCTATGGTGTGATTCGAATGTGGCTTTGGCATGGGCAAAATCGAAAAAACCAAACAATCTTGATTGTTTTGTAAAAAATCGAGTCACCGTAATACAACGATTAACTAATATCAGGGATTGGCACTGGGTTTCGTCGAATGACAATCCCGCGGCCAAATCAGGCTAGCACCCGTAATGACATTTCATACAAAATTGGAGGCCTAGGCCTGCAAGATGGTCTTTTTTAATTTCCATTCCACAATTTGTGGCACAGGATCACGGCGTTTAGCCATGAAATTAAAGTTTGATTACTTGGAGTTTTTTTTTAATTTATTTCAAAATAACATAGAACCATAGTGTGTTAGGCACGAATCACTTTAAAATTATTAAAAAAAAAAAAAAAAAAACCAAAGCAGACATGCCAAGTAGCATATTAATATAAATAAAAGTAAAAATAATAATAATAGTAAAAAAAAAAAAAAAAAACTATTAACAGTACTCAGTCCAATAATTTAGCGAATTAAGAAAGTATTAAGTATTAACAGTAGGTACTTTACTTACATTAATTAGGAAAAATAATCATATAAAATTATTAATCATTTTCGTGACAAAAATAGGAAAATTGAAGCATGGCCTACTTAATTATTTGGTACAAAATATTTGTTAATGCCTTCCGGAAGTCTATGAACACCGCCAGGACCTGCTGTCCGCCGCCGAGGCAGCTGTTTACATAGTCAGAGAAGTGGGTCAAGGCCGTGGCGGTGCTCCACCCTCGTCTGAACCCGTGCTGCGCCTGCGATAAAATACCGTTACATTCTAAAAAACTAGATGATAACATTTTTTTGGTGACAAAATCTCGATTATATTGATTTGAGCTTTTATGAATTTCACACACACATCAAGACTTCTCAACATATTAGTCATATCCCAACACCAAAAAGCTTTTAGGACTATGGGTTTTGTGATCTGTCTGTCATTTGTCTTTAGTGACTAACACATGCAATCCTCATATCAATAAAGGGTCGGAAATCCGCTCCTCTCACAAGTCTCTATTAGCTAAAGTTTATGTAGGCTTGTCGGCAACTGTCGTGCGATAAAAAACCAAGGGTCTGAAACAGTCGTTATGATGACCAGTTTGAAGGTTAACTCCGTTCAAGTTTTTAAACATTTTGTCTTTTTTTGTTCCATCGTTTATTCTAGGCTGCAGTCAAAATAAAGCAAACGCTAAAATATTTCCACCGTCACAATTAGTTTATATCGTTTGAGATCTGACAGTCCATCTCTAACGATTTGCCAAGCCAACTTGAACTCTAACCCGACAGCATATGTCTCAGTAAGTTGTGAATTTAGTTACCGTTACACAATATTTAACTACCATAGAAAGTCCATAGAAAAGTGGATTTCTATATAAAAGTGTTCAAAGAACTATTCTAACAGGTTTGTGTTTGTTATTAGATAAATAACATGTGGTGTTTTAAAATGGGTAGTATTTAAACTTTAAAAAAACCTAAAAGCCTAAAAAAAAATACAGATTTTCACAGCTAAAATACAAATCGTTCATCAAAATACGGTTTTAATGTGCAATCGTTGAAGGAGACCCTTATCTTACCAAGAAATGTTTCATCAAATGAATTCTTTCGCCGAATTTTCATTTCATTAACTTTTTTTCTGAATCCGTTAACATTTTGGTTATAGGTAAGAGGTAATTGTGTGCGCTTAGGTCAGGTTAGTAAATATCCTGAAAAGTTAACTGTTTCTGAAAAAAAATGTTTTTGATGAAATGAAAATTCAACGAAACATACATTCAATGAAACATTTGTGGGTAAAGCAAAAGTAAACCAATCTTAAAATTTTGAGGTGCAAGTCAGTATTTTTTGGTGCACAGATTTCTTTTCGCAAGCAATTGAATTTTTCCCTTTAAGGTGGATGTCACACTGCGACGCATCTCCGGACAGAGGTGCGGTTCTCGTTGTATGCAAGTACCTCAGTTTGTATATAAATTCCACAAAATAGATAAGTACAGAAGTCAATCACATGTATGTACCTCACTTTTCATACCTACGCTTGGTCGCTCTAGGGTTGTCAACTATGACTTATGCACAAACAACTATACTATATAAAAACTTATCCTTCCAAACAAAACAATAAACCTGCCTAGTGCCTACTATTACAATACAAAAAAAAATCAGAACAGAAACATACATTTTACGTTTGTCAATTTTCAAACACACACGCCTTGCAATACGAATTATTCAAACATTTTTAAAACAATGCACATAGGACATAGCACAACGTAGGGTCCTAACCACTAGAGTCTGACTAGACGATCACGGCCGGAAGGCGCGGCGTGGGTAGGCCCCCGACAAGGTGGACTGATGACCTGGTAAACGTTGCGGGAGTCCGCTGGATGCGGGTGGCGCAGGACCGGTCGCTTTAGCACTCTTTGGGGGAGGCCTATGTCCAGCAGTGGACGTCTTTCGGCTGATATGATGATGATGAGGACATAGCACTTATCATAATACATTCTTGTCATTTTGCCTGTAGTGTGGTTGCTGTTCTATTCAAGCTGTGGCACCGACGATCACAGGGCTTGACTGCGATGCTATCGTCAATGCGACAACCTGCATAGATACTTGACATGCGCATGCTTTAAGTCCTTTTAAAGCAAGCACTCTGTATTGAACTGTGATAGTGTCTTCATTACATGACTTCGATTACTGTTTCTAGATTGATACGAAAAGACAGCTCATCATTTGTTTTTGGCGCGTTGTTGTTTATTATTGCTCCTTCTTTTTGTTATTATCAATGTGGCAGTGACATAATCTTTGGATTTGAAGAATGTATCTATGAACATTTTTGATTGCATCGCAAACTACTACATAAATTATTGTAGTTACTGTTACAAACAAGAAATACCGTAAATACACTTGGGTTTCTCGGCCCCGTAAACCCCTATATTGCATATTTTACAAATATAAAATTTTACATCCATTGTTTTTTCACGTTTTATCTATATTTTGCTGAAAGTTTGAATAGGGTTCTTTTTAATTTCTAGTCAAGTATATGCTTGCCAATTTTCAAGTCTTTAGCTTATAGATTCAAGGGGTTCCCATACAAACTTCAACCCCATTTTTTAACCCTTTTGCACCCTTATCTTTATAATTTTTATAACCTATTCCGTGGCCGAAGATCCATTGAACGTTTTAGTGAAAGTTGCATATTAATCCATTCGATAGTTTTCCCATGATACCCAGACAAACAGAAAACATAACACTCCTTTTCGTTGGGCAGTCGTAAGATGGCGCTGTTGCGTAAAGTAAAGACGATTTTTTCCAAATATTCTCAAATTTGGCCTGTGGGTCACCGTAACTCCGTCAAACTTTATTATACGTTTAATATGGTTTTCTCATTTGTATGAAATCCCATCTCACCCCAATTACGAGGGACTACGGGGTGAGGTGGGATCTCCAGTTGATCGTCAAACTTATGAAATATCTCATGAACCGTGATAGTTAGATAGTTGAAATATTCACATAGTAATTCAAAATAATTCATTTATTCATTGTACACACAGCAACACACCTAACTAACCATACCGTGAAAACCTAGAACCTTATTACAATGCACTTAAGGTCAGATTAGATTTCCGATGGTCACTTATAGCGATAGAAAATTGAAAGACGAGTGGTATTGACCACTCGTGTTCAATTCTATTGGTAGAAAGTATGTGCCTGCCATTTTGACACTACAAACGTATTTACTTTTATTTGATTTTCGAGCGCTCGAAAGTCAAAAGTCGGTCTTCTGGTAATTATCGTTTATTACAGTAAAATAAAAATCGCCATTGATATGTTTTACGATGTATTTAGGTATAGACATTCAATACAAAATTAGTAAAATAACGAATCTGTGTGTATCAATTGGCGAATTACAATATAATTTACCTATATTAAATAAATAAATTTCTTAGTATTTGTGTACTGACTCGTTTAAAACTAGATGTAAATTACATTATGTCGATCATCGCAATCGAGAGGGAAAAAATATATATCATAAGTGGCACTCTTATACTCATATTCCATACAACATTAGAATTTTAACGGACAAATTCATCCACGTTTTTTCGTTTATATAGCATGTCGAAGGAAAATTATTGTACTCCTTTTACTTAATTTGATCATTAAGCGCTTTTCAAACGTAACAATACTAATGCTTTTGCGTTCCATAATGGTTTTCCTTAAGAGGCTCCCATACGCCAATGACCTTCGATCTGAATCCCTTAGTTTTATAATGTTTTTTGCAGCTTATTATATTAACAACAACGGCTTTAAGCAATATAGTATCCCATATTTACTTCAAACTTCATTGTTTTCGAGATATTTGGCATCAAAGTTGAACAATTTTAGGCCAAAAAACTGGTTTTCTGGCCATAACTTTTGTGTTAATTGGTTTAAAATTAAAACCCTCTGCCAGTTTTTAGAGACGTCATAGACGAACCCAAATTTGTAGGTTTCGTATATGTTAGATCTTTCACGTCAATAGAGATGCGAAATAAGTGTTTTTTTAGACAATGTTTAAAAAAATCATACAAAATTAAGTATTAATTTGTTTCAAAATCCGGTCTGTCAAAATGGAGATAAAAGATTGAAGAACCGATAGCCGTTTGATTTATGATTCTATCTGTAGTGCAAAAGTAGTAGATACGATTCAAAACTTGTCAAAAATCGATGATAACCTCGGGTAGCCCCTTAAATTCGCATGAAGATTAACGCACGATTTTTCAAATCTTATCATCATCATCATCATTATCATCATATTATTATTATATGGAATAGTGTACGATGATCGAGATTTGCTAATAACCTTACCCCAAATAAATAATAACTTTGAAGGGGAAAGGTTTGGTGTGGCTTCCCATTCAAACGTTTTTTGGGACGAAGATTTTTGGGCTAATCTAAAAAGGCGTGTTTATGCGAATAATTTCCGGCCAAAAACTATACCAGGCTCTAATTCGAAAAATCCAATTAGAATTAAACAAAATGTCAACATCGACTTACATTAAGAATAGAATAGAATAGAATAGAAAAACTTTATTCAACATCACATGACAGGATAAATCATACATAAAATGACCATTAAAACTAGGTACATTTATATGTAAGTATAATATTGTTTCCGGGTGGAAAGTTTCTAGGGTTCTGGAATAAACGATCTTAGGATAGAGTCTTAAAATGAAATAAAAAAAACACGCTACAATGAATTAATATTTTACGAAACCATATCTTTACTAGAGAAAATGTTGATTTTTGGCTTCGACTGTACCTACTTGAAGAAATGCACTCATCAAAGATGTGACACGTCGTCAAACGAATGATATAAATTCTTAACGTGATATTTTATTTGTATTCCTTTGATGGTTTATGGTTTATTTAATTGGAAATTTAAAATTGGGTTTTTCTAAAAAATAGACATCAGTGTTTCAAGGTCTGTCATGAGCAGTCGATTGAGGGGGTGTGTTGTAATGAGGTGTGTGTACACTGGTGATGGCACACACTGGCCGTACGGAGTTCTATATTTGACTTCCAATCGTCTGCGCATGACGGGCAGAATGTAAGAGTTAATGACATATCTGCTAACGTCAGATATGCCATTCCGGTTGATAGCTTTCTACAAGATGGTTTTGTACTAAATAATATTTAATGTTTTTGAATAACAGCCCTGGTAAGATACTCGACAATAGTGAATTGTCCGCGGCGTACGAGTAGGATCGCCCTTCGGACCTCTGGAACATTAATCCGAATCGAAGACCTCCTTGTAAACTATACACAAAGAGTAATTAAGTATATTTTTGGAAACACAGTAATAACATGTACACAAATTAATGTCACCGTGGGGGCGGGTGGTGCTAAATTGCTAATCACTCTAGCCGCGGTTAGCAGCGGATTGCCTGGCCTGGCCTAGTAACGGGATTCGTTACATAAGAAATGTATAATTATGTAGGTATAATACTTGTAAATATTGTATAAGTAGGTACATAGTGGTGAACAGTGATCTCCTTGACGTTATGGTGTCCATAAATTACCATGTACAGTCAGCATCACATAGTTAGTAGCAGCCAAAGTATCCAAATATATCGTAACACTTCCTTATTCTTATAGTAATAAAGACGTGTTCCGATATATTTGGCTACTTTGGCTGCTACTAACTATATGATGCTGTCTGTACAGTCGAGTTCATAAATATATGTACACTTTTTTACCTAATCGAACGCGTTTGCATACTAATTGTTAGCGGCCGCATTCGAGTTGGTAAAAAAGTGTACATATATTGGAGAACTCGACTGTACTAATAACACCAATATCACAGTATTGGAAGATAATTTTGTAAGTGGGTCGCATTTTCTAATTGATACTGGAGATCTTAAACATTTCTAAGAGAAATTGATTGTTTTTTTCTCTCTTATTGTTTTTACATGTAAACTTTGATGTAAATACCTAAGTAGTTAAGTTTATTATGAATGATGTACTCGTACTATTTAGAGACTAGAGTACCTATGTACAGTTTGACTTGTAAAAGTGCCCCTGAAATTAATTTAATTTAGAAATATAAAATTCCCTTATTAAAATAATCTTGGACTTAAAATACCAAATACGGAAAGAGAGGCCTACGTTTGTCGTGTATCTACGTATACCTACCCTCTCGTCTCGTAACACTGCGGAATATTGGACCAATTCAATACATTTACAATTTGAAGTGCTAGTAGAATAGAAGCCCAACTAACGAGGTGGTGCTGGTGAGGTTGCTGAAGTAATGTATCACTCCCGCCGTTTACCCGCGCTTGCTTGAATTTCTTCACGTTGACATTCAGAGCACTGGGCAGAAATCACATTGCGTCAACACCCGCGAGGGCCATCGCAATGCTTTGTTTTAATTAGACAACATTGCACGTAGAACCGATGGCCATTGGGGCGGAAAGGTTCTCGAGTGGAGACCACGTACCGGAAGGCGCGGCGTGCAGGGTAGGCCGCCCACAAGGTGGACTGATGACCTGGAAAAGGTTATTATATTTCGAAAATACTAAGCTACTACTATTACTACTAATGCTATTACTACTACTAATACTATTTATTTTTATTTCTACTTGCATGTAGTATATATATTTAAGATTAATTTACTGTAGCGTCTAGGTAAATACGTCTGTACACGTGTTAGTTTGTCTATCTTTTTGTTCCTGATCTCAACTCATTTGCTCAAAGGTTAACTGGAAGAGATCCCTTACAGGGATAAGTTCGCCTTTGTACCGATTTTTAATTTTTTTGTCTGTATTTTTACCTGTGTCTTGTGTACAATAAAGTATTTACATACATACATACATACTAAGTATGTATAAAAACAGTTTGATGAGTAATTACTTCCTATTATTGTAATAATAACCTTAATTGAACATTGTTGACGGATTTCATTGCGATGTCAACTAGCGCACCTACTCCACAAATTGTGGAATGGAAATTAAAAAAGACCAAGGCCTCCAATTTTGTATGAAATGCCATTACGGATCTCTCGTCTCGCTCCGCCCGAAACGTGACACTTCGAAGCCCATTGTGAAGAACACAACGTCAATATTTCATTGCATGTTTGAGAAAATATTAATTAATCTTTTCGGCCTGCACACTCTAAAACAATTAAAATAAACATTTTCTCTCACATTCCATATGAAGATGCGGGATGGCAGGCCACCTGGCCCCGTAGCATGGATGGCGTTATCACGCGATAAGTGACAGGATAGAGCTTCCGTCCCTGGCTGACACCGTTCGATAGAACGAGACGACGCGCCTATCCTATCACTTATCGCGTGATAACGCCATCCATGCTACGGGGCCTGATACGGCACGACAGCTTCTTCTTAAACATCTTAGAAGGGAAAATTTAAGGCAAGAGAGGTACAGCTAGGCTAGACTACCATATTTTGGCCAAGTAAAGGACGAAGTCAAGAGGCTGCTGGCAATGGACAGAGGGTAGTGGTGGTTACCGCCACAACTCCCGAGCCTCTTCCAGTAGGTGAGATAGACAGACTAGTGTTTGGCCCCGCAAGGACTGCTACCAAGCCGTTGAAGACCCGCACACCCAGTGTGGTTGGTTATTTATTTATTTAATGGTATGGCATACATTATTTTTGGCCTTTAAAGTTTGTGACTCTTTAGTACCAACCAGGGAACACGTGCAGGGTTGCGGTAGGTAGCTCCTGCGGACGCGAGTAACAGTTGTCCCCCCTTTGTCAAGCGAGTGGGCAACTCGACTGTTAAAACTTCTTAAGCCGCCCGAACTGAACGACTACTGTCATAGACAGCAGCCGCCGGGATCAACTGCTTAGCGTGCCTTCCAAAGCACAGAAGCGCTAATTTATATTAACCACTCAAACATCAGTGTGGTTGGTCAGGGTCAGGAACAAAATACGGCTCACATGCTACCGCTACATCTAACTGCCGTTGCGCCATGGACTGCACTGCATGCATTAACTGCAGTTGGAGAACTTGTGCTGCAGTGGTTCAAGTTCCTCTGTAGGATGCTGCTGTGTTGGGACAGATTAATTCCGGCATTTGTGTAGCCTCCTGATGCCCAACAGTGCGACTGCTCGCTCTCCCTGGTGACGGTGGCTTGGGTATTTGGAGCCACTTTCCGGCGACGGGTTTAAAATAAATAAATAAAATTAAATAAACGTCGCAAGAAATACAGCGACAGACTCGTGGTCACACCATTATAAAAAAGGTAACACTTTAACAGGTCCGTGTAGGAAGCGAGGAGTGTCAGGTGTACTGCGACCCTACGCCCGCGAGCTGAGCGAGGGAAGCGAACGTGCTGCGGTAGCGGCCGGCGAACGCCAGAACAAAACAGTGTGGCTGCGAGGAAAATAAATTCCTCGCGTTCACACCAATGTGACAAAATGGTGTGACTACGAGTCCGACGTCAAAAATACGCAAAATCTATCAGAAAAATAAATGTAAGTAGATACTTACTCGTATATAGAACAACACAAAACAGAAAAGAAATCAGTGCGACAAGCTCGGGGCTCAGCGGCGCTACCACGAAAATCGAAACTCGAAGTTCGTATTTATACTCGAGTATTGTGAGTGCGATAGAGATGGAAATACCCGAACTTCGACTTTCGAAGTTCGTGGTTATAGCTCAGGTTTTGCTGCTAGCCTGTCGGCGGTAGAGCGCTGTTTTTCAACCCGAAACTGCAAAAAGTAGATACAGTCGACTACAAAGAAAACAAAGAAACCGCACGAAGAGTTCGAAACATAGTTTTTATACGAATAGGTAGATACATTGATAACTACCTACACTACACCCCAACTGAGATAAAAAAAAACTCACATACCTAGGCAGTCAGTAGGTTAGTTTGCTCCTCAGTAGCGAGTAATTTGTGATACCTAACCCGTCACCGGCGACTGGTTTAGTGTCCATTTGTAACCGTTTACGAGAAACAACAACGTTAAGGCCGTTAACTCGATTTACGAACTCAAAAGTTCATAACACAGGAATTATTGGCCGTTTGACTCAATGCGGTAAATGTTATTATGCATGTGTTATTGTCTATTACAGTTAGCTATTTTGTTGATAAGTGATAAGTTACCAATAAGTTGCTTAAATTCTCACTGTATTTCAGAGAACATTTCGAGTTTCGGACTTTACACTTTACACTAGCCCTGACTTTTAAAAGACGTTTTGTATGGTAAGCGAACCACCTTACCAAAACTTTATTTATTTATTTATAAAATTTATTGACAAATACATTTACGTGACATTACAGTAAAAACCAATGCGTCACGAAACTGGTGTTGTAGTCATGGATATCACTGTTGAGTTTGAACTCGTGAAGGTTTTTCCGCACATACATTTTATTCTCAAGAATCTCGAGCTAGTTCGTATATGGAGCGTACAACTCGGTTCTGTAGCACGAATATGGTCTGGATATCAGCCGCTTTCCCCCACAACAGGACATGTGAATTGCAAATGCACATTGCTGCATTAGTGGGCATGCGTGCGTGCAATTGCCTAGGTTTTAGTGTGCCACATTTGGAGCGCTTGTAAACTATCTACCTCTTTTTAATATTACATAATTGTTCACATCAATCCCTCTTTCCCGCGCGTATCAACTTATAACAGTTGAACTGTCAATTGCCTTTTTAAAAACGTCGCTCACAGGCACTGAGGCACTAGCCATCGCTGAACTGCCAATACGAAGAAAGTAAATAAATGAGTATGAACGAATGAATGATGATTTATTTATTTGAAAAACACAACCACAACATTACATACAAACTGCTTAAAACTGGGAAAAAAATAATAATTCAACAGCTGTAATTATTAATAGAAACATATTGAAAGTATTCCGCGCGTCGACGGTGCGTGAAAAAACCGCAGTGCATAGGCCTTTAACATTGCGTTATTATCTCGAGTTTAACAAACAGTAGATACATACATTAATAATAAATAAATAAATGAATAAATATTTACGGACAATCTTACACAAATCGACCTAGTCCCAAACTAAGCAAAGCTTGTACTATGGGTACTAGACGACGATAAACATACTTATACCTACTTATAAAGATATTAAATACTTAAATCATCGATGACTCAGGAACAAATACGCCCAGACGAACACTCATTAAACAATAATCCTTTGGTACAGAATTGTTTATTTATCATTTAGGAAAGGGACAAAAACAACATCTCATCTAAAACAGAGGTTCGTCCCAGCCTTTGTTTACAAACTTTTGGCAGGCGTCGCTGCCACATAAGTCACATAACATAACGCACAAAAAACATCGCGGTGACGCCATAATCCGTCATCACACCCATCTATCAACGATACATGGTTTTCTTTTTACAATAATACGTCACAGATGCTGATAAGATTCCGTTGAAATGGCAGCTAATGAAGTGCCAAACGTAATCCTTGTGGAATCGACGGAAGTCCTCAAATATTATCGGGCCACATACAGCGATTGGGTTTTTTTCTCTACTAATCAGTTCATGTGGTAAATTGGAAAAGAAATGTTCTCCAGGCCGTCTGTAAACTCTTTGCCGCCCGTCATTTGCATAGAGCATAAATCTGGATTCATCGGAAAACAAAATTCTTGCCCAATCTTCGTCACCCCAGTATCTGTGATCGCGGGCATAAAGTCGTCTTGCTGTTCGATGTATTCTTTCAAGTTTTGGGCCATTGGCCGGCCTATGTGGGGTCAAATTTGCTTCTTTGAGCCGCCGCCTGACAGTCCGCTCGCTGATGTTCATCCTCCTTTTCTAATTAATCCTTAGTCACTAAATATTTATGTAAATAACTAGCTGTTGCCAGCGACTTCGTTCGCGTGGAACTTGTTATGGTCTTAGAAAAATTTTGCTATTAAATTATGTTCGGTGCAAGCTATTTATCGCTGTCCCAAACACACTTCTACCATCTTAAAGATATACAAAAACTATCCTATATCCTTCCAAGGGTCTCAAACTATCTGTACGGGAAATTTCATCTAAATCCGTTCAGGGATTAGAACTACGTAAAAGGTAACAGTGCGATGAGTTCGTTAGTTTAAATTGATAAATCTAAATTGAAACCTTCGTTTTTACAAACATAAATATCTTAAGAATCATCAACAGACGTTTTCATACAGTATTAAAGAAAAATATATTTTTATATGTCTACTAAGCTACATTACTGTTATAATAATAAGTACCCAATGTTGATTAAATCTAATATTTGGCACAGTTGTTCTTAGAAACATGGAGATTGATAACGCTACGCAATATAAGGCTGGCTTATTTTAATCTATTATATTCATTAAGCTACGGTAGACTAGCGGTTCATGCATGAGGATGTCAAACGGCGGTCGTGGGTTCGACTCCCGGCTCGTACGAATGAGTTTTTCCAAGGCGTGAGCGCCAGGGGAATCAAAATGACAGATGAATGTAGACAATTGTCTCTGATACTGCACATGAAGCTGTGAAGCAGCTAAGGCAAATTGAACGTTTTATTATACATTTATTGAATTATTTAGCCCAGGTATCAAGACTCATAATTGGACCTTCACTACGTTCGGCGACGAACGCCTACAGGGCGTGGCGTGCTTTGATGAGAGATAATTGTCTAGTTCTAACTCTTCTAAACTCTGAGTCCACAGTTTCTGATTCCCCTGTGCCCTCGGTAGCCAGTTTCACATGCACTATCCAGAGGCCCCGGAGCCGTTGCTGTAGACGCCGTTGGTGGCTCGCTGTCCCGCCTTGGAATAATTATTTATTTTATTTCATTTAGTAACATTTATAACACGGTTAAAGTAAAGTAAGTAATAAAAGGTAAAATGTTGGTAAAACACTAAAATATGCAAAAAAAACTTAAGTAATTATTAAATCAAAAGGAATATTAGACTACTGAAAACTGGGTCAGCGATTTCCTGTTCTCTCCAATAAAATCTTCCCGGGTCCGTTGAACTTGGACAGTCATGGCAAAGATATGTAGACATTTTTCACCTTATTACAACGGGATAAGGTGCAAAGTGTAAATGTCTTTGACGGCGGAAGCTGGTTCTCAGCAAAATATCATACTTAATTACTTCAAACTTGCGGCGGACTACTGCCGTGACAAGTGTCGTAGAGGCGGAACATGTATTTTAATTAAAAAACATCTATGCTGTCGCCACGGGGTTTTGGCCGATCATCCTGGCAAAACCGCGGCTAACGTGCATTCGGAGCTGTCAAACGACACACCATAAAGAGGCAGGAACACGGCGGGAGCGCTCACTTGCCTTCTAGCAGCCGACCGAAGAAGATCTAAGGACGAGAGATTGTAGCCCAGCGGTTTATGTATAATCATGCATCATAGTTATAGATATGTTTAATTAAATAAATGAAGTACAATTATAGTGTTTTAGGTTACATTCATATTGAGTGTAATATGTTCAGCTTATTACACTCAATCGCTTGACACATATATTCAATATGCCTCTTTGATCACTCCCGGTTTTAAACGTATACATGTCTTAATCCATTGAGCTATCTCAACATTATAGGTAATGGTGGAAATATAGCATTCACATACCAGTGGTATCGCACTTAAATACAGTTATTATAAATTAGCATTTAATAGCCTTGTTAATAATTATACTAATATGAGAATATTTCTGGTGATAACAGGTGTCAATTTAAAGGTATTTAATGTGCCTAGTATAGTGCTTATTTTCCGCGGTATCTCTAAATAGTAGCGCCAACAACGCCATCTAGTTTAATTAATGTGCACCACGTGCAACTGTGTGAGCAGCAGACGTCAAAGATAACCTTATCAACAACGAAAACGAGATAACTGCGGGGTTAGTTTTTTTTAGCAATTTCAATGTAAATATTAATTAACTCTACAAACTTCTTACATTTTATTAAAACACAATGTTTACCACGCAACGATACTTTTATTGATTATTACAATTTTAGTGTTGTATTTGCAGTATTGGAGAAATGTAATGCCTTGCTATTGTATAACAAAACGCGGTACAAAATAGGTTTTGATATGGAGACATTATAAAATAACAAAAAGACTTTCTTGAAATCAAGTACATAGTAAACAAACTGCGTACCGTAAAACCAAGTAGTACGCAACAAAATAATGGCCGGAAAAATCAATAGATATTCCTATTGCAAATATTCAATGTTCACAGAATACATAATTGGTATGTTCTGCGGATGTAGTCTTATTGTACACGTATCACTTAGTCGTTGCATGTAGGAATTTCGAATACATGACCTAGTCTCTCGGAGATGAGAGATGAACCGTCGCTCAAAGTCAACCTTACACGCTGGCTCCGATTTGCAAGGTAACTATCAAACCATTTGAGTGCACTACAATCGAACCCGTAGTAGCTCAGTTTTGATAGCAATAATTTAGTATCTATGCAATCGAAAGCCCGGGAAAAGTCGAGCAGCACTAAAATCGTACACATCCCTTGGTCCTGAGCACACAGAATGTGGTCAGTGACGTCAAGCAAGGCGGTCACGGTGCTTCTGCGTTTTCTAAATCCTGACTGTACATCTGGTAGGATATCGTTTTTCTCAATATATTCAGTCAATTGTAAACATACTACTTTTTCTATTACTTTAGACAGACAGGGCAACAGACTAACCGGTCTGAGATCTTTAAATTGGGTAGGGTTTGTGATCTTAGGGAGGGGGCGTACGATTGCTTGCTTCCAAGCGTCAGGAAAAGAGGATGTAAGGAGAGAAGTATTTACCAATTTCGTTATTATGTCTAAAGTGTTCGGTAATGTCATCAATATCATGTTCAGGCTTACGCCATCACAGCCCATAGCATTTGATTTTAGACCTCTAATTATTGTAATAATTTTTTCAGGAGTAACTGGTTCCAACCTAAATACTGACTTGTTGAATCTATGAAACTCAAAATGAGTCAACTGTGAAATAGATGTTTGTGCCGTACAAGGCAAGCATAGAAAATGCCTATTAATCGCGTCGGGATCATTAAAATAGAATGGTAAATCATGGTCATTTTTAGGTATTACGTTAGATTTAAGGTTTTTCCATAATTGATTAGGGTTTTTTATTTCATTGTTTATATTATACTTAAAATATGCCACCTTCTCATTATATAGGGCTTTATTCACTGTCGATTTTAAATCCTTATAGTACAATTGCTTAGCACTAGTTTTGTTTTTATGGTAGTCTGCTGCTGCTCCATCGCGCAGTTTCATCATTAACTGAATAGTGTCTGTGATCCACGGAGGACGCGGAGCCTTAATTACTGTAGTCTTAATGGGTGCGTGTAAATCAAATAAATAATGTATGTTTTTATTGAAATCATTGACAATTTCATTTGCAGTCGTCATGCTCAGCAACTCCCAACGAATGTTTTGCAAATCTTTATCAAAAAAGTCGCGATTAATATTGTTTATAGGCCTATGTATTATGGTGAACGGCTTTGGCTTGTCACGCTTAATGTAGAACTCGCAGGTCACAAGACAGTGGCCATGCAGGGACCCAAGGTGTTCAATGTTGATGTGTTTAGCTTGTAGGTCTGTACACACCACGTCAATCAATGTCTGGCTCGTGTCAGTGAAGTGCGTAGGCTCCGTTACCAATTGGGTCAGGCTGAAACTAGTCAGGAAGCTATGAAATTTTAGATATTTAGTGTCAGTATGTACAAATAAATTTATATTAAAATCACCTAATAAAATAATATTATCATAATTGTGTAAATAACTAATTGTGTCGGAGATGGCATCAAAAAATAGGTCGGTGTCCATCCATGGTGGTCGATACGCTGTCCCTACTACTAGCTTCTTTCCGTTAAGTGCCAATGTAACCCACATTTGTTCCACGGAGCTTTGTTTAGGGTCGACTGGGTGGGACAAGGTGCGAGCGTTGACCCCTCGTTTAACATAGAAACCCACGCCCCCACCGCGAGAGCGTGTCCCTGGCGGGCGAGGTTTGTGCCTCAATCTGTAGTCAGGAAGTGCTGGCGCTCGCCCCTCTTCCCCCGCTTTCAACCACGTCTCATTTATGGCTAAAATATCAAAGTCTTGCCGGATACCAGCTGAAATAAAATTATCGTGGTTTGTGCCAAGAGAACCTGCGTTTAAGAAACCAATTTTTAGTCGTTTGTTAATCATTGTGTGTGTGTTTTATTTTTTCCACTATTAACAACCATAGGATAAGTTGCACGATTAACTACTTGAGGTAATTTGCATACACAGCTAAAACAAGAATATTTATTATTATCACTAAGCAAGAGAAAGGTAATAACATAATTAAATTGAATTAGTGCTAAAACATATATCAACAATACCTTGTCCTGACATATACACATGATCCCCTTACATACATTAAACATAGCCATTAAATATATCAATTCACCAACCTTAAATACATATTTATTTATGCTAGCGTCCGGCCAACTTAATTTATCCCAAAAACCAAGAGAGCCTGCGTTGAATGAACAATGTAAGATAACTATAGCACGCATAAGTAGGTCCCTAAAATATTTTTTCTTTGTATATATATTGCTGTGCCCGATGTCTCTTTCAACTGTGTAAAACATAAAAATAAAGAAGACAAGTAACAGGCCGTGAGTTTTTTTACTGAAATCGTTAAGCATCAAACCTAAATTTAACCAAAAACCTTTTTTATGTCGTCCACAGAGCGGATACGATGAGCTGCCTCACCAGTTTGACGGCGCACATACACACGGCCATCCTTAGACCATGAGTAACGCCAATCTAGTCTCTTGCACTCTTGACGGGCACTGTAAAGTAGCGACCGATTTAGTCTCGTCAGCCGCTCGTTGACGAAAAACCGACTAGGACTCCCGGGCAGGCCGAAGTCAGCAGTGTCGGCTTCACGGCGCACGCGCGCAGCACCCAGCAACTCCCTGCGGGGACCGCGGCGCGCGAGCCGAATGACAAGCGGACGCGGCCGTGCGCTCGCAGACGCAGAAGCGGCGCTCCCTGCAGCATCCGATGTCACCCCAGCAGCCTGTGCAGTGTGCGCCTGCCTCCGGGGTCCCACTCTCTCGGCAAATACGACGTCACGCTCGTCCAGTCCGACGCCGAGCTTCTGCGCGACCAGGCACACGAGATGCGCGGGGTTTTCGTTCGTAAACTCGGGAATCCCCGTTATCTCTAAGTCACTTTGGAGCAGGTCCTGGTCGCGGTCGGACAACTCCAGCTTGAGTGCAGCAACAGTAGCGGCCAGCTCACCATCAGCGGCACTGCCCGACCCGCGCGCCTCCATCCGCTCTTCCAGACACTGCACCCTGCTCTCTAGTGCCTGAAAACGCAGGTCAAAATTCTCCACGAGTCTGCGCAGCTCCGCCATCTCGTGCCGGAGGCCCACAATGTCGTCCCTAGTTGCGCCGAACTCCATTCGGAACAGCCGTAGCTGCTCTACGACGTCCTGTCGTTCCCTGGGCGACAGGGTCGGCTCGCCACAGGACTCCTGGGCTTTAATGGGCGTATTGTCCCCATTGTCTCGCATAGGCCTCACTTTGCATGCTGGGCATGCCCAAGATACCGGGAGGCGCGTGGACTGAGGAATGTTGACACAGGCCTTGTGATATGCCGAGGTGCATTCGGTGCACTTAGCGACACCTGTCGTCGAGAGTGCCTTATTACACGCAGCGCAGACGGCCATATCGATCGTACAGTCAAAGCTATCGAGGACGTTTTCTCAGTGGTTTCGACCGTCTGCCCTAGATGGCGCTTTGTACAAGGAGGCGACGCGGGCAAAGCGCTTTTTGTTAGTTCCGCACAACTGCCCTAGGTGGCGCCACGAACTTCAAGGAAAATTAATTAGTTTTCCGTGATAACAGTTCACAC
>OX388222.1:17242049-17487049 GCA_947578815.1 Epinotia ramella
GACTTAGAAGATGCCGAAAGCCTATTCCGAGAATTCGTTAAACAATACGGAAAAGTATATGATCGAAGAGAATATTTCGAAAGACTTGCGATTTTCAAGGAAAGGCTAGATGATATAAATAGACGAAATGAAAAGTCTACAAGACAACATCATTTATTAAAAAAAAAACCTTCATTCCGTAAGTACGCCACAAGGGCTCTACAAGTGCCTTGGGGCTATTGCTAGTTGATGGAATCCAAATAAACCGGGTGACGGTGATGGACTTATGGCTGGAACATTGGTCGCCTGCGTAATGCTTCAGTATATCTATCAGAGGCTCTAGTGTAAGTTTTACCGAAACAAAACTTTACGATCGCGTTTGCGTTTTACCCTCAATTTGTATGGGATTTGACAGCTAAACGCGAACGCGGTCGTAACGTTTTGTTCGGTAAAACTTATACGTATAGTTGCCTTTTGATGCAAATGTATTGTGATATGCTAGTCCGGTTGTTTATAAAAACGAGGTCAAGTGATTGACGCACAGTAGGTAGACATTCCGTTAATTTTGCAAATAAATGGAAAACTCGTCATCGCCCTGCTGATCCAACAACTATGCCCCTCGTCATTATATGACGGACTAATAAGTTACTTATCTTTTTTATACGTTGACGGTATATTTCCGTGAAGTGTCAATAATCATAGAGGCACCTAGGTACATAATACTTTATAATGCCTTATGAGTACCTAATTACAGCCATAAAAAGTTGGTTCTTCGTCTTAACACAACCTTTTTTTTTGTGCGATTTGCTAATTGATCATGGTTAGAAATATCAAAAGTGAAAATTGGTGACAAGCTTTTGTTTTTATTATCTGAGTTTATTAACAACCTTATTATTCTAAAATTCAAAATATCTACTTACTAATACAGGTACTTACCCTACCTATTGAGTTGATGCTTACATCAGCATCGTCTCATCCATCTTCAGTCGTTGGCAATGGGTAAAGATTTTGGACATAGGTACCTACCTAAGACCTCTGTGAGGTACCAAGGTACCAAAGCATTAATTTGCACTTTTTTACAACATCTGTAACTCATGGAAGAGGCGACGCAAAATTTTGACAGAGTATATTAGGTAGGCCTGGTCCATTCTAGTTTATGTTATCTGACTGCCTTATACGAGTATGAGGAGGGCCTTATGAAGGATGTAGTTCTCTAGTAAAAAAAAATAGGCAATCTGCTCCGTAGGTAGGAAATATTAAAAAACTACAATTTTTATATTTCAGACTTCTGGTCCAGTAGGTCCGGTACGAACCGCAATATTAGCCAGAAAGCATTTTAAACCAGATAGGTACCTACCCATATTACCATATGCCCCCAATATGTCTGAGCCGATTTTAATTTTTAGTCAGCATTGGTAGGTAAAATTTCAAAGGATCTAGGATGGAAGAGCTCGTGACTACTTACATAAAATAAATCGAAAATATAAAAAAAAACATGCTTGTCCCATCTTTTAATCAGATCGACAGAAACAAAGTGTACGTATATCCTAGTACATACCTATGCATACCTACATCCCCTCTGTCAAATATGGAACACCGTGTCAGGGGACCGATTTTTGACTTTCGAGAGCTCGAAAATCAAATAAAAGTAAATACGTTTGTAGTGTCAAAATGGCCGGCACTTACTTTTTACCAATAGAATTTAAAACGAGTGGTCAATACCACCTCCCCCACGCACCCCTGGGGACCAATTTTAGACTTTCTAGCGCTTTAAATTCTATTGGTAGAAAGTAAGTGCCTGCCATTTTGACACTACAATAGTAGATTGTGTCACAAGGGAGCAAAATACCATATTTACGACGAGGGCGTAGATTTAATCCCGAATGAAGCGAAGGATTCCAGAATGAATCCGAAGCGGAATCCTGAGCGTAGTGAGGGATTCAAGTGTTCACGCCCAAGATGGAAATAATTTTGCTTCCGTGTGACTCATACTGCTTTTCACATCACTTATGAGGATAATGAAATATGTCAGTAATAAAACACATGTACACAAGTTTATTTATACTTACTAAAAGTTTATTTATTTATAGCCTCATATGTAAAAACATGCTGCTGCATTCCAATATTGTGGTATTTTAATACGTTTCGTAATATTTTATACGACAAAAAATATATGCAAGAAATCGATTATAAAACATAAGTAATCGATTATGTGTATACTAATTTCATGTATTCATTGGGATATATTTTTTTATTCTGACAACAATGTACTGGAACAGAAAAGTGCCTTTGATCCCTCCTAGCAGGGAAGAAAAAGCCCTTATCCGAATAGGTGATGTGAAAACGTATTGGCTTTTATTTGATTTTCGAGCGTTCGAAAGTCAAAAATCGGTCCCCAGGTCTCAACTGTATAGGTACCTAATTTAGTATGTCTACACGATAGGTATGGATATTGACGGATCCGGTTGAAAAGCCCTGGGATTATCGCGTTTTGCATTTTGCATATAAACACGTTACTACACAGTGATAAGTCGATGAGTAAGGTTATGTAACTGGAAAGTATTCGTGGCCGTTAAAAATAACTGTTACATTCCAACTGACAACTTTAAAAACAATCAAAGTTTATAGTGATGGAGTAGTGACACCACATGCGTACTGGCGACAAGGATTGTCTCCTTTTTAGGGTTCCGTAGTCAACACGGAACCCTTATAGTTTCGCCATGTCCGTCTGTCCGTCCGTCTTCGGCTTAGCTCAGTAACTATTACTATATACTAGAAAACTGTGATTGGGCATGGGTATTTAAGAGGCTCCCATACGCCAATGACCTTCGATCTGAATCCCTTGGTTTTTTAATGTTTTTGTAGCTTATTATATTAACAACAACGGCTTTAAGCAATATAATATCCCATTATTTACTTCAAAGTTCATAGTTTTTGAGATATTTGACATCAAAGTTGAGCAATTTTAGGCCAAAAATCTAGTTTTCTGGCCATAACTTTTGTGTTAATTGGTTTAAAATGAAAACCCTTAAAAAACCTAGCACGTTCGTTTGACATAAAGCATTGTTATCAAAGCAAGTGCGAGAGGGAAGCTTTATGACGGACATGAACGAATCGATGCTAGCTAGTCAGGTCTGGCCAGCCAACCATGTCAGTGGCAGAGTAGTTTGAAAACTTTGGGATAATGCTTGGTTATGAGATGCTATAGAACGTGAATGTATGTAATAAGTAGTTACACAGCTACTAACATATTTGGCTAGCCGGACTATAAGTAAGATATTTGCTTTTAGAATTGCAAAGGCAGTATCATCTTTATCAAAATGTACAAAATAATGAATTTTATGCTTATCACGTGGAGCCGAAGTTAAGGCTGATTGGACGACTGTTTTAGTCAGTGAACTTCGTGGGACAACAAAAAAAGCTAGGTGTCAATAAATTCTCTAAAGCCCACATCACATTGGCGCGGCCTGGCCGCGGCGTACCATATTAAACTTGTCATTAGCTGTCAAATTTACTATTGACCGCCACCGCAGGCGGGGGTGTGAAAAAATTCATGGCAGTAGTACATAATAATGAATTTAAAAGCAAAACTATAACGGCTAAGTAGGTATGACTAGTTACCGAGTAATAGTCGACCAACTTAAAATGTACTTGTAAAGGCCAACTTTCGTACAAAATTCGGCCGACGCAACCGCACCATTTACCTGGCGCGTGTCGATGTAACAAATACAGACAGGCGACTACGGAACCCTACTGGGTGTGACCCGACAAGCACTTGGCTGGTTATATTTTTACTTCTCATCAAGTAGTATCAAGTTCTCTCTCAAAAAATTTATGATAATAACAAACGTTAATAATGGTTCTACGGATTTATTCTCAGAGAATAATTTATTTTTACTACGCCTAGAATCGTTTTTACACAAAGGGAACGTAAGAACAAGTTTTAAATTGAGAGCGAGTAATTTACATAATATTCAAATAACAGCAAAAATCCACGCGCCGAGTTCATGGCAGTGCCCTAATCTCGCAGGCATTAAGAGCGCCGTATTAAAATGTATAAGTCTAAGTACTGTAAAGAGTTGTTAACACAGGAATGATTGCGACCCGCCCCGGCAGCGCCCTCCGCGCGGCTATCGCCTGCCGTATCTACACAGTATACGCACCAATTGTCATCAATTATGATGCCGTACTTTAGATACTATCGCGATAAAATATATATCAATAAATCATTTCATAACGTGCCTGATACGAGCTTATTGATTTTTTAATGTTTATTGCAAGCGAAAGGGCTAGGGTCGGTTTGTTGTTTCACAATCTATATTCATTAGTGTAGACGGCCCGCCCGGTAGAGTAGTGCAGTAGGTTAGGTTATTTGATGGGGAACAAGCGACGACCTGATGACTGGTGAATCCGATGTCAGTTTACTTAGTTCATTTCATTCTGTTATTAATGTTATAATTATGTACTAGTAAAATAATATTTCTATTAATCCCTATATCAGTAAGTAGTAGTAGTGTACACTTTCACTGCCAGGAACCCGCCTAGCGAGCGCCTACGCCGTAGTCGCTTTCCGCTATATACGATGAAAACCACTGGATCGGCTACGAGCGTAGCGCGTAGCGATTATTGGCAGTGAGTGTGTTACGACCCATTCAGGGCCCATGACGACACAAATGCGTCAGACCGCCGTAGTCGCTTTCCGCTACATACGAGAAAAACCACGGGATCGGCTACGAGCGTAGCGCGTAGAGATTCTGGGCAATGAATGTGTATAATTTCCCCAGATAGTCTACAAAACGGTGAAATGCTTTAATTTTACATTCGATGATTCGGTTTAATTTTAAATCACTACGTCACCAACTTAAGACTATGTACTTATAAGGTAGGTTGATACACTTTCTTTGATTAGGTTATTTATAAGGGACTTCAAAAAATATCAGTTAGATATTGCAATATTATGCACGAAGAGATCTACCTACACCTGCAAAACACCTGATAACTAAGCAGTAACCCTTGTAAAAACAATAAATTAACTGTTGAGTTGTATGCGGATCAAAAACCATATGCCAATATCACCCAGCCCCTAAATAAAAACAAACAAAACAACACACATTACTAGACACTTACACTAAGGCAATAAGTCAATCTGCACTTGAAAGCGTTCTCACAGTCTCATCCCCGTCCCACTGCGCAAGAGCAAACAAACAATTACTGCACAATCAATGACCACTCACGCGCAAACCTAGTATCTATAATGGTGCGCATTACGTCGAGTGATATCATTTTTAAGTCTCTAGTAATGACAATAGATGGCGTACGGCATTGCGCCCGCGCACGACGTAAACATTCACGCGGCTGGATCTAAAGGAAGGGTGAATTTATAAAACGGTCACAAATATTGACTTAACAGCTTGGCGTTAAGAGTTAATTTTGATTGCATACTTTTTGGCGCTTGGCCTTCGTAGAGATAGGTCCCATCAGTATGTTGTGTTCACCATTTCATGGGAACCGTGGCCGGGACGGGACAATGTGTAGTTAATTGCGCGACAGAAATACCAGTAATGATGAGCTTCCCCTTCGTTTTGAGATTTATGCGCGGCCCGTGACCACCCGAAAAGTGCGCGACATATTTATTTTTTCTCTACCAATAAATAGCTTTTAACATATTGCGCGGGGCATTGTGGAATAACAGCATATAGACATCTGCTAATGCATTGCACAAGTAACTTGCAACTCCAACCCATGCCTATTGCATCATGTCCAATAGACTGTGGACATGATGCAATAGGACACCGTGATCAACGCTACATGCGATGATACAATATTGCATATTCACTTGGCGGATCATGCATATCATTAACATGTGATGTGTAACTTAGTATGTTAACGCGAACACTTCCCCGCTGCCACTAACGCCACCGACCAACTCATCGACTTCGTGGCTACACAGATATACAGCTTACCAAAGTATACCATATGCAGTACCAATTAAAGTTTATACTTAAATAGCACAAATCACGCCATATCTCGCCCGAGCCGAGAAGAATACTCGAGTCTTTACGGCTCGGCTGTCTAACTCACAACACAAATTGTCGATAACAAGTGAATGTCGTGTTGTAGCCGGAGCGGCCGGCGCCGGCGGCGTGCTGCCCGCACTGCGAGGCGCGCTTCCACTGCCGGCATCAGGAGATGCAAAATATCTACTGGAATGTAATGATACGTTCATTCACTGGACGAATATACTGGGTCACAATATTATTGAAATAATTATGTTCATCGTGCTGTCGTGAGAGCACAGAACGTAGTCCTCTCGTCTCAGCGGAGCGATTACACAAAGGGCATGGAACAAACTAATATGAATGTATTTTTTAGGGTTCCGTAACCAAAGGGTAAAAACGGGAACCTATTACTAAGACTTCGCTGTCCGTCCGTCTGTCTGTCACCAGGCTGTATCTCAAGAACCGCGATAGCTAGATGGTTAACAATCATTAAAAAACTCAACTTTTCAGTCGTATGCTGCAAACTGAAAACTTGGAAGGGATTTATGTTATACCGTCATATGAAAACTCATTTCGTAAGTTATACATGGGTATTTGTGAGTAAGTGTAGTAATGTATTGTTATGATATAAAATAAAACTCATATTATCCTTACTTCCAGAGTACCTATACGCGATGAGGGAATGTGTCCGTTCCCACTCGTGCTATTGTCTATCGTTACATCTTTTTCACTCATGTAAGCGTGTGTCAGTGCCTCTATGTTGTAACTAGAACTATGCCTATGGCGCTATTATGGTCTTTAATTAATGCTAAATGAAGGAATAATATAATATAATAAGAATTAATACATTAATCGTCATCATCATTTGGTATGAATCGAAATTATATGGGCACCTGAATAACCCCTGTGATATGGGTGACGACGATATATTTAATAGATATACATGCTTAAATACATAGATAACATACAAGACTGGAAACTAATATTCATGCTGATCACACAAATATTTGCCCTTACCGGGTTTCGAACCCAACACCTTCAGCTTCATATATTCATATTCATATTCATTTATTTGTTTGGGTTGCACACAGCCGTCTGTAATCATAAGCGGTGTTCGTTGAAATCTGAATGTATGGAAAGTTTGTCAAGTTTAACGTATTTAACATCGATCGGTCTGTTATAAGTTGGTGCAACTCACCATAAATGTCATTAACACAGCATACCAGATGGAGCATCAATCATTAAAGTGCTGACATTTGACATGTTCATGTAAATTCTCCAACTGTCTGTCCTTTTTTGTAAATAGCACTTTTCTACACTGATTGATATCAGTCCATGTGCAAGATCTAAAATGAAATGTATTTAATGTCATATGGGAGCCTGTGTGGACCACCCTACCGCCAGCAGCCGCTGCTTGCTTTCTGCCCGCGGCTTTGTCCGCGTATAAAAGTGACGAAGGTGAGCGGCGAGGCAAGCGAGGCTGAAGGCCGAGCTTTTCATTGGAATTAAAGGCCTAACAAAAGCAATCCTGCAGAGAGCGGTCTCAATAAGGCGAGCCCGAGAGAGCCTTTGGATACTCTCTGGATTGCAAGCGAAACCTGAGGGCCGAAGTCCGAGATTTCGCCTGGGTTTTTTTTTAAACGCGGGGGAACTGCGCAGGCAGCTGGTAACTTATGTATAATAAGAATCGACGATGTCTGTCATTAATAAGGAAAACAGTCAGTGGTGACATTTTGACATGCAATTTTAATTTATTTGTTGGTTTTTCCTTATTTGTTTTGGTTTTATAATTCTGTTGTATTTTATTTATTTTATGTTATTGACCACAATAGGGATTCTTTTAAATTGGCATGAATGTAATTTATAATCAAACTCAAACAATGATACGGGACAAAAATAAAATAAATAAAATAAAATGAAAAAAACAAGATTAGGTTTTGTCAAGAAATGAAGTCTGTATTGTGTAACAAATAAATCTGAATCGCAATCTGATCTTACTAATATTATGTACTTATGTAAAAAAATGCAAATGCCTATAACATCAGACAAGTCATAAAAAAGTTTTAATGCCATAGTTGATATTCCTCTGGATTATACTTTTGATTTATAATAAAAAGAAAAGATGCATATTCGCTATTGAGCAGTTCAGTAACTGAATGAGCTCCTTCAATATCAACTGTAAAGTTACTTTGGGCCACTTTGTGGGGAGTTAGCCTTCTTACATTGCCTTGCAAAAAGTGCAGAGGAATATATATATATGTATATATATATACATGGTTTGTGGTAACTAGTATTTTAGTAAGTGTAATTTTTTTTAGGGTTTTAAGTACTTACCTTCTTGTTTGTAACAGTATTGTTGAATATTTCCAATCACCTGCAAAGTAAATTTGGGTAAAAATATTAATTTAGGCAATTTTTTCCTTTCATCGCTCCTAATACACAAAAAAAAAGGACCGAGTTGCGCTCCGGGAGTGCCGGCAGAAGTGAAAACTCAATGACATTGTACTTAACACTTTTTCGATCAGGTCACGTGTCCGTCTTACGAATTTTCAATCTCTCGAATAGCTTCTCGACAGATTTTTTTATAGCGTTAAGAGTTATTTAGAGTATAAGTGACATAAATTGATATTATTATTTTGAATTTGTTTAATGTATTTTATTCCAATTGATAATTTTTATTTTTGCTAAATTAATCGCCTCTTTGTAAAATATTTGCACGCCTGCATGCAGGCTGATTACACTGTTATGTTCAATTATGTAAGACCTTCCTGTACTGTATTCTGGCAAACAAATACTTTTGAGGTTTGAGTTTAAATCAGATTCTAATTGATCTGAAAAAAAAACAGTTTTTTCTTGAATCGTGCCTTATTTATTATGGTTAGGATAATATTATTTGTTTAAATATCAAGCCGTACAAGGAGGCGGATAAAGTAATATATAACGAAGTAAGGACAATGCGTGGCATGACACGCCACGGAAGGCGAAGGGGGTGAGGTCCCGTAGCTGGCTGCCCGCGTAAGTGTTGCAGTAGTGCTGTTTATCGTTATAAATGATCCTGACCCCTTTAGAGCTGAGGAAGTCTATGCCACGCGCCACTTGGAAGGCGAAGTGGGTGAGGACCCGTGAGGTAAGGAGCTGGCTGCCTGCGTAAGTGTTGCAGTAGTGCTGTTTATCGTTATAAAAGATACTGACCCCTTTAGAGCTGAGGAAGTCCATGCCACGCGCCTTTTGGAAGGCGAAGTGGGTGAGGACCCGTGAGGTAAGGAGCTGGCTGCCCGTGTAATTGTTGCAGTAGTGCTGTTTATCGTTATAAATGATACTGACCCCTTTAGAGCTGAGGAAGTCCATGCCACGCGCCACTTGGAAGGCGAAGTGGGTGAGATCTCGGGAGGTGAGGAACTGACTACCGGCGTGAGTGTTGCCGTAGTGCCGTTCAGCTCGGGAATCCCGCAGGAATTGCTGGAGTTTTCCGAGACTCACGAACTCCATTATCACTAGGGTTGGCTCCTGAAACAATCAAATAGTTTATTTGGTTAATTTAAGTATTTACAATTATTGTTTCATTATATCTTTGAATTGTTTTTTCCTTTATTATTATAATAAACACGTTTTTAAATTCCTGTACATATAACTGTTTATTTTACATATACTCACAACCTTGGCTTTAAACATCTGCATAGTATTCCATGATGCTGAAAGAGTAAAATTGTAAAATTAAACGAACTTACCTGAAGTGAAGTTCTATTTCAATTTTACGAATTTCACCATCATGGAACAACCCACCCTTTCCCAAAAACAAGTGTTTGCCCAAGCTTTGTTTAAGGTTGTTCGTGTTTTGGCTTCAAACTGATAGTGAATATAGAGGAGCGACATAAACACATCATGAGGAATGGACGCGTTCAAGTTTTTTGATGTGAAATGATTTGCATGTGCGATAATTCAGTAGCTACGTTTATTCATTAACTCACGAATTACGACCGCATATACCTACGATACCTCGGCGTTCCAAGCTTTGCGTTACTGAAGTTACACAACCCGAGAACTCATTCACCAGTTTGCGTTTGGTAAATAAACATATATGCGGTTCTTTGAACGGATTCTATTAGCGGACGGGCGACCACGTGTGTTCCGGGCCTATTTTTAATGCGCTCTGCTTATTTAGTTATAATTTGACGTTTATTATGTCGACCCACGAAGTGGCCAGTCTTCCAAGTTGATATAAGATGTCAGTAGCGTGACACTTTTTGTTTGGATATTAGAGTTGAAGTGTGTTGTGGACAATGGGCTGGCAACCTGTCACTGCAATACCACATTTCCCCCATCGTTAGACCTGCAATTCCTAGAAGTGGCGTGAAAATTTAAATTTCCTGCGGTCTGCTTACCCCTTTTAAGAGCACAGCCGTGTTTTTTTAATGATAGAATAAGAATAATTTATTGAAAACTTATTTTCAGACATATATATATGCTAATATTTAATATTAAGGGAACTAGGATGCCCTGTGTTTCAGGTAAAAAATAGTTTAAATTTAACAAAATTTAAACATAAACTTGTACACTATCATTATACATATTTAATAAAGAACTGTCATCATACATATTATGCATGTTCATTTTAATCAATTGGAAATATAATCATACCTAATGTGTTAGGTAATTAGAAATATTCAATATGCTGGATCTTTAAGTATGTAGCAGAGAGTAGAGTAGGTATAGTGAATTTAGAAGAAAAATTCAATTTTAAGAGCAGATATATTTATGTCTCGTTCTATCGCATAGCCGCGTCCTGTATGATGGGTCAGGATGGCCCATCGTGTGGAGCGGCCATCAAACCTCAAGCTGACCTTGAATACAATGGTATTAAAATGTTTATTTAAATAGGAGGCTGTAAAACACTTCAACCATTGTGTACAGTCAGCGTCATATAGTTAGTAGCAGCAAGTAGCAGCCAGAGTAGCCAAATATTTCGTAACACGACACCCTTATTCTTACAGTAATAAAGACGTGTACCGAAATATTTGGCTACCATGGCCTTGGCTGCTACTAACTATATGACGCTGACTGTACACTCAATCTACTTATTTTCAAGTAGTCACCCGTCCAACAAACCAACATTGAAACTTTGGTGCACAGTGAAACACGTCAATATCTCCGAAACCCGATGTTGCTAGATAGTGCTCATATACCAGATTCCGAATACACCCGACTATAAATAAAGTCCAAGGAAGAGATTGTTAGATAAAGTCAAAAGAAGAATTCATTTTGGAAATGTGACGATTTGAACATGAGTGCACTTTTAGATCGTATTATTTATAAATTGTATCTGAAATGTTGACTGACCACAGCCTAGCAAGTCTAGCAACAGTGGTCAGCCATCATTCTTAGCTAAAAAAGCTGACTGACTTCAAAAAAAAGGAGGAGGTTCTCAATTCGGTTGTATTTTTAACCGACTTCAAAAAAAAAGGAGGAGGTTCTCAATTATTTTCTTTTTTCATTGTTGACCGCTTTTGTTGTTTTATTTGTTGAAATTGACTTCATAGCTACTATTTACGATGGTTAAAGGTAGGAAAGGGAGTGATCAGTTTAGCCAGGGAATAGATTATGACACAAGTAAAAATCAGTTAACAATTTACACAGTTCGGCGTGAGGTTATCTATATCATTATTTCTCCATTACTATCGCTACGTTATAACATTGGTTACTAGGTTGCGGTTGCTAGGTCTGCTATTGGTTAACTCTGGGTGTAGGAAGTGATTCAGATGTGAGGTTGGTAGTTCCGGCTCTGATATTAGCCAACCATTAATAATGCATGAAAATGTAACATTATTGTCGAAAGCAAGCGAGTTTTCAAAAATCTTTGAATACAGTTTTGTTTCTTTAAAAAAATAAAGGAATGTGTACTTTAAGTAAAATGAGCCAACTTAAGGGTTTAAGGTAGTTTCCCTCCAGGGCCCGACTTAATTTTCCACCCTGTATAGTCAGTTCAGGTAAACAGTGCGCCACAGGGGAGAGTGCGCCTCATTCATCAATCAGTCATATAAATCGATATCAGCACTTACCCCGGGGGTGCACTTTCCCCTGTGGCACACTTACCCGAACTGACCATACTAGGTACTTTTATACCGTCTAGCTGAAAAGCCTCTCTGACTATACACCTATACACACTACTATATACACTATTATTATTATGGTAATGTACTTTGACATCATCAAAGTTAAATTGTTTTTTTAGCAAAAAGGGAATTCCTAAAGATTCACAGGTATAATGCATCTATAAAAACAGCCACACCCAAAACAGCTGTTTAATTAAATCAAATGTTTTGTGTATGTTTTTTGATACGCATGTGACGGCTTTTTCGTTTTAGTTGTCACACACAAGCAATTTAAACCAAAAGCAAAAACTTCAATGTAAAAAAAAACAAAAATAAAAATAACTATCAGTGTTTACTCCGCGAGCGCTCGCGACCGACCCAACAGTAAAGAGTAAACAAGTACAAAAGTATATCACAGATTTTGATAAGATTCCGGTGAAATAGAAAATTATGAAGTGCCAAAGGTGATCCTTGTGGATTCGACGGAATTCCTCAAATATTATCGGCCCACATACAGCGATTCAGAAGGGTAGATGCTTGCTGTGTGTGGCTAAAAAAAAAAAAAGTTGTAGGTAGTTATTTACGTTAACTAAGGACATTATTTTTTTCACGGCTTCAAGGTACTGCTATGGTTTAAATGTCAACTCGATACCTCCACGTGTTCCCGAGAAACCTCCATCTGTTTAAAAAATCTAATTATAGGTCTAGCAACAAAATTAGGCCTTTAAAACTTTGGACGTGTCTGAAAACTAACGCACACAAAAAGACATTTACATTTCCGGAATATTTTTACCGAGCCGTCTGCTCAAAAAATCCACTTTAATTATATATGTCATTAACTCTTGTATAATCCAATACAATTAGACTGTGTTAAGCTTAAGGATGTGACAACAAGTTTCATTATGATTTCAGGAGAGAATATTTGAATTCTACCTTAAATCCTGCTTCGCTCTGCTTCGCTGTCTGATAGCCTTGTCTGCCACACCTAAAGGTTGAGAGTTACATGATAACATCGTCACTAAAGCCTTAGAACTCAGTACATACAAGTTCTAACTACCAAATGACTGTATTTGTAGACTTCTCGGATACATACTAATCAACCCTATCGGCCGGGCAACTATATATGGGTTTTCTATCTATTGTCTCTCATTGTCTGTATCTACACACCAGCAGTCCCAACTTTGTCATACTGGTATCAGTCAGTCGTTATGTTTACTCTTGTCGTTATGTCTCGTGTCAATATGCTCTTCTTGCTTGTCTGTGATTAGTCTCCTAGGGGACATTGCTATCCACACTCCTGCTCAGGCCACTGGTAGCATGTTATTCTCATTACATTACAGTGGAATCATGAAATATTACACTTGGGAACTATCTTGAATATACATGTTATTTAACCATAACTATAGCGGCACGAATAACTCATATAGTACTAAGATTCTAAGACACTTAGCTTTGTAAGGGACCGTCTGCGCAGCCCTCTAGATTCACATATATACTTACTAAAATCAGTCCCAATTATATGAACAATTCGTAAACTCAGTTTTTTTTCACATCAAATAAAAGCCTCGGCGGACGGTTAATATCAAACCTTTTCTGTCACCAAACACTTTCAACAATTATAGAATTCACTTATTTACTAAATTAATATACTCCTTTCAATCTCCGTTCCGTAAACGTAAATAAAAATGAAGCCACAGCGCCGGCGGAGATTTTCCTTCGAATGGAACACGAACAAATGTAGATCCGCAAAGCAAATAGACCCGACTTGGATATTTTGCCAGCGAGCGATATTCATAGTACCTGCTACCCTATTTGATATAGGGAAGACCGAGGAAAATCAGATCAATGGATGAATGGGAGGAATTTAAGAATAATTATTGAATTTAAACGTTCGCACGTCCAACAGTAATCAATCAGCGTCTCGCTGTAGCGCTGTTTTTTCCGCACATTACAAATTTACAACCAGACTTAAGGGACGATATTAACGACCCTTCCGTAGAGTACAGTCCCTAGACACTCTTTTGCCCAAAATACGATTTCGTTTGCGGTAACATTAAAAATGGGTTTAGGCATTATTAATTACTTATTGTTTATTGTAGGCAGGTATGCAATATTCATTTTTGAGGGGGCTTCGAATTACCTGATTTTGGGGAATCACAAATACTACACTTATTTTATTACTGTCCATTTCTGTTTTTTTTTTTAAGTGAACAAAACGTATGATAAAACCAATACAAACATACTTTTTATCTACTGTAAATCAAAGCCGACAGTAAGGTAAGTGTCCCAGTCTCCAAGTGCTTGCTCCGGATCTAATATTTGACACTTTCGGTATTCATTCACGCACAATAGCTGTCAACTATTAGGCATTAAGCTGTTAAATATTGGATGGTTTGGTTTACCTTATCTTTAACAATCTATTTTTTTTTAAAAGACTGGGTTGCACTTCGGGAGTGCCGGCAGAAGTGAAAACTCAATAACATTGTAACAGTTTTTCGATCAGGTCACGTGACATCTTACGGTGTCACCCTAAAAATGATTTGGCGCAAATTTATAAACAATTATCAATTATTTAGGCGGACGGGCCGCGGGCGCGTTGGGTGCGATGGGCCGGCTCGCCCCCCGCCAGCGGTGAACTAAATACCAATTTGATTTTGCCATTGCCAAATATTTTTCAAAGCTTTATCTCTTTAGGAATAACGTCCAAATTCGAACTATTCGAATTTGCTCAATAGCAAAACGGTGAAGGACGCGTGAACAAAATTACAAATTTATTTGCAGAATATGCTATTGCAAAAAGTGTTTAACGGCTTTATACTCTTACGAATAGCGTTCAGTATTGAATGAAGTCGAATCGGCTAGAAGCAAAATATAAAAGTTTGTGACCTCCTTCACATCTGACGTCACAAAAATCTGTCGCGTATTTAACAATTTTTCCCCATCCCAAAAAGTGCTCAGAGCCGCTAAAGAAGTTTTCACTTCAAAAACTGCTTTTAAAGCGACATTTATTTAACAGTCAAAAATGGTTCCGATTCGCCCCGGCCTACCCGTAGTATTCAACCCGGCACCTAAGGCACGTCACTTGAGAAAAATCAGTTTAACTGGGTGAGACCGTAATATTATTTAAAGTGTATAGAGTTGACATCCACAGGGAACTCCTAAAAGTGTTGCTTTGCGATGTAATACATTTTTCACTTTTTGTTTCTTGCAAGTTGGTATTCGACCGCGATGAGTATGATACAGATACAGCTGTCAGTTCATATAAAATTAGACGTATTTGAATGGCAAAACTGTCACCCTCTATCCGATTCTAATCGCTTTTAGATAATAATTATTTATTGCTCTGTGAGAACATTTCGAATAGAGAGTTACAAATCTGACAAAACAACTTATATTACAGTCAAATGCAGAAATACCTATGTATCGAAATACGAGTGGTGCCGAAACCAACACTTACACTGCTAGGAACCCGCCATGTGTGCGCCTACGCCGTAGTCGCTTTCCGCTACATACGAGGAGTATCACGGGATCATAAAGTGCACGGGTGGACAGTTGACTATGTTGGCGATGCTACTTAGGTAGCAGGCAATCGTTCATTACCTCTCATTCTGGCCGATAACATTGGGAATTTATAAACGGAGGGTTCTAATCGGGCGGGCTCTTGACCCGATCACACTGAGAAAATTAGAAAGAGGGTAGATTAGAGGTGGTTTCTCTACGCGTCGCGTCGCAGCCATGGTATAACAACACAGGTACTCTCTTCCGAGACTCGCGAACCACGTGACTGACACAAGCCTACGTCATCATGCGGCATTTAACAGCATGATGACGTAGTACGTAACCTTATACGTTTTAGTTCCTGTACTGTTCATTGCAATGTCATCGGTCCTACACACACATGGCAAATTTCAAGTAGTTACCGACTCATGGTACAGAATGCAAGGTTTTACGTATGATGAGAAAAACACCTGTTAAAAGAATTAAAATTCTAGGGAGCAGGGTAAAATTTTAATCATGTAAGTACCTATTGCTTATTGTATTTGATGGGGTGGCAATAGGGAATTCCTATAACAATATAGTTACTTACAATACAAGTATCATCAACATCATGTCAGCCGAAAGACGCCCATTGCTAGACATAGGCCTCCCCCAAAGAGTGCCAAACTACGACCTTTTTAATAGGCACGGAACCCTCGTTGTGCGTGGTCCGACACGCACTTGGCCGGTTTTTTTAACTTGGAGTGAGTTTTACAAATTCTCGCATTGCAAATACCACAAGCAAAATTGCAGGAAAAAATAAAGCCAAGTCATTAATAAATGTACAGAAATTAGTAAAAATAAGCCTGCTTAAATGAGTATTTATTACAAGCTTTTTATTAACTTGCAATGATTGTTGGTTTAAGTCAAATCTTGCAAGGCGATTTTCACCAACTTTCAGTGTGGGTAAATCTGCTGACAATGCAGTAATAAACTAACGTTAACAAAAAAAACTTAAAGGTACTTAAGTTAGTTTTATTGTAATTACTTGCAAATTGTATATCTATTGTATTATAATTATGTTGTATGTTTGTCTTTTAGTTCAAGATTCGCAATAAATTTTTCAACCACTTATTAGCGACCAATTGAGGTGTTTAACGTACTTATGTAACTTGGGTGACAGTGCAATGTTTATGGTACCATCGAGATGGTCTGATAATGGAGACCGAAGATAGAGACTTCTAAACAACACATAATAAACCCACTGTGTTTAGGCTCGTTTGATTTGTCTTGCAGTTATCTTTCTTATCAAATGGGTTGTCAGGTCGATTACCTACAGTTGGAGTTTAAAGGTGATGGGTGATTAGAACTTTACAATGAAATAGAACTTTACACTATAATAATGCATTGTGAATTAGCAAAAAAGTGTACTTGCAATGTACTTATAATAAATAAATAAAAGACCGGGTTGCACTCCGGGAGTGCCGGCAGAAGTGAAAACTCAATAACATTGTAACAGTTTTTCGATCAGGTCACGTGACATCTTACGGTGTCACCCTAAAAATGAATTTGGCGCAAATTTATGAACGATTATCAATTATTTAAGCGTTATTCCGTTTAAAAAAAATAAGGAAAAAAATGAGTACAAAGCAGTTGTGCTGCAGGCGCTGGAGCTGCCAAATATTGATTATGGTGATGTGTACCGTCTCCTCAATAATTGCATACGTTTCCTTGTACCGCCGCCTTAAGAGGGAATGCTATGGGTCATTTTTCCATACAAACGTTCTCGACTGTTTCCTCCCTGGTTTTTGAACCTAGATCAATAATTTTTTTATACAAAATTAATATCATCATTATCTATTACACGCACTTGGCCGGTATTTTTTTTACTTTTAATGGATTTTTATTAACTGAAATAAGCTACGTTTAAAAATGCGTTGATTCTTGTAAGTGTTCAGAAATAATGTGAAAAAATGGAACGCCACAATTGTATTATTTATGATTATTGAGACGGTGCAAGTGTCGTCATTGGCTTCCAAAATACTGCCTATTAGAATGTTACTATTACTCATTATTTTGTAAGTATTATATAATTATGATCACAAGGAAATAACGAGTCTTGGTACTTAACTATTCATAACCCTTCGTGTGTTATGCCAGCGACAGTGCTGAAAAAAATCTTTTATGTCACAGCTTGCTATGGTAATAATAGGTGTTAAATTCGAGATTCAAGGAAACTATCATGAAATTGGGGTTGGGAATACTAAGATTTTTAAAGCAAGATTAATTGAAGTGCTGCATTATAGCAATCTTTTTGAGTCTGCCGGATCCGGTCCGGATCCAGTGAAATATTGCCCGATCTGGTGGCTATCAAAATATACTGGATCCGGTTGCAATCCCTACTTGCATTACTGTCAAAGTTCTTGCTTTCAGGCTTCCTCTTATATACTCATTCCTTATACGATCCAATCTCGTCACGCCACACATCCATCTCAACATTCTCATCTCCGTAACATGCAATCTCGTTTCATCCGTCATCTTTGCGGCCCAACATTCCGCTCCATACATGACGGCAGGTCTTATAATGGTTAACCAACCCCCTAACCCTTCTATGAGGCAGTTAACTTAGCAATAATCCCACAGATGGCGTGCTTTACGTACCAAGTTCGTGGGTTTTTATTATAGGTTTTGTCATCCAGTTTTATTATGCTCCATTAGCACTATGTTGATAATAAATAAGAATAAGTTTCAAAGAATTTATGTCAAATATCTATTAAGAATAATTTACTGTTTCATGTTTAGTACCTAATGGATCATCATAAAACACTCCCACTTAGATGACAGGACGTTTGTTATATCTTATGTAAGTATGTAGTTAGTCTTAAGACAAAGAATTTATTTTAAATACATAATCTGTGAAAATTTCAACTGTCTAGCTACCGTGGTTCTTGAGATACAGCCTGGTGACAGACAGACGGACGGACAGCGAAGTCTTAGTAATAGGGTCCCGTTTTTACCCTTGGGGTACAGAACAGCCAAAAACTTCAAATACATGGAACATGTTTTACGTAATTAAGTCCCGTTTTGCTGTATAATAACAATAATAGCGGTCATAACAAGGTAGGTCATTGCTCTGTCATAGGCCGTTATGAGCAAGTCGAGTCATGACGAGTAATCATGACCTCTAAGAGAAGGTAAGCTGCGTGTACACAGAACCTAACACAAAAAAATACACATTTACGTTATATGGGTGTCGCGATGTGTCAAAAGACCAGTCCCAAATCTCGTAGACTATAGTTAGGGTTAGACGGTATTACATTAGGTTTCATTCTAACTATACCAAGTTGTTGATAAAGCGCAAGGTTTGGTTACCTTTACGCACACGCGTAATTTCACACAACTCGACGCGCGCGTTATATTACGCTTCTGCGTAAACACGCGGCCTTACAAAGCTAAAAGTAAACACAATTAGACTGTCACCGCCAGCCCTGAGCCTGAAACTTCCAGCCCAGTGGCTCAAAGCGAGCCAATATTAGAATCGAATGTCGAAATGAGAGCGAATCAGCTAAATGTAACGGTAGGACGATAGAAAACCAGATTTTAAGGGTTTTGAGCTTGAGTCCTAATAAATGTGATGCACGTGGGACAACTACTAAAACACTTCACTGGTTTTAATTATTCATGCACTAATTTTGAAAGATACTTTAATGAATACGCTAATAAATCTTCTTTATAACAGTACAAGTTAAAAAAATATTGTTCTTTCATTATCAGTAAACATAACCCATGAAAGTACTCGCACAACATCACACTTTAAGTTATTCGAAAAAATACATAAAGTTCAAAAAATGGACACCGTATGACCTTTGAAAATGGAGACGTCAATAGTTCCCTTCGTCCCAATTTGTAAGGCTGATATATCATTCATATCCCTTTACACCTAACTCAATACGATCATGCAAGTTTATTACATTAAACTGACAATTTTAAACAAATGTTATAAATTTTTTTGAACATAGTTTATTACGCGGTTCTAAAAAGATATACGCCACAAAGTTAAGCGACCGTGTTGAGAAGATCGTAATGTTTTTTCGTCTGTAAATATAGTGTTAGTCCAGTCGTAGTCTAAATAAGCGTTTGCAAAATTCCTTCTCGCTGTTTTATGATCATCCGTTAAGGCTACTGTCTCAGAATAATGTCTGTAATGCAGTCCAGTGCCGTGCAAATAATTTCTAACCGATTGAACCGCCAAACAGCACCAACTCTGAGTCATGTGGTCCTGGTAGCAAGACAGTTTAGGGAACTAGTGAACGACTCAACAGGACACTGTAGCCAATGGACGTGCAAGTCCAGAGAGGTGTCATAATCGCGTTACCGAACCTTTAGGAATTGAAGATTAGGTGCCATTACTTTCTGATTTAGTGTACGGCTCACCTAAAGTAACGCGGACAGTGTAGCCTATGCCTCCATCATCAGATCAGCTCGATGGTACCATCATATTGAATTGTCATCCAAACTATACTTATACCCAAAATTTCAGATCGCGATTATAATGTTAACCAAGAAAATATGTCTGAGCATGATTAAAATTTATGTTTGTGAAGGACGAAAAGAATTTGTGAGGGTAAACGTTTTGGGTATACGTGTTTTCTTTAAAATTCAAATCTTGCGTGGCTTTTAGGAGACCGTATATGTATAAAGGTACACAATTTAGGTAGGGTATCCATGCTTTTTTCTGGCCGTAAAGTACCAACGCCATTGTCAACGGCAAGCTGTTCGATGCCGGTGTGTGAGGAAAGCAAGTTCCTTGGATTTATTATCGACTCCAATTTGAATTGGAAGCGCCATGTTGACAGTCTGTGTGACAGGTTGAGTAGTGCTGTCTTTGCGTTAAGAAAATTAAAGCCGCTTATCTCGGGCGATTCACTGAAACAGGTTTACTTCGCATATTTTCATTCCCTGATGTCCTACGGTACCCTCCTATGGGGTAACTCCACGGATGCGCAAAGAGTTCTTGTAATGCAAAAACGTGCAGTTCGGCTAAGACGGATTTATACGGTGGGAGGGGTACTTTAAAGATTCGTTTTCGCAGCAGCTGGCCATAGTTATGGCCATAGGGACCGTTGCTCTTCGGTATTATGCTAGACGATCTGGCGTCGGTCCTCAGCACTGCTAGATGTCTGCTTTATGCTGATGATCTAAAAATGTTTTACTGAGTGCAAGAAGTGTCCGACTGTGTATCTCTCCAGGAGGACGTAAGTAGAGTTTTACTTTAGATATAGCTCGATAAGTTTCTATTTGACCCTAGCCACGTAAGTATACAGCGAGACTATCTCAGGCTTTTCTAAATTGTATGAGTTTTTTGTTACTATTGTCACGAAAAACAGTATTCACCACCTGTTTTCAACTACTCTTTGACACAATTGCTTGGCCAAGCTCCTGTAAAACATAAATACGGAACCCTAAAAAGAACATTGCGGGAAATCCAAAAAAAAAGCCCGAGTACTGTCTCGCCCGTTTGCTCGGTACGTGTGATTGCCGATTGGGGTATTAGGTGTATGCAATATTCCTTCAAAGGTATCCTAAGTGCTGGGAATAATCCGCTTGTACAAACCTTTCGCTGGGCTAACGGCATAAGGATATGGTGTTGTCCGATCACAATTGATAATGGCAACACTGCAGCACTGTTGTCATTATTGACAACAGATGGTTAGGTACACCAATTTTTTTCCAGCTCTATCAGATAATCCTTCAGGGGCACAGCATATGTTAGTGTAGTATCCTACACCTGCAAGGGCTGGAGTAGTGGGGGGAGTCAGCTGTCAACCGCCGTACCGAGCGGACGTGCGTGGGAGTGATTACCTGGTGTGATAATTAATTTTCTACGAGTCAACTGAACTAATTAAACAAACTTGGTATCTATTGAAAATCTAAGCCCTGCTGAAACGAAGCGCAGCCAACGGCTGTTTCTATTTTGTCGTCGATGTTTTTTACTTTTCTTCTGTACTCACGACGGCGTTCTATTGGTCAAATTCATTATAGTTCAATACAATTTACACATAATGTGTGTGTCTTCGCGGCAGTGAATCGGTCGCTGTCTCAGCATTATGCCGAGGTGTCAGACAGACACCTACAGCGCTGATTTTCAGACAGCACCGTACGTGACCCACGGAACGCAACACAACATACCGCCGATACAAACGTATACACAAAATACATAAATAATTAATATACTAGTAAAATAAGTAACACAAGCACAATGGGATGAGAGACATGTGAAAAACGCGAAACGGTTGGGATGTTTAATAAAACAAAATGGATACAAATTAAATAAAGTGCTGGATGGGTTAGGGTTGGGATTTTTGGAGCGTCAACAAATAGCCCTTAAGCTGGCGCCTAAAGGTATACCTGCTAGACGCTCCTTGGATAGGTGGGGGGAGATCATTCCAACACTTGGACGCCGCGAACCTGAAGCTACCTCGAAACGCCGCGGTCCGATGCTTTGGCACCAGAATCATCGCCTTACACCTACGCGCACTCTTAGGCCATACAAGTCTACTCAGCAAATATGCTGGGACCCCAAAAACGGTGCGGACTTTTTACAAGTGAAACGCACGCGAGCGTAAACACAGAATGAAGATTCAGGGCGGTCCGGTAACCGGCTTCGAGCTTCGATAAGATAATGATAAACACCAAATTATTTACATATCGATGCTAATGACTCGATATGGCAATAATGATACTGACCAGGGAGTGTATAATCTACACCGGCGCGTGGCGTATTCATTGAAACGGTTCAACGGAGCGGACTGCACTGTTACATTATCCGTGAACTGGAGTTCGGAAACGATATTGTCTGAGGTGTTACATCGATAAACAACGTGATCCGTGGCGACAAACACTAGCGCGGGGCAACCGAGCGGCAGTGTCAAAAGTCAGCGAATTGCTTACGTTACTTGAAATATTCTAAATGTATTCACATGGTGCATATGAAATTGTCTTACATAGGTAAATATCGACTTACAAAAATAAAGTAAAATATATAAAAAATAAATATATGCGTCGCTTAAGTATCAAATTATAGGTAGGTATATATAACGATAACGTATATAGGTATTATAGGTATTTTTGTCAATTACAAAATAAGTTAATTACTATAGTAGACAGTACCTTGTTTTGTTATTATGCAGCTAGCTACGCAGACGGGTCTCGCTCGACACCGGTCTGAAATTAAAAAAAAAAAAAAAAAAAAAAAAACAATACAAAAAAAAAATATTGTATACACGTTGATTGGATGAATTGGGTACATTATATTATAACACATGCCAATTTACGTAGTACCTGGTACCTCTATTTATAAATTAATTATTTATTTATTGATACATGTGTATATATATATATATATTTATTGATTGATTGATTGATTGATTGGTTTATTGATTTATTTATTTATTTATTGAGAGCACTAGCAATATACATAACTATAACTACCAATATACCACCAAAATATATCAAAATACGGTATATTAATCATGCAATAATAGATAATATTGTAAATAGGTAAACAATAATAACAATATGCCATGCCATTCCCCCCACCCCGCGTGGAATAGGCAGGTCCGATGATATTGCTATTGGTCGACGAGAGCGATTGATTTATTATGTTTGTAGATGCCTGCTTTGTAAATATCGTTAAAAGCTTTTGTTTCCTGGTAATTTCATTGAGTTTATTAGGAGGTTTTGTAAGATCAAATCCATCAATTTAAAGTTTATTCAATCATTTTGAACGCCGCATAAATAAAACGTTTGATTCAGTTAATATACAAAAAAATATCACAGAATATAAATATTAGTTGATCTCGCAAACTCGTCCATCCTAAACCAATATAAGATTCCAGCTAAGCATTCCATCTATTACCTGCTCAGAGCAAATTCTCTCTTTATTGCAATGTCATCGTTATACTAACAGTGGCCGCAATTTTCCACCTACTTTCCTCCCATTATGGGGTAAAATCGGCCATGTGTGGTTTACGAGGGACCCGCGAGGCTGTGGCTACCAAATTAAGGAATGTTACGACGTGATAAGAGACTTATTACACGCCTACGACATTCGTTGTTCTATTATTTATTTATTATTTATTCGCAGTAAAAATAATGTACAAAATAACCAAAAACACACAAACCAACAAGTTAAAAAAACAATTCATATTATGTATTTTTTTTTTTACATTTACGGGTTTGTCAGACCCACCAGGCATACAGTGTGACTTTCGTTCACCAGGCATGCCAAGGGTTAATCCCTGAACGGATTTAGATGAAATTTCCGTACAGATAATTTGAGACCCTTGGAAGTATATAAGTACAATAGTTTTTATCTCGGAAATCATCCCTTAAAATGGTAGAAGTGTGTTTGGGACAGCGATAATTACGCTTGCGCATAACATAATTTAATAGCAATATTTTTTCCAAGACGATAACAAGTTCTACGCAGACGAAGTTGCGGGCAACAGCTAGTACATAAATATACTTCTAAGAGATTTAATATAACATTTAAATTATATTAAAACTTTAGAAGGCAAAAACGCAGCCACATTCACATACACTAAATGCTAAACTCGAAGTTGTCAAGCACTCTTCGAGTTGCCAGGCAATCGCTCTTTTTAATAAGCTACCCCCTGAGTTGAAGGCAATTACAAGTTTAAATATATTAAAAAATAAGTTATAGGCCTTTTAGTGTGTTGTGAGCATAACACTGTAGACGCAATATTTTAACATTAAGGATATATTATTAAGTTAGTAGATATTTAATTATGTTAGAATAAATGACAAATGTACGATTTTGTAAAAGACAGCAAAAAAAAATCAAAAAAATATATATATATTTATGTGGATTTCACGGCGACATATAGGTACACCTCGCAGTAGCGTAGTGCCATACACCACGGCGCCCCAGTCGCCCCACCCTCGCCGGCCCTGCGACCACGAAAAACGAAACTCGAAGTTCGTATACATGAATCCCTGTCACTCGAGTATTGTGAGTGCGATAGAGATGGAAATACCCGACCTTCGAATTTCGGACTTCGTGGTTATAGCTCTGACGAATTTCTAGGACCTATACTACCTACATTCTAGGTACTAAGAGTAAGGGAGCGACCACACTGGTGCGTAACGCGTGTACGCGTTGACGAGTCGTATGGGTCACATCTTCTTCATACTTTTGCTGCGTTTTCGCTGTCTGTCACTCTCTGCTATCTGCCCGCGCGGTTCCCCCCATGCGTTACAGACAACCCAGGCGGAGCTGTAAGATAAAATATGCCTATGTCCATCCTGAAGACCCACTCGACATACTCACTGGTGAAAAAAAAAATAAAATCGGAAGAGTATTTCCATAGGTTTCACCCCAGTACAGTATACAAAATATACTAACTTACAAAGCTTTTATAAGTAACCAACTATAGCTAAACCAAATTGAATAATCTAGACTAAAATTATAAAGAGGAAAGATTTGATTGTTTGTTTGCATTGAAAAAAAACTAGGGTTTAATTGATATAAAGGAGTATAGCTCCTAAAAGCTAAATACTTATACTTTAGTTTAATTGGTACGTAGAGAAAAAAAAACAGTGATGTTGATACACCAGGTGGTTGCGCCATGGCAATGCGGCCAATTCAATATGCTAATGATCTTATTGCATGCATTAGTTCTGCAATGCAGTATTATACGATCTATGGGTCAAGATTGGTGATTATGGACTGTTGCGTAAGTATCTCTTCGACAATATTATGACAATCGACTGTCATATTTAACTTTTTAATCCATGTTCGACCCATCAATGGCGGTCCCCCGTTTTTAATAACATACAAATTAAGTATTTCCGATCTGTTGCCACAAGCAACGCTGACGCTTATGTAGCCTAATGTTTGGATGACGTCACCAGTATACGATCTAAGGGTAAGCTGCTTACTTTGAATAGGTAAATCTTGAAAATATTGGTCATAAAAATACTTTGATATAGCTGAAATTTTGCTTCCCGTGTCAACCTCGAAATTACAAGTTACATTTTCAACCTTCAAAGACGCATAATATGGGCCGTCACCCTCACTGCTAACTGCTAAATTATAAAACGGACAGTCGTCGCTGGCATCGCTATCGTCGGGATTATTGAAATATAACTGACCTCTCGACATCTTCTTTCCGCTCGTACTACCAACTGCACTTTTTACTTTACACATTACCTGTAAGTGCCCTTTTTGTCCGCAATTGTCACACGTATAATTCTTGAACCGACACCTGCCATCAGCATGCCCCGCCTTGCCGCAGCGCCCGCACGCGCGCTGCCGATAGTCGGCGCGCGCGGCGGCAGCGCCGGCGCCCCGGCCCGAGCCGAACCGATGCAAGCCGTCGTCCCCTAGGGCGGGCTGTGTGGCCGTCCGCGCTGCGCCCGCGGCCCGCGGCGCGCACGCGGTCGCCGCGTGTCGCTCCGCCGCCTCCAGCGCCAGCGCCAGTTCCACAGCGCGCTTGTAGTCTATATTTTGCTCAGCAAATATCCTGGATCTCATGTCTTCATTAAACAGCCCCGACACAAACTGGTCGCGAAGATTTACCTCGAGACAAGCGTTAAAATTGCACGTTTTTGCTAAATGTTTAAGTGCTTGTAGGTAGTCTCGAACACTTTCTCCTTGTCGCTGTGTTCTCTATATTTTTTTGCCTTCTTTAACTTGGAGTAATACTAATTTTCGAGTCTACACCCCTATTGTTTGAGATATTTGAATGGAATATTCATCATTAGGCATATTTTCTTGCCTTCTTTCTTTTGAAGTAATAATACATTTTGAGTATAAACCCCTATTGTTGAATTGTATGCAAAATATCGTATCCTCTCGTGGGTAAGTACAGTATAAAGTTATAACGACCGGTTAGCCTAGTGGGTAGTGACGCTGCCTACGAAGCTGAAGGTCCTGGGTTCGAATCCCGGTAAGGGCAAATATTTGTGTGATGAGCATGAATATTTGTTTCTGAGTCATGGAAGTTTTCTATGTATTTAAGTATTTATATCCATTATATATATCGTCGTCTAGTACCCATAACACAAGCCTTACTGAGCTTACTATGGGACTAGGTCGATTTGTGTAAGATTGTCCCCTAATATTTATTTATTTATTTATTTATAACTACTACCAACTAGGCTGCAGAGGTCGTCGATTTATCTATATAAGTATGTTTATCGTCGTGTAGTACCCATAGTACAAGCTTTGCTTAGTTTGGGACTAGGTCGATTTGTGTATGATTGTCCCCAAATATTTATTTTAAATTATTTATTTATACTAACAAAGAGAATAACATAGAAAATAATGAGTCAACAAATACAATTAATGCTTTAAATAGATTTCTTCCAAATACAAACTGAGCTATGTTCGTTTTTAGGGTTCCGTAGACAACAAGGAACCCTTATGGTTTCGCCATGTCCGCCCGTCCGTCTGTCTGTCTGTCTATCTGTCTGTCTGTCTGTCCGTCTTCGGCTTAGCTCCGTAACCATTACAACCAGAAAACTGTAATTTGACATGGGTATATAAATTTTTTTCCATCACTATAGAATTTCTATAACTTTACCTAAGTACGAGTATATTCCACGCGCGCCGACCTAAGTGCAAGGCCTGAGTGGACGCCCCGCTCAGAGCGGGGCGTCGAGCGTCCATATAAATTGCATTTGTTTTATATGGACGCTGCACGCCCCGCTATGAGCGGGGCGTCCACTCAGGCCTTGCACTAAGACGAGAACGAACGGGCGGGCGAAACGTAACATGTGACTGGGTAATAGAGGATGGGTATTGAAGACATTGAAGTCTAAAGAGATTAACTAAATTGAGGGACAGGTGTGATTATAAAATGTTTTTATTGACATTGTTTGAATATTAATGGTACTATCTGATTCAGAATCATCAGAATGTAAATCTGGAGGTGGTGGGTTCGATCCCAGCTCGTACCTTTAGGTATTTTCAAAAAACTTATGTACGGAATATCATTTGATATTGAAGAACACTGGCTTTTCGGTGAAGGAAAACATCGTGAGGAAACCGTTCCCAATAAATCCCACATTAAAGTCTAGTTATTTCCCTTTGGTCTGGGTTGGGTTGGTCAGATCGTTTAGAGCACAACCGGGAAAAACTGTAGGAGGATGATAACTTTTTTTTTAAATACAAAGACGGTGGCAAATAAGCGTACGGCCCGCCAGATGGTAAGCGGACACCGCAGACGCAAGGAGTAACATGGGCGTTGCCGACCCTAGATATGTTTGAGGTTTCGCCGTGTTGACAGCTGAAGGAACAAATTCCCTCGCTCTCAACATAACGCATCCTCGGGAGCTCCGGCCACCTTGCTCAGCTCCAGGAACACAACACTACTACAGAGCAAGTTGTAGTGATATTATGGCTGTGGTCTTCTGCAAGGCGGAGGTACTTCCCCAGTTGGGCTGCTCCACATTCGAGCGGGATGACATTTTGCTGTGCCCTACCTCACCAAAAATATATATAATAAATAATTGTACTAGGTATCCGTATGATTTAGCTATGCGATTGAAATCCTGTCTCGTGGATCTCCAGTCGTGGTCCTGATTCATACCATCGACAACATAGCTAACTGATCAGCCGTGCACTTTATGTGCAATTGTAATAAGGTTCTATATAAATACAGGATGGTCAGTTAACTGAGTTGGCGTTTGTACCTATGCGTAGCTGAACCCAAAAAGATTCGTAACAACTATGCGTGATTGGAGGCCAGAGTTATGTTGGTTCACCTGAGGCGACTTGTCGATAAAACATTAGGTAATTCAGGCTTACTTATCTCTCTCTTCCGCTCTCTGCAATTTTATAGACGCATTCAGAGTATACGAGCGAAATAACCATTAGAAACGCTAGCTACGTTTAATTTATAAGTTAATCACTACTAGTTTTGCTAAGCGTATGGTTTTATGATCCAAAACAGTTTTTGTTTTAATCCGTCGTAAATTCTCATGTGCTCATGGATCGGAATCAATACAACATCTGCGTGTGCGTGTGCTTAATGCTTATCTTTTCTGTGTGAGAACAATACCAGTGAGGTGTAATTTTTACACGCTAAATGGACTCCGTCTAACTTAGAAATAAACGAGTGTCATATTGTTCAGTAAGGATTAGGTAAGATTGGTCTACCGGCGCGACAAATGTACTCCAGGCTAGCAGCTCGCCTCAATGTGTACGCCTAAATAAACTAGGACGTGCTTACAAAACGAACAATGTAACGAACAAAGTCTGTTTTTGAATGAATAATATCATTAGTAATGATGATATTATTCATTTAAAGACAAAGTTTTGTTTTGTTTCAGAAGGTAAATATTGACAAGATGCAGAAATGTAGATATTTTTTGTAGGACTCTATAGAGAGTTAGCGGATATAAGGTATTGGAATTGGATGTGTTTCAAGATCCGTAATACTATGATGGAAACGCAAGGTTACCTTGGTACATTGGGAATTGAGGTACCTATCTCAATTGAAATACTAGGTGGAATTCAAAATTAAAAAGGAAGAAATACTTATTATTTATAATTATTCCCCCGCTTAGGTATGTAAGTTCAGTAAACATCATTTTGAAAGCAAATATTTTTGCTAACGCGGGAGTTTAAGATATTAATAAAAATAACATTTGCTGTCGTTAAATTAAGTTATCTAAAGTATAAACAGTACCTAACTAATTATGTTAACCTCGTGCCTCATGCAACATTGCGTACCTTAGGGCAGTAAAATAAAAAGATCGCAGGTACAGCACCTACCTATATTACGTATTTATCGTACGAGCCGAAGGCAATGGGTGCATCTCCGTTATCTTCCCCATGCTAACAAGTGGGATTTTGTGATTGCAGTTTTATACCCAGAGTGATAAAAAACTTAAAAAAGTTTGAAAATAAGCTACACACACCTACATAGTTTACTATTTAATTAGATGTAGCTATACCTTTACTATATGTATGCTTTTCAATTGTACATGTTTCTGGCCAGTTTCTTAGTATCTGCCCTTCACGTCACACAATATTTTCATCTGGGCAAATCTAAATCTTTAGCCAATTTTCCTATTATTTTACGTGTAATCCAGTGACCAAAATGCCATACGATAAATAAATAAATATTTTCTTTATTTATTTTAGTATTTTTTCCATGCAATAAAAGTAGGTACTATAGTTTCATGTATACATGTGTTTGTGTACTATATTAATATTATGTATATTAGTGAGTTCTTTCAATACATGTAAACTCAATTGAGAGGTTTTGTCATACTATATTAATATATATTATATTAATTCTGTATACATATTCCTTTAATTTATTGCCAACTATTCTAACTTTTAGGAGTAGACCACGTAATAGCTATTATTATGACTTTATTACAATTATATGTACCTAGATACTAGGTATAGTTAATTTTTGTTGGCTACAAAGTTAAATATTGATAAACGATTGTGATTACGATAAAAATATCGAGTAGTTAGTAAGTACTTGTAGTAAACCTGAGGTTGATGAACTTCCGTTAACTGAATGGGAACGCTAGAAAACTTGCACTCGCAATTTTACTTAGGGTACTTATTAGAAATTAATCACTGAAGTATGAAATAAACAATGTTATAAATGTCCTATTACGAGTGTAATAGCATTATCAGCTTGTTTGCATTAGCTATGTTTGCTTCTCTTTCATGAAAAAAAATGATATCACCCACGAAACAGGTTTTAATGAAATTGTCTGCTTACAGCGAGTGTACCAGAATAACATAATATACCTAAGCTATATTTTTAACGCGTATTCATGAAGTCGTGTGCAGAAGCGAGTTCAAGATAAATAACACTTCAATCTAACTATATATTTATGAATTTGTTTACGTAAAGTTACGCGCGCTTATAAAATGTAGAAAGTTGACTAACTTTCCATCACTCATGCATAATCGAACCCACAACAATTCTCCAGTGTTTTGAATTTAATATGTAACCATTGCATTTATTTGATCGATATTTGAATAACGAATGAGTATTCAATTGCAAATAGTGAACTTACCTCGAAGGTAATTAATCCCTTGTCTCCGTACTTGTCGAATATCTTGTTAATGAAGTATTTCTCGGCAACCTCCGCGGGTTGCGCTGGGTGCGTGTTGTTGAGTTGGAGCTGGTTGCCGGCGTCGTCGGCGCAGGCGGCGCTGAGCAGCGCCAGCGCTACGACGGCACCCGTCGTCAGCATGGTCGAGACTGAGTGACTGCGTACGCGCTGTCCCCCTCGTATTGTATTCGTCATCAAATTTGTGTCACGATGAAATTGACGATCTCTAATTTAATTAATTGCTTGCCATATGAATGGTAAAATTACCCCCGAAAACGTTACCCATAGCTATTTATCGTAACTAACAGCTAAGCAAAAATGTGTGGTTAAAATACAATAAGTGAAATACAGTAATACAATACGGGGACGAAGTTCCATTGCAGCCAACTTAACAAAACGCAGAATACATGGATCTAATATATACTTTAATACAGAATATAATATATTGGCAATATTTTCTTTACGTTGGTAGTAGACAAGAGCATCTTAAAACAATGTATGAAGTTCCGCCTCTTAAAACGTAGTGGTTACCTATATTCTCTTTGGTTAGACTCAGGATTAGTGTTCTCGATGTTTGTTTTGAAGAAGAACTCCCGAAGAGTTCGAAACATGTCGCCTGTCGTGACATTTAATACGTTAATTTTTTAACCGTGGATTTATTAGTAGTATTTTAGATATGTCTCACAAAAGTTTAAATTCGATTATAGCTGTTTTTTTGCTTTAGCCTTTTACTAGACATTATAATGCTAAATTACAACCCTTACGTGATTTAGTAAAAAAACGGAAGGTCATATTTCAGTTATAGCTCTCGAAACTCTGACTTACTAGCGAAAATTATATCTTCAAATATAGGTACTTACAGATTTTGTCTTTCTTTCCACTTATTATAATTATCTATAGGTATTCATCATGTTTCATCTGACTGTCGGGGTATATACTATGCGAGAAGGAGCGGGGCGTTGTTGAAGTGTATAGCGTTCCATGATGAAATGTTACTATTAATTATATATTCCCACCAAACTTCACCGGTGTTGCTTTTCCAAGATGGCCGCTATACGCTGGCAAAGTTCGAGCGTGCCTATTTATGTTTTATATCAAAGACCACTAGATGAATATAAAAGATCTTTTTAAAGTAACGCAAAAGCCAAAAAAACTGCACAGCCAGCAGCAGAAGTTGCTAAGCAGTCCTAGTGCTCAAAATGATCTACACACGAACTCTAATGTCAAGGGAATAAGGATCTATTTAGGTAATTTTGAGCGTGTTATATTGCTTAGCTACTTCTGATGCTGACTGTAATGCTAGGTTTACACGGGCTTAGTATAAATACTAAGCCCGTGTAATCTTACACTTACACTAATAGTAAATTTGTTATTAGTGTAAGTGATTAGGGACTTATCTGCAGAGTGACCAGTGGAAGCACACTATTTATAAATGTAGGTATATCTACATTTTCTTTTTATTTGAAACGGGTAGATTGGGTACGGTTATAAAAAAATATAGGCGAGTAGAATTATTGTACAGTTGATCCATGAAATCTCTCATTGAGTGTTTAACTACATATATATTATATTACTTTGTCATTGTAAACTTCAAGTTGAGCACCAGCTCAACGTCATTGTGAATCAACAGTACAGAATCAAAGCCAAAATTGCAAAGTGTGATGTTGTTCTATTTCTGATGTTGCGGAAATTTCCGCCAAAATCGATGCGGAGTTTTTGCGGATGCGGATGTAGTGTAATTCGCGCACGCGACGCTTACTGCGCGAGTTTTAGATATTCTCGCCATTAGTCAAAAAAAATCTTCTTGTCATTTCTGTGACCAAGAGCAGACACGTTTTTGATTTGTTCGCAACGATTGTAATTTAGTCTCAACGTGTTTGATGATTGCGTGATATCATAAAATGGATGGACGTTGTCTATTTACGTTTTTGACCACAAAATCCGCACCCGCGGATGTGTGCCTCCAAATATCCGCATCCGCGTATGTCAAAAAAACGCATCCGCGGTATCCCTGGTTATAACCATGTAGGGTTTGCACAAGGGAAATAACACGTGAGTTTTTAACACGTTCGCAACCAAGAACCCGCCTGGCAGGCACTCGTAATGTTTGCTCAGATCCGGCGGATTGCCGGCTCAGCCCGCTAGGCGGGCAGTAGCTATAATCCTACCTATAGGCTAGCTATAGGCTACCCGCCTAGCGGGCTCTGTCGGTTGTATTTTCATGAAACATGCGACCACGTATTATAAACACTGGCAATTCACAACCTGTCTCGACTTATCTCACTTGAACGTCCCTAATTTATTTTAACCCCGACATTTGAAACAGCGGCTGGTTCCCTAATTATTTTCACGATTCAATCGAGTTTTTATCGATCGGTTTTTAGATAACGCTAAGCAACGCCAGCCAACATTAAAAAAAATTAGAGAACCTATGACGTTGAACCTCGCACATTTAAACGTATCTACAGTACACAATGGTTGTATGATTTACTTTCGCTAAGGCCATTGATATAGCTACGAATCAATCAATCGCTGCAATGTGGTATGCTATGGAACACCATACATTAATATCATTTCAATCATTACATATCTGAAGTGAGGTTATTAACACATTGTTGCATTGTTAAGCTTGTAATACTGATGCAATTGTATGTGCTAATATAATAATAGTAGAGGATAATTTTTGAAGTGAAAACTTCTTTAGCGGCGCTGAGCACTTTTTGGGATGGGGAAAAATTGTTAAATACGCGACAGAGTTTTGTGACGTCAGATGTGAAGGAGGTCACTTTTTGCTGCTAGCCGATTCAACTTCATTCAAAACTGAACGCTATTCGTAAGAGTATAAAGCCGTTAAACACTTTTTGCAATAGCATATTCTGCAAATAAATTTGTAATAATACCAACGCGTCCTTCACTGTTTTGCTATTGAGAAAATTCGAATAGTTCGAATTTGGGCATTATTCCTAAAGAGATAAAGCTTAGAAAAATATTTACCAACGGCAAAAACAAATTGATATTTTGGTCGCCACCGCCGTCTGCTGAGCAAATTCGAATAGTTCGAATTTAGACGTTATTCCTAAAGAGATAAAGCTTTGAAAAATATTTGGCAATGGCAAAAACAAATTGGTATTGTGTTTGCCGCCGCCCGGAGCCGGCGGCCCGTCGCTTCTTCTATCTTTATCGTTCAATTAGATAACGAAATATGGACATTAAACAATAATCACAACGCTAAGCCAATTTGTCACTTCGGCCAGTTTAACTTTTTATCAAGGTACCGTTTCCAGCAATCTATTTATTTAACACATTGCTAGTACGTGATCTTTCACATTGCAGTCGTGTTCAGATATTTTCGACTCAGGTTCAGTTCTGATTACCTCATTGCACGCCATAATTCTAATGGCCAGTTGATGCATATTATGTTAACACTCACTGCCAGGGACCCGCCTCGCGGGCGCCTACGCCGTAGTCGCTTTCCGCTACATCCAAGGAAAGGAACACCACAGGATCGACTAAGAGCATAGCGCGTAGCGATTCTTGGCAGTGAATGTGTGAGTGTTCGTAATACATGCATCCCTGTCACTCGAGTAAGGGAGTGCGATAGAGATGGAAATACCCGAACTTCGACTTTCGAAGTTCGTGGTAGCGCCGCTGAGTGGAATAAAGTAACTGGACTACAATAGGTAATGTATAGAACAGCATGGTTAGCACAAGACGGGCGCGCGAGCTCTCGAGCGCTCTCGCACCAACCGTCTCTTTCTAAGTTTTCTAATAAGAGAGAGATGGATAGTGCGATAGAGCTCGAGAGAGCTCGCGCGCCGTCTTGTGCTAACCGTGCTGTTTTATACATTACCTATTGTAGTCCAGTTACTTTATTCATCCAGAGTTTGCGTCAAATCCGGTTGTTCTGGTAGCATACCAACGGTTCGTATATATAACATGTCCCAAATGATTGTTTTAGCAAAATGTTAATTGGCAAAATATTTAGTTGGTCATGTTTTAAAAAGACTTTATTTGTTATGTCGAATGTTTTGATTGGCATGTATATTTTTTCCATATTATTGTGATACATATTACTAACATACCCTAACCATGTAGTTAATATTATTACATTGATAAAAAGACCTCTTTTGTGATAGCGGTTTAAAATAAACGGGTCCATATTGGCTCATATAAACTTGATGTGTCGATTTTTTCTTGTTGCAAACAAGTTTTTCAGCTCTTTTATAAAAAAAATAACCTCGAAGACGAAAGCGGGAGCGAAGCTCCCGCTTCCGTCTTCTAACCTATCCGCGATCCGAGTCGGTTTTGCCACTAAGTCCCTGTTCCCTACTGCTACCTGAACTTATTCACCAGTATCTTGGTATTAGTTGATCTCAGAGAGAAGTTTATTAATACAAAATTTAGCAATAACTACTAGTATGTATATAAATAAATGTGATATTAAACTATATTGCTAAAAACCACTATGATATAAAAGTTTATAAACATAGAAAGTAGTAACAGAGATCCTTATGTTGAATAACATTATGAATATATAGACATTTCCAATCCATTTCCATTTCAATTTTTTTCCAACCGATCTTACTTGTAACTTAAATTATACATTAAAAAATCAAGAAGTAGTAAACTACATTAAACCTTTACCGAATGTAAAGTTGTGTCAATAAATTCTGATTAAAAAACTACTACGTAGTATTATTTGTCAAATATAAATTATGCGAAGTTAAAATTTGGTCAAAGGTGGTTATTTGACAATAAATGCAATATGAACGTTATGCGTAAGCAATGGTTTGATGCCTAGGTACCCATTTTGGTTTATTTGGAGTGTTGACGTTTATGTGAGTATCGTAAGAGTAGAAGCACGGTGAGTTCAGTAGAAATTCTACTTAAGGAGAGGAATCAAGGTTTGATTCTTGGTTTGCTCAATGTACCTAGAAGTTACGGCGTCCGGCCTCTGATAGCAATTCAAAATAAATACATATTTGAGGACAATCTTACACAAGCAGACAAAGCTTGTTTATGGCTACTAGACTGATATGCATTCATGAATAGATGCTTAAATGGATACTTATACAGGTATATAGAATCTCTTCGGGAATGGCTTTATTGGACAAATTTCGATAATTACCTAACTTAGTAATGTTTTACTTATATTTCACTAAGTGAGATTTTAGATGAGATAAAATACTATAGTAATAATAATAATACTATACTATTAACTTGATTGTGTCGATTTTTTTGCCAAATAAAACTTCTACAATGTTATAGTACTTAACCTACTTAAAATAAGTAAACCTGAATATGAATACAAAGAAGGAAAAAAATGCGTGTTCATATCCTTGGAGTCATTACTTATAGAGTACATCTGAATGTCTGTTAATTTAGCTGGCTACCCCGTGATCACTCAACACGGGCATGTTTTGACGAGAATCAGTGGTTAGGCATAGTTTCACTTACTTGAAACTTTTGACGTATTACAGCTACACACTTGAAATTTCACACACACAAAGTAATGGTCATATAATGTGTTTAATCAATAATTAGTGTATAATAAATGATTTTCTACAGTTTCCAGTATGGAAGGTAATAAAGGAAGCTTCTGATCGCATATTCATCGCCTCTGCCTTCAGCTCGAGCTATTAACACTTGCGATTAAGAAATTATTTCCTGATAGGTCAATCACCTTTTATATCAGTTAGTTTGAAACGGACTATAAGACACACAAATCTCTCTAAGTACAACACTTATGTACGCTTCTGTATACTTTGTATATGTATAGGCTTTTTTACAAATATATTTACAACAATAATGTTATAAAAACTAGTTTATAAGGTATTAGTGGTTCGGACTGCTGACTCAAAACAGTGGGTAACGTTTAGTGTTAGCGAAATCAACCTTAGTAAATGAGCATAAAGATTAAAATCGAATGCGAGCGTTATCCGATACCCGCTTCTCTGATGTAAAGTTAGAATTAGTTTAGGTATCGCTAGAACCCACCCACCCAAGCAAAAACGGATTCCTATACTGTACGGTATTTCTCTTGCTCTTTACGTTAAAAAGAGAGAGATATAGGGAGGATTATTCGGCTGTACATTATAGGGTTCCATGAAAATAAATATTGAATTATACCTAACTGGCTGCGTGCATAAAAAATATTAATAGTAGCTTAATAATGTTTTGACAACAATCTAAGTCTCACTAATGAGAGATGAAAAAGATAAATCTATACTGGAATCATCAAAATGAGAATAAATAGATACCTACTTGAACTATGTCTCTTGGATGAGTCTTGGATGAAGGAGTTTTATTTATTTATTTGAAGCAACAATGCACCCAGCCAGAACCTTTTCAACAAATCAGCCAAAGCAAAGAGATATTTTAATTATCTCTAGATACCTGAAAATCAAGAAAATTTAGTTACCAAAATATACATCACATTTTTTTGTTAATTTATGTTGTTATCTAACTTAAGGTCCTATGGAATTGTAACGTGGTAATTTAAACCTTATAATTAGTGAACTAAGTGCTATTTTGCACTAATTGTGATCTGATAGTGTTGTGACAAAATTATCAGCGGAAATACCGACCTTATGTTCTAAGCGAGAAGGTTAAAATTGTGTTAACAATATGTACACATCCTCTTTAGTCTCAAATAATTCCAAACATGATTTGAACATGAACTTTAGTAAATGGAAATAAGACACAATATAATATTAGTATTGAAGATGTCTGTTTTTATGTGCAATTACTCACTGCAATGAGCTATGCATTTTGTATTTGAAAATAACGTAGGACTCATTAATTTATAAATCAAATACTTATATGAAACCAGTGTCTACTCATACCTATTTATTTATAACGCACAAATACATTAAACGTCAAAAAGTTAATAGATATAGATAAAAATGTATACATTTGTCAAATGAAGTCTTTCGTAAAAACAACGGTTCCCCAACGAGTAGTTGATGACGGTATACGGGAAAGTACAGTTGGCAACAAAAGCTTGTACCAAAAATTACATTTAAGACTGAAACTTATTTTTCACGTTGTTTCATACAATGAAGTAACTATGCACCTATTTGCAAAAATACAATTTTCATACATATATAGTTAAAGATACGTGTTTTTTTTATCATAAGGCTAGTATGAGTGCTGCATGTATAATTCGCGTGGCGTCAATCGTAATCCGTAAATACTTTTTCATAAGCATAAGGTGCTTAATAGCCTAAGCACCTTATGCTTGCCTAATGTGGCTTGCCTATTAATAATAGGTAAGCTACATTATTTTCTATACTCTCATGTGTCATCACATCACATAGTTGACGATAGCAGTTTTTTAAGAAAAACTATTTATTCTAGCACATCAAAAAAAAATCTTATTTCAAAGACCGTGGACGGACTCGATACATAATTGGAGGAAATCGGCTCGATAGAAAATAATTGCAAAGATTGGTCTTAAAATCATCATTAAACGGTTCTATGTGTTTATTTTTTTGACGTATGGGTCTGCAAAACATGAAGTCAACATATTCATACTTACCTAAACCGCTAACGAGTCATATTTCACAAATAATCCTCACTTTTTTTTTTTTCAATATTTGCGTATTATTATCTTCTAGGACCTGGCCGTCCAGTAACACTCGCTCTCGCGCGATACAAATATACAGTGTGCGCCGTATCCCGAATCCTCAAGGGCATTATGGTGTTGACAGCGTCTTAAACGGGTAGTTACGTCTATAGTAAATAGCCGTAAAGACGACCTATTTACTTCTTTCTATTGACTATGGCAGTCTGTGATAGCATGCAATACGAGCGGATGCGACCACGTACCGGAAGGCGCAGCGTGGGTGGGTGGGTAGGTGGACTGATGACCTGGTAATGGTCGCGGGAGCCCGCTGGACGCGGGTGGCGCAGCACCGGTCATTGTGGCACTGTGGGGGAGGCCTATGTCCAGGAGTGGACGTCTTTCGGCTGATATAAGCTAGCCAGCCGGTTTGAGAGCTTAGGCGCGCTCACCGCGGATCCTGCGAGCGAGCTGGATGTCCTTGGGCATGATGGTCAGGGCCACATCGAATGCATTCAAGTATGCTGTCGACGGTCGTGTGCTCGCATTTGCCTTATGTAGCAGTAAAAAAACGGAAGGTCATATTTCAGTAATAGCTCTCGAAACTGACTTAACTACTAGCGAAAATTATATCTTCAAATATAGGTACTTACAGATTTTGTCTTTCTTTCCACTTATTATAACTATCTATAGGTATTCATCATGTTTCATCTGACTGTCGGGGCATATACTATGCGAGAAGGAGCGGGGCAGCAGATGATCTGAGTTCAATTAAAGTTACAAGCATTATCGCGCATGGAGGCGAAATCTTGTAACCGCTTCTGAAAATCACCCAAACTTCACTGTGGCGCTGCCGGGTAAAAGGGTAAAAATCCTTATCTCCTGCTCATAGCGTCAATTAATATATATATAAACTCCATTTTTGTGCTCTACTCACAAACACAAAATCAAAGAGGCAGAATTATTTTTAACGACATTTTGACTAAAATAGGATTTATGGGTGGTAAATAATAAGTACATTATACTTTATAAAATAACTTAACTGTCCGTGCATTTTCGCCCGCGTATTGTACTGTTGCCGTTGGAAGTTGTCACTGGCAATCCTCACGAACCTTGTGCCACACGATCACCGCTTGGTTGGTGTTTGCACGGAAGGGCTCCTGTGCGTATGACGTCATCTGCGCACGCGCCTCAGCCTCACTCAACATTGTTTATCCAAAATTGCGTGCACACAACAAATGTCATATAATTTACGTATTATTTAGCTATGTGGCGAATTGGCATCAAACTAGTAACTACACGGATACCAGAATACCACCCACGATTGCTACTAGATGGCGCCAGAAATCATAAATTCCTCAAAAGCTAAAAGCTGAAATTTTCGGAGCTGACATTCTAACCCGACACCAAACGGTGAATGCTTCGTAATATTTAACATAAATCATACAAAGAAAATATGGATCCTTCAGATATCTTTAAAATTACTTCCGGGGTTGTAGGATTCTTGCATTAAGAATAATATTAATTTAAGGGGCTAATGTTATTATAAATTGAATAATAAATCACATAACGAAATAATTTAGCACTTTGCAACGCAATAAGGAAATATCCTGTACATTGTTTATGATAATAAGGCTCTGAGTTATAGGTTACTTGACAATAAATGAATTAGAAGTTTCAACAACACCCATACTCTATTTGCTTAAGTTTTGATTTATATATCACTTCATCTTTGTTAATCCACTTAACAATATTGACACTTGAAAAAATAATCAAAACGACTTGGAAACTGTCACAATCAGAGAATTAAAGATCGCTCGCGCGCACGCTATTTAAAGATCCCACAAGTTTATTGTCCAGGTTATTTTATACAAATAGTTGGGAGTTGTAGGCGATAGGTACATTAGAAGTATCCCCATACTCTTGAAATACGAGACAGTATTTAATGTACTGTACTGTAATTCCTTCTAACCGATCGATACCAACTAAACAAACGCAGCTTACTCAATCTCAAGTAGTTTCAGCTATCCTGAGGCCGGTATCGGTTGATGAAGTTAAGAACGACGGCCACTAATGAGGCTTATCAAACGCTTATACAAATACGACGATTCACAGCGGCTCTTTTCCCAGAGGATTACACAAAGAGTTATTGTAATAGCAATCATTAGAATAGGTACTCACAGACACCCTTTGATTGGAATCCTGTAATTTTTGAGACAACATCCACAAATTCGCAGCCAGGTTAACCATAGAAATTTATGCATAAAAATCAAAATGATATTTTTACTAGCTTAAAATCAAAAGTAATTAAGGGTTGAAGTTGACAATTTGTCCAGATTGCAGATATTTGGTCGTTATAATCGTTGTAACTTTGCCGTTTTCCGATGGAAAATTCGTAAATTTTCACAGAACGACAAGGGGAAACTGATAAATGTCCGCAAATGGGACAAAAATATAACGAGATATCAGCGCAGTAAACAGTAGTCGATGGAACTTCTGAACTGAAGGGATATTTTCTCGGTTTTTTAGTAGATTTCTATTCTAAAACACCAAAAAACAACCATGTACAACTAATTGTCTCAATAGGGTCTGTAGAATTGATGTTATTTTCAATAGAAAAAAACCTTTCTAGACCTCTAGAAAAAATTTCCGAGATTTTCACCTCAAACCGAGAAAAGTCAATATAACGTCAAATTTAGTTGAGCGAGGCGAAAATCCGGAGTTTCTAAGTTGATCTGCTCTGGAGATATTAACAATTTAAAATTGGGTATCAAAAAACAAAATGGCCGCGACGCGAAATTCTGCGACCATCCGTTCTCGAGATATTGGCCTTCAAACATAGAGTTTGACAGTTCGGCGGCCATCTTGCCTTTTTTCAACCGGCGATATCTCGGTGACCGGAGGAGCTATAGACTCACGGTTTTCTTTGCTGACCCCAGCGTAGGCCCATCCATCACCCCCGACGGTTTTCAGGAGTCTTCAGAAGACTTGCCGTCTGAAAAATCCTGAAAATTTTCGAGGCCTGAAAGTGGTCTGGACAGATAGCCAAGGTCCGCTAAACAAGTGCCATCCAAAATCCGGAGTTTCTGCGACCACGGGATCGGGAGATATCAGCGACCAAAGTTCGATTTGACAGTTCCCGCCGCCATTTTGAAAAAATTCAAACTGTAATATCTCCCGAACGAAGGGTCGTAGAAGACTGCGGTTTCCAGTGCGGACATCGACGGGGTTGGCTGCGGGTGGGGAGAGAGTTTTCAGTTCCCTCCGGCAATTTTCAGGAAACTGAAAACTGAAAAAATTTCCTCCCCTGAAATCGCTGCCAGAGGATAGAGCTCATTGAGCCCAGTAAAGCGAGCCCAAGCACGGACCTGTAGGACCGATAGAACCGGAGATACGAGCAGATACCGAATCGGGAAACCGGTTCCGGGACCGATACCAGAAATTTTAGATTACAATATCTCCGGATCCAGTGGGAATAGCAGAACCGTGTTTGGTATCGCTGAAAAGGGCTCAGAGAGAGCTATCTATTGGACAAAAAATTTCGGCTCTAGGTAGAGTCCAGAAAATTTTCTGCTAAAGAAAGACAAATTTCTATTCCTAGATAATTATTACTATTATTAAATGCCTATTACCATTAGGTTACCATAATAATTATTACTATTATTAAATGCAATAAAATTGTGTGATTGCCAAGTTGCAGAATTTTATTTAATTAGCAAATAAAGAATAATAAGAATGCCTGAGACTTGGTACGACTTTGTCTAGATTTCATTACTTTTTAGAGATAAACAAGCAGTTCCATCGAGACTTGGCTAGTTTTTTACAGAATGTTTTTGATGGGATAACATTTATAATCTCTGTTTAAGCCCAATGGTTAGCTGGATAGAGAATACCATTTGGACATTAAGCTCGCCATTTGTACATGTGTGTATTTTGTGCAATAAAGTTTAAAATAATCAATGTATATAAAGTAATACGTAAAAACAACCCATGTTGAATTTGGCTAGAACGGGCTGGGAAATTGCGATCTTTGTCTGGCAACACTACACGCGCCGGCCATCCCTTTTGCAATTCCTTTCCTTTCTGTTGGAACAGAGCATGCACTGATGCGGTGTTTACAATTTTAGATTAAATAGTGATTGTGTGTGAATAGTGTGCAACATATAACTCAATGGCAACAGGCAGGACATAAAGAAGGGGAAGAAAAAACCCGCCAAAAAGGCCAAGAAGGATGACCATGTGGCTCTACCAGCTCTGCCAGCCGAAGCCCCTCATGTGCCCCCCCCCATGCCACCTACGCCGGCGTCCAGGAATGAGACGTGGACAGACGTTATCGGGAAAGGCAAGAAGAAAAAGGAGACTGCCGCGCAGGGAGCAGCGCCACAGCCCAAGCCCAAGCAGACCCAAAAACTGCGGGCACCACGCTCAGCGGCCGTAGTGCTGACGCTGAAGCCGGGAGAGGGCCGCCCCACCTACGGGGACATAATCAAGGAGGCTCGGTTGAAGATCGATCTGAAAGACCTCCAGATCGAGGGTGTCCGATTTAAGCGGGCGGTCACTGGAGCGACCATCATTGAGGTACCCGGGGCGACAGCGGGCGAGAAAGCGGATGCTCTCGCGGAAAAGTTGAGGGCAACGCTCAAGAGCGAGGACGTACAAGTCTCGAGGCCCACGAAGTGCTCGGAGGTGCGCATTACGGGTCTCGATGACTCAGTGACACCGGAGGATGTCAAGGCGGCAATTTCAAAGGTTAGCGGGTGCGATGCTGGCCTTGTAAAATGCGGCGAAATCCGTCAGAACTTCTCGGGGTTAGGCACGGCATGGGTCCGTTGCCCAGTAACAGCAGCCAAAAAGCTGGCAGAGGGCGGGCGCCTGCTGGTAGGTTGGGTATCCGCACGGGTGCAGCTACTGGCTGCTAAACCCATGCGCTGCTTCCGGTGCCTCGAGGCGGGACACGTCCGAGTACAGTGCCAATCTCAGGACGATCGGAGCGAGCTGTGCTACCGATGTGGCCAGCCCGGCCACAAGGCAGCCACGTGCACCGCCACGCCGCACTGCCCAGTCTGCGCAGCGGCCAAAAAACCAGCGGGACATGCCGTAGGGAGCAAGTTGTGCGCTGCTCTCAAAAAGAAGGGGAAGTTTGGCACTAGGCCACGGGCCACCCAGCCGAACTTCCACCCGGCCGCCAATGCGGCACCAGAGACTGAGGAGGCTGTAGAAATGGAGGAATAATAATGGCCCTCTCCTTCTTGCAGGCGAATCTCAACCACTGCGCCAGGGCTCAGGACCTCTTGTTCCAGAGCATGGCGCAGTGGCTGACCCACGTGGCTGTCGTTTCCGAGCCATACTTTATCCCCCAAAGGGACAATTGGGCTGGGGACCATGATGGCTTGGTAGCGTTAGCCACGCAAATGGCTGCTGGCTCGCCACCGTTCGATAAAGTCGATAAGGGAAGGGGTTATGTTGCCGGGCGCCTTGGCGGCATCCTTGTTGTCGGTGTCTACTTCTCGCCAAACAGGAGCCTGGCAGATTTCGAGTCTTTCCTGACGGACGTGGGTGCGGTCATTAGGCAAAACCGTCCAAGCTCTGTGCTCGTTGCCGGGGATCTCAACGCCAAGTCCATGGCGTGGGGATCCTCGTCAACGGATGCGCGCGGTCGCGAGTTGGAGGAGTGGGCCATCGCAGAGGGCCTAATCGTTGTGAACAGCGGGTCAGTCGACACGTGCGTGCGGCAACAAGGTGGCTCCATTGTGGACGTGACGTTCGCCAACGCCGCCTTGGCGCGCCGTGTCCAGGGCTGGGGAGTGCTCGAGGGCATCGAGACCTTGTCGGACCACCGTTATATTCGGTTCAGCGTCTCCGCACTAACAGATGCTCCGAGTGGCCCTATCAGCCGCTCTCTGAGAGGAGAGGGACCACGCTGGGCACTAAAACGCCTCAACTGGGACACATTCCATCTTGCCGCCGAAGTCGAGGCTTGGAACCCCGTTCCTGAGGGCCCAGTGGATGTGGAGGAAGAGGCGCAAGCGCTCGGCGGATCCATGACAGCGATTTGCGACGCAGCAATGCCCCGAGCAAAACCCGTGCCTCCGAAACGCCAAGTCCACTGGTGGTCGGTTGAACTCGACCAGCTGAGACAGTCCTGTGTAGCTGCAAGGCGCATGTACAGTCACCAGCGGAGGCGTCGACGCAGGGTCCCCGTCCAAGAGGCGGAACTGTACGCCGTTTACATCCAGTGCACGAAAGACCTTCAGCTGGCCATAAGCCAGGTGAAGGAGGGTTCCCAGCAGGAGATGCTCGACACGCTCAACAGGGACCCGTGGGGCCGACCATATAAAATGGTCCGCAGCAAACTTCGCCCCTGGGCCCGAAACTATCTGGACCCAAGATTTTTTTCTCTTCATTTGAGAGAATGGAATGATCTTAGATCAAGATATATTATTAAGTATCTGTTTCATTCAAAATGTTGGCGGTCTTCCTATTTTATTTTTTGATTTAAGTTTTTTTTCTTGGCATGTCCTCCACTAGCGCCTTTAATACTCATAAAGGAATGTATTCTTGAATGACTGGGCAGCTTACAAGCCGAATGAGGATTATAAATCCGTGTAGTGTTGATTACATTGCACTAATAAGAAAGCTGGATTTCCCAGAGACGTAATAGTTGTGAGCGATGTACCTGTCAAAGAAGTGTGGTTGGTATATTGAATATAATTCTACCCGTTAGGGTATTTTGTGGAATTGGCCCTTAGCTAGGTAGGGTAGCCTAACTAAATGCCCCTAACTAAGGCCCCCAAGTTGAATATCTACCAAAAAGGACCGTACTATAGATGTATCCAAATATATAATCACGTCCCACGTGTATTGTATTTTTACAAAGAGGAAATTGGCAATGAAAAGAATCGCAACACACGCAATGCTGCGCAATATGACGCGGGTTCCTTCCGTCACACTGAGCGGATGCGTTCAACAAATGTAAATTGATATCAAACCGATACCATTGCCGCATTATGATTATTATGAAGCTTTTTGACAAACTAAAATATTTAACGAGAAAAAAATTTTACATCTCAACTCTATGGGTAGCGGACAAATCTAAAAAAAAAAAAAGATTTATTTCTAGTAGTAAGGGTCACTGAGATAAGACGCAGACGGACAGACGTTACGGACATGGCGAAACTATAAGGGTTCCTTGTTGACTAAGGAACCCTAAAAAGGAAGTTCTCAACTGGGCAGGAAGCGTCGTTGCTAATACCTATTATCTTTAAGTGTCTATTTAGAGTGTTATGACCGGTTATGATACCTGTCAATATTCTCAGATTGCTCTTACCCAGTTTCAGCAGATACCTGGTTCTTTTATGATCCATACTAATATTTGGTGTATAAATAACAATATCGTAAAATAAAAGTAATTAATTAAAACAATTTCATGAAAAGACATCAATATTAATATTCAATAATTCATTAAAAAAAATATAACTCATAATAATTGTATATATATATATATATATATATATTGTTTTATTTAAAGCTCATTATTATTTATTTATTTAATAATTTACATAATAGACTTACAGTAGTGGTACCAAAGCGCCTACAACGTTAGGACTTAAAAATAACATAAATATATGACAGTTACACAAACAAATAAAAAGTAGCACTAACTAAATGTATTGCACAAAGCACATATTGTAGTTAGCAGGCTCTGCCAATTGTCTGCAAACACGTCGGCAGCCTGCCTCAGCACCGGAACTTTTACGACTAAGATTGAACAATCGACATTTTTAATCGTTAGTCGCGAATAAGTAGGTTAATCTTAATCGTTAGTCGAGTACATTTTGCCCATCACTGTACAAAATCTATGAAAAGAATTCGCGCGCAACTTGCAGCGGTCACTAGTGGCTCATAAACCCTTCACACCAGCGTTTTTCGTGGGGCGCGGGCCACTGGGCATTACATAGAATGATTGGGGGGAGGGGGTACCTACCTACTAAGGTGTGTGTGGATACCGCTGCTTCATACCATCTCATTTTAATCGTGTTGACCCATGCTCCACGGCACTGAATGCTGAATACGATCCGTCTATATTCGTAAGATGTAGAAACAGTATTCAAATCAGTATTTTCCTCGGTGAATGAACACATTGTATCGATTCGTTACCTCTAATTTGTTGAATTACTATACAAATGTTGCAATGTAAGATGTGAGCAAGAGAAACACCGTATACCCGACAGTATTTCTGCTATCATGCATATGTTGAGTCAGTTCTATGCTATGGGCTCATAATATGAGGCAACAGCACTGATTTCAGCCGAGCCTTTATTGCACAAAAAAGTCCATTAGGGCTATGTATGGAATGCGACCACTTGTAAAATTGTAATTGTAAGTTTTGTGGGATGGGGCGATGATTCGCATAATTTGTTACGAATATTTTAAGTGTATTTTAGATCTATGTTCGTGATTTTTTTCTATAGAGCGAAAATTGCTTGATCATGTTTCGAATCACTGATCTCACTGCAGAAAAGTCTTAAGATTACTATTCGTATTTTTTTGAAACCATATTACTATAAGGAACTCCAAAACCGTTTCGATTGCCTAGGCGGCGATGTGGACGAATTGAACGACGGGTTTATGGAAGCTGTCCGTGTCACTGGGTCTAAGTTCTTCAAGGCCCAAGGCACCAACAGAACTAAAAGGCTCTCTAGCTCCACTCAGAAGCTCATGAAGGACAGGAGTGAAATTATAGGGTCATTTCACCGGTTAGCGACCACCTTATTTCATGTGCCGGTTGGCGACCACTTAGCTGAGTTGGTGAACTGAAATGTTATTTTCTCGGTTTTTTACTAGATTTCTATTCTAAAACAACAAAAAAATGCATGTACAAATAATTGTCTGGCTCGCCCGCCGCCGGCGGCGAACAAAATACCAATTTGTTTTTGCCATTGCCAAATATTTTTCAGAGCTTTATCTCTTTAGGAATAACGTCCGACTTTGAACTATTCGAATTTGCAAGAACAGCGGCGGCGGTGAACAAAATATCGGTAGACCACTTTTTAATTTATTGTACAGTCACGGATTTTAATTGTTAGGCCACATGCCGCTGTTCGCATTCTAGCCGTATAATACAAATCGGGTTTAGTCGTTTATGCTCGTATATTTAAACAACGAAAGCTTCGTATAATAAAAGAGCAAAGTCATATCTCTGTCTTTATCATTGTGCTTGTCAGGCTAGAGATGTCATTTAGGTTTGAATCTTTCGACAATAATGTTACATTTTCATGCATTATTAATGGTTGGCTAATATCAGAGCCGGAACTACCAACCTCACATCTGAATCACTTCCTACACCCAGAGTTAACCAATAGCAGACCTAGCAACCGTAACCTAGTAACCAATGTTATAACGTAGCGATAGTAATGGAGAAATAATGATAGGTCATTTCGACGAAGGAGAAACGAAAAACTAGCGACTTTATCCGAATGCGTGGCGTCTAGGATACAAATGTGACGTTCGTGACATTATCATAATTGTTGCACATAAACGTAATCAATCATCAATAACCGCATTAAGTTCCCGAAAGTCGACATCGCATCCGTCACGCACGCATTGATAGTTTGATGACAATTGCATACTGTAAACACCAAAATTGCGATATCGCACTCACTACTCTATGCATGGCAATATTTTATTCGGGGACAGAAATGATGTAGTAAAAGTTAACCGCCGCCATCATAAGAATTAAATAAGAATTTGACTTAAGTCAGTTTTGTAATTTGTTATGTTTCAGCTATCATAGCTAACTACATAATTATATTATTCTTAAAAAAATAGATACTATTTGACAAAGAAATATATTTATTAAGAAATTTACTTATGTAAATATCGGCGTCCACATTTTACACATGCCTTGTTCGTTCTGGAATACACATCAATACACTTCATATCATTTTAAGTATAGCATAAACTCATCAACTTTGTAGTCGGGGAGCATTTCTCCTCGCTAGGCTTCGCTGAATACAGTGGGGTGATGGTCTTCATGGGTCCCATAAAGGCGACATTCAGTTGCGGAATTCCGCCTGCAGCTGCTCCCGATATGTCGTCTTTCCCACAACGCAACAGTGTTAATAAATCTAACACGCTTATGGTTCTACGAATTTGGCATTACTTTAATTCTTTAACAACGTTATAGAATGAGCTCTCGCTCAAAGTTGGACGAATACACGAGCTTGTCACGATCAAATTATCGCATTAAATACTTTAATAGTGGTTATGATTCATCAAAATCCATAATTCAGAATTGTCATCTTTGATGTCAACATTTAACTGTCACTGTCTTTAAATTCAAAAGAGGTCTGAATCAAAAATATTGCTTGCATGCAAAACTTATTGCTCATTGACATCTCATTAGCCAACATTTAATTTTAACCTTTAAGGGAAACACATTGTTTCTGACTCTTCAAGATGGCGGGGTTCACGGTGAAATTTATATTCAAATATTTACAACAGTTATCACTTAAGACAGTTATGACAAAGTCAAAATCATGTATTTATTGTTTTATTCCCCTTTTAGACAGCAAATATGACGGGGAGGACACTAAAAAGTTGATTCACCTCTATGCTTTAATAAATACCTTCTGCTGTGTCGTTAAAATACTACGAGTATCCAAGTAGGTACTTAAAGAAAACATAAACAACACAACACTAAATAAGTTGAGTTTTCGGTTTTATTGCTATCTCACTGCGAGATTAAGTAAAAGACTGCACCTGCAAGGTGCACACTATAGCTAGGAACATACTCGTACTTGTCCCACGTACGCAACGTATGCAATAACTACGCACAATTGCTATCTATAGATACCAATGCTAAAGTACTCTTGATTTGGCTGGCCGCCGTGCTTCCGACACGTATCCACGGGCTGAATCACGCGGCGGCCTGCATGAAATCCTGCCGATATCAGCCCGTGTAGCGTCACTAGAAACTCGCCTATTTAAGGTCGAAAATCGCTCGATATATTTCAAATCGATTCACGGTACCCACGGTACACCTTAGTACAACTAGTACAAGTAGTACATGAGCACACGCGTTCCCGGCGCGTTCAGTGGTCCAAAGGCTTTTTATTTAACTTGCAATGTGTGTAATATTTTTTATCCGGGTGGAGTCTTGCAACTAAATTTTGATTCGTTATAATAATAATAGACTATTCAACATGTTTGCATACACTATGACCGTTTAACAGATCAATTTAAATTAAACACACAGCCAGTTAAGGTTTTGGGCATCGCATGTCGAGTTGCTGTTGACACTTGCCATTAAGTGCATTGCTGGGAAATAGGCGTCTTTTAATTTACTAGATTTCAAGTGATCAACGTTATTTTCAGGACGGCAAACCCGAGAACGCGCCCCAGAAAGTCCTCCCCCAGCACTTCTACCCGTACAACTACGTGCCGAATTTTCCTTACAACGTTGAACCGGGCGCTCCGCCGGGTGCTCCCCTGGAGGACAAGGGGAAAGAGTCCGAGCGAGCCAAGACTACCAGCCCCCTAGACAAGGGGAAGGGGAAAGAGCCGCCACGGCCGAACGACACGCATCAGATACTCAAGGAGAGCATTGAGATGAAGGCGCAGATGGGACAGTATGCGTTCCAGCGGCCGGTTCTGACGCTTCGCCGGCCGCTGCCGCGGCACGTTCGCGCACTGTAGGACCGCGGTTCTACCTAACACTATTATTTTTCTTCGCTCGTCGTCGTACCTACACTGACCTGCCTTACAGAGTCTACCAAAAAATATTATGATAACTGTACATTAATAATAACAGTAATTATCATAAATCCGAAGCAAAGTTTATATTTTCCCAAATGACATTTGACGATTTGTTTTTTGCCCGAGCAAATCATTACATGTAAGGAGTAATGATTACCTAAGTATTATAAATAGTTTGAAGTAATTATCGATGTTTATGACGGTAGTCAATAGGGCAGTTAGTAAGAACGTTCATCAGTATTTCAAGCTTACGAAAGGTTCTGTGCATTTAAAAGTGCCATAGGATTTGTGTATTAGCAGTATTAGCACAATTCGTTAATCATCGTAAAGCCTGGCGTTGCCGACCCTTCATATTTTGACTCTGCGATGTGAAAAACTCACGAGCTATCTTTAAAATATTTTTTTTTGAATTTCGAAAATTGGAATTGACAAAAAAAAACTAGCTTCTGCCCGCTTTGTCTTTGTGGACCCGGGATAAAAACTATCCTTAATTTTAATCCAGGCTATAAACTATCTTAGTGCAAAATTTCATCCAAATCGGTTGAGCCGTTTAAGCGTGATTGTGTAACAAAAATCCAAACTTTCGCATTTATAATTTCAGTAGTACAGTAGGAATGAACCTGCGGCGCTACCACGACCTTCGAAAGTCGAAGTTCGGGTATTTCCATCTCTATCGCACTCCCTTACTCGAGTGACAGGGATGCATGTATTAGGATGTGGTAGCGCCGCTGCTCACAGACCTATACCGAGAATCGGTTGAGAAAAATACGAGAAGATTTTTTCGGCCCAAGCTGAAACGGAGAATTATGTAAAAAGAACAACTAACGTTTACTTGCCATAAACGTACGAACACATCGTTATAAAGCGTAGCTAATACCTAATCGTCCATGCAACCGAGTACCGAATGAAGACATTGTCTGTCGACATTTTATGGGCTTCAATCACTGTTAGGGGAATTGTGATAGTAAACGAAACTATTTAAACGGATTACATCGCGAATAGATCAACTGTAGACAGAACACATAACATTTATTGACTGACACTTATCTGACATTTTGTGCCCATGCCAAATCTTGGGATTAGGTGTCAAAGCGGACCCCGGGCTCCTTTAGGGCACAACCGGGAATAACGCTAGGAGGATGATGAGATTACATTTCGTGCCGTGACGGGACGGAACGTTTCTGCTGTTCCTTTTTTTTTTTTTTTTTTTTTTCTTTTTAGGCCCGCTACAAATATGTTTGTGGATAGCCTCACTGGGGGCCTAATGGGCCGCCCAGGAGGAAGTGCTGTTCCTGCCCGTGCGCCTGCGCACGCTTATTGCAAAGAACGCAGGCGAACCCACGTGATCAGATATAGCGTATTACCATCCAGAGAGTCTATTCTACGCACAGGTGAAAGAATTTTTGAAATCTGATTTGGGGTTCCGGAGATTACCCATTACATACAAACTTGTAAACCTTCAAAGCTTTCTCACAGTTTCCCTTTCTACAAGCTTTTATTTAGTTTCAACTGTTTCTCATCAAATCTTGCAAGTTAAATTTTACAAGTATAGTTTGGATGACAATTCAATATTATGGCACCATCGAGCTGATCTGATGATGGAGACAGAAGGTGGCCATGGGAATTCAGTACTTAACCGACGTAACCCCGATGAGTTTAGGCTCGGTAGAATCGTCTCAATGAGCAGATCATCAGATGGTATACAGAAAAGTACAGTCGGCAATAAAAGCTTATCTGCTAAATTACTTGCGTCCGCAATCAGTTAACCAATCCATATGTCACAATCATTGTAGAGCAGGCCGTAATAGTTGGTTTACTACGTGCGTTAAAGTCGGATTCTTGCTGTGACTAGATAGATATACCTAGATAGGATAGATATAGAAGGACTTACTTTCAAAATTCTAAGAACATCTATCTGGTCTCATTTCCTTTTGAGACAATCTAATTACCTAAGCCTTTCAACATCATCAAACGAAGCGACGACGAAAAAACTTCCCGGAGGAGTTTCACTAAACTTTCTTCTTTTAAACTTAGTATTTAGTATTCCTCATTCATTAATTACTATAGGTTTATTACTATTGTTCTCTAATGTGAAATGCCAAAATAATTACGATGGTAAAAGATCCATTACCATTAAAAGAGATTTATCTACATTCATATCCCCCAGGTATTATTATAAGTACAAATAACCAACAAATCACCTATTTTTAAACGTGTGCAAAAACCCCCTATGGTGAACTTATTGACCTAATTGACGCCCAGTGGCAAGTTGTTTTTTTACAACACAGGTGTTTTATTTATGTACATCGACACAGATAACCCTTGGCACTCAAATCACTTCAAGTGTGCCCTATAAAATTTGAAGAGTTCCCCTCATTAGAAAGGATATTAAACAAAAAAATAATTCTCGAAATCGGTCTAGGCGTTTTCGAGTAATTGTGGTACATACATAAAAAATAAAAGATTGCGACGAATAGAGAACCTCCTCCTTTTTGAAGTTGGTTAAAAATAATATACCAACACAAGCGCATGAGTCAATAGCCATATTTGTTTTTACATTGTGCTACGAAAATTTAAAAATTATATTTAAAAACTAATATTTTGATGTCTTAGAGAGAGATAAGTTTAAAGATATTAATATAATGACATTACATTGTCAATACATCTATAGCTCCGCACCTCCGTCCGGAGATGAGGCGCAGTGTGACATCCGCCTTATGACGGTGGCGTCGTTGATCGGGTCGCCACCTTCCCTAATATATGGGTGAAAGAGGCGATGGCTGAGGTATGCGTCATACTCGTGATCGCGTGCTGTTTGTGGAGTCCGGACTGTTCATGCTTGCAAGGGCGAAGATGGTGAAATAAAAGATTATTTCAGTTATCCCAGGGCAGTTATACAGTCTGTTTAGAATATTTAGTTCATTTCGACAGGAGATTGCTTTTATATTACTTCTTCCTTAAAGAGGTACATGCCGTATAATTATGTATATGTAATTTTCGTCATCAGCCTCCGTCCACCAGTTCATTCACTGGTTTACAGATATCCAGTGAATGAACATCAACCGATAATTACTTGGTTCATTTATTGGTTTTACTATTTTTTTCGGAACCAGTTAATGAACGTACATTTGTTACAGTTTATTAATTGTTGTAGAAAAAGTAAACCAATAACGCTATTCCGTCTGTTGGTATATCGATATAAAGCCAAACAAAATCACCCGTTTGCGTACAGCACCCGAATTAAATCTTAAGATGCCTTAAAAATTATAAATGTGTCCTTATATAGCAAAGAAATATAATAAATAAATAAATATTAGGGGAAAATCTTACACAAATCGACCTAGTCCCATAGTAAGCTCAATAAGGGCTTGTGTTATGGGTACTAGACGACGATATATTTCATAGATATAAATACTGGCAGGCGCAGGACAGTGGGGTCGCGTTATTGTGAACACGGTTGGGTGTTAAGGCTGGCCGCATACACTCGTTTTCCGTATTCGATTCCCTAATGCGGAATTTCCATTTGGAATTCCGTGAGACTAGCGCAAACGTTCGTTTTTCTTCATTCGAAATGTATACGGATGTCGCAAAATGTATTTGAAGATAATAAGATGCCTATCTGTCTTTAAGATTATTTATTCATCCTAGGTAGCAGGATGATGTGATGAGAATAAGTATCAAGTATCATAAAATTCGTCAGTTATTCCTAACGTATGACCTCGTAACCATCCGTTAAGGTGGTTCGCTTTCCATAAAAAAACGTTATTTGAGATTCGCAGGCTAACGGCGTGATATTTTAAGCGAACCACCTTAATGGTACATAACATATTAAGTATTTGAAGGAAAATCTCCTTCTATACCCTTACTCATTTAAGGATATGTGCAAATTCGACCTGGATGACATTTCGCTGTGCCCTACCTCACCACAAAAAAAAACACCTCAAAATTATGAATGATAAGTGTTCGATACCGGTCTTTTACCGCGGGTATCACTCGGTTGATAATCGGCGAAGAAAAAGACACGTCACTATTTGACGTTTTGACGTCTGTCATTTTGGTAGTATAACCTAGAATTTTGCCCTTGCGGGGTTTGAGCAACCCATTCTTTGATTTGTATTTGATTTTTGAGAAAGAATTCGGGACATTTGATTTATGTTAATTGGAATCAGTTCATAATTGAGGCCAGGCGCTCATATCGAGGAGTTTTGTTTTGCCTGCCAGTGTTTGGAGCCTGAAGTGATAAATTTAGTGTCGGTAGTTTGGTGCGCATACGTGGTGAGCTATCATCCAGGAGCCAGGAAGTGTTCACCAGGACACGCGACGGCCCCGACACCCACACTAATACTCATACATTCAGATACACATATCGAAGCCGCCCTGTACAACGGCGGATGAAGCTTCCATCAAGGTAAAAGCACGTTTTGTTTTGTACCGGACCGATACCTGGCGCATCTTCGGTATGCCACGCTTCTTGGAAGCTATAGCTTAGCGGGGTTATACCGGTCGTTCTAGTCCAGGCCTCTATTCGGGTCAGGAACTCGTCGGGCCCAGCCCTGGCATCAACCGAGTAGAGTCTTGCAAGCCCGGGCTAGTAGCGAATTTTGAGCCTGGATTCGGGTATTTTTTTTAAAGCTGGATAGGGTAGATTCACAATTTCATTAGGTAACTTATTTAAAAAATGGATACATCGATCTGAAAAAGACTTGTATACGTTACGAGCACGAAACTTTTTAGTGGCAATATCGATTTATCGATTTTATTTTTTGGATTTAAATTATGGATAAAACATTTTTTTACAGAATGAGTAATAAGTACCTAGTACATTACACAACTAGGGCTCTAAAACAAAGAAAGGCCGATGTCGCAGATGTTTGGTGCTCGAGCCGCAGGCGAGGGTCATAAATATGCGAGAGGGCTTTCTCTTCTCAGGCCCGTGTTGTGTACACAATTTTATGTCTCCACTTGGCCAAAAGGTGGGTTTTTCATGCTACACGGACGCTATTGTTAAAATAATAATTTCTTGAAAGAGCTCTCTCACGGATTCTCGTGCTCTAGGTTAAAATATGGCGTTAACTTATGGCTCTTTTTGGTAACACAAAGATTGTCTGTATGAATACCGTACGATATAATACTATGAAAATAACTATGATGTAATTTTTTCTAATAGCATATACCTACAGCTGAATTTAGTTTACGTACCAACACGGCTAAATGAGCACTCCATTATAGATTTTTGTCTAATGTTATACCCAATAATATTGCTTTATCTACTATTTCTAAACACTTATCGTTTAAAAATATACTAGCTTCCAGCCGTCTAACATTAGGCAAAGAAAATCTAACACATTTAGTTTTCTTGGCATTTAGTAGCAGATTGTTAACGGTAAACTAATCGAGTATTTTGACCAGTGTGCCATTAACTCTGCTAGCTATAGTCTATTGATTTACGGTCAACCTTATAGTATTTTATGTAATCGTTATATAATGTATGCTTTTTCAGTCGAGTACCACGTTTAGGCCACGAAGCTTGCTGAGTGGCCTAATTAAGGTACGAGACTTAAAAAGCGAATTATATAACTATTGTATAAAATACTTTTTCTACGAGTCAACTGAACTAAATAAAAAAACTTGGTGTCTATTGAAAATCTAAGCCCTGCTGAAACGGAGTGCAACCAACGGCTTTTTCTTTTTTGTGCGTTGATGTCTATTACCTTTTAACTTTCTCATGACGGCGTCCTATTGGTCAAATACATTATAGTTCAGTAAAGGCGCCACGTGATTGGTCAATTTCATTTTAGTTGTCTCAACAGTTATGAAATGTTGAGTTGGCAGCTCCATAGTAAAAAGTATTTAAGTTTGGTGTACGAAGTCTTAATTCAAACATTAAGGTCGACGAGTATAAAAAAGATTTAATGTATCATCGGCAAATAATACATATCACAGAGATTGCTTCCTAGACGGCACATCATTAATAATTGTTATTGACCAAAAATAGAAATGGGTCTAAGATACTCCCTGAGACACTCCTAACGTCACTGCAGCTCCACTAGACTGGGTTCTATTTACAACAACTGTGTGTACGGTCGAGGTCATAAATACGTTTACACTTTTGCACCTTATTGCCTTGTAATAAGGTGCAAAAGTGTAAACATATTTTCATCACACTTGCTCGAAAAGGGCTTCATAATGCGCAGACATACAGAGCTGTAATAGCCTGTGTTACGCCCACGGGCGTAATGGTTTTTTTCTTAAATTGTATCTGTCACTCATGCGGCAGTTACAGAGCAAAGAGGTTTTTATATCAAATACGATGTCTGAAAACGTATTTATAAATAAATTTAAACTTAAAAAACGACTTAAACATGTTTAACTGAATTATTTACAGATTTAATATGTAGTTATTTAGTGTCTATGTAAAATGTTTTTAAGTGTTTTCAAATCGTGGCTGTATACCGAAGGGTCTTTGCCATACGCGCCTCACGTCAAATTCGCAACTTTGTAAAATAACAGGGAAATATGCGACAAACAAATTGCTACCATACAATGAACACCACAAGGTATATATTGAATAAGCATTATTTATCAAAATGTTTTTCAAAATTGTATAATACCATTGCCCGTGTGATGGTGTCGGGTTAGAAATGTTAGAATAGCACCGTCGAGCATTCTCAACCTATCATCCGTAATTCGCCCGAGAACAAACCCGTGTGCGAACCTCGGTATGAGGTGGCCCCTCACAACCGTCAATCTCTGTTGTGGCTTGAGGGGAGCTCTGGTGATGTTATCCAGAGCCTGCTGTATTGAATGCTCTAACATCACTATTTCCTTCTATACAAACATAACAATGAGTTCTCGATTGATCTAGTTAAAAGATCACAATTAATTGGTAAAATATAATGTAAACGTAAGTAGTGTTTACATATCGTATCTTACATTGTTCTTATTGTGTATTTACGAATACAGTTGTTACAGCGAAAAACGGTTGTTTTATAGCTGGCTGTCTGGGCTGAAGGCCAGTTGTGTGACGGTGAGCTGGTGGGAGACTAGGGTCTGGATTTCCTGCCAGGATTGCGTTTCCCTGTGGATTGTGAAGGTTGTATTTAGAATTCTGGAGAGATTTGACTGTTCTCAAGAGCATCATAGAATATACTCGTAATATAGGATATTTCGCATTGTGAAGACGCTTTTGATCATTTTGAAATGTCATAGTTTTATATTATAGAGTAATAGTGCATTACTATAGAGGCCGGGAAACGAAGGGTTGCAGGCCAAGTAGATATAGACGGATAGGGATACGCGGCCGGCAACCCCGTTTCTCGCCGAGATTTGTATAGTGCTTTTTTCAAACATGCAATGAAATTCAAATAAAAAGTAGCTAGTCAATTTGTTTTATTCGTAGGTTAACACAACTAAATAATACGTTTCTGAAGTGCACCGCCTGCACCGCCGCCGCCAGCTCCGGGCCCGCGCCCCCCGTTCAAAAACAAAAGAAGGTTGCTTTACAGGCCTAGGTGTGTAAGGCTGTATGAAATTCCTTTACATTCATCTTCACTCATCGCACCGGATACGTAGTATTTCCGAACCTAATTTGAAGTAAGTCACGTCAACATTTAATTGCAAGTTTGAGAAAAATTATATTTCCCTATTTACGCAATTTTGGTGAAGTTCATTGTTTCTTTGGTATTTTGCCAAACAAAGGAAATGTATGGTTTATTAATCATAAACATATCTACTTGGTAAATGCTGTATCATCTAGAATATATAGCTATGGAGCATAGTTTAGAATAGATTATGTAGAACACTTGATAGTCATGCATATAATTGCTTATGACCTAGCTACCTAACGACCTATGTAGCCTAGTTGGTAGTGACCCTGCCTACGAAGCTGGAGGTCCCGAGTTCGAATCCCGGTAAGGGAATTTATTTGTGTGATGAGCACGAATATTTGTTCCTGAGTCATGGATATTTTCTATGTATTTAAAATACAAACGTCCGGAACACTTATATACAACATTCAGTTTGCATATGTAATAATTTACTTTAAAAACAAAGTTTTAACCGACTTCAATTTAGTACTCCGCCAAGCCACGAGAACATTTCCACATTTATTTTCCAATTTGCTCCAGGCTATTATCACTGGTTAGAAGCTTGTGCAGCGTCCACATAAAGTTTAATCTTGTTTAACCCGAATACAATTTTCAAGTGGTCCTCAATTCCCACAAGTTTGATTATGTGGTTTTTGCATTTGTTTACGACGAGAGAACCGACGATTTATCCATTTCAGTTAAAAAATTCTCGATGAGAAGAACTAGCGACAAATCCAATGATTCATTGCGATACAAATATAACAATTCTCTTTAGACGCACTTTTTTGTGCGGAATACAAGCGACGCACTTAACATTAACAACAGATTTTTCCCATAAAGACATAATTACAAAATAATCGCCAACTTACACGACCACGAATCTCCCCTAAAGACCTATCGTAATGAAAAGGCAAGCTAAGTAAGCAAGTGTTCCCCTTTGCCGTTATATTTTATAACCCGAGATGGCGGTGCTAGCTGGAAAACCACGTTGTACAGCCGACCAGACTCACAGCAAACGCCTTTTGTCACATTGATTTAATAGTACGCGTTTCATATAAAATTAAACCTTATATACATAAAAAAACGAAGAGAATATGTGCCCCAAAATAGTTAGGATTTTGTTTGTTATGTTATGTTATGTTACGATTTCAGCTTTTTATCCTAATTAGTTGAATATTAAATGTCAGCGATAGAAACTTGTCATACTTTCCAGACGCTTTAGTCGCAGCAGATACACAAATCCGTACAACAAATCCGTACAAACATCCGATAGGACGCACTCACACAGATACGCGTCGATAACTGTATCTTAAGCGCAAGTCGGGGTAGTCGGCGGTACATCTATCCGCGTGCCGCCCGTGCACCTCGTAGAACAGGGGCCGTAGACAAGGTTACAATCGACAAGCGCTAACGTTAACGCTATCGAATAAAATGTATGGGAATGACAGATGTCATGCGGTAGTAAATATAAAAATCGTTTTTAGCATCGAGAAAGGCCAAGGTTTGGTCGTTTGACCATACAGCACTCATGGTCGATACGCGGTTACATATAAAGGCCATATAAATAAGGCGACCGACCGTCGGGAGACTCGGGAGCTCGCGAGCGACACTAAACACGCGCCAACGTGTAAACACGTCGCAAGCGCTTGCCCAAGCTACCTTTGATCTGTGTTCAAAAACCGACATTAGTCCGGATCGGGCCAAGCTCTCACAAGCTCACGCAAGCCAAGCCAAACACCCCCGTTTACACGCTTGCGCTTGTGGAGGCTTGCCAAGCCACCGCAAGCGTGTAAATGCAGCATAAGGTTTTCGGGGTGGCTGGGTATCCGGATGCATGCAGTTTGAGCCTTAATAAGGTTATGGGGTCTATACATGTCATGATTTGTCTGCCCTCATTTATCAGAAGCTGACTTATTGCTATTGTCTGAAGGCATGTTGCGCTGCTGATCGTTGATGTTGATGCCTAGCTTTCTCCAATTCAAGGTCTTGAAAACATCTTCCAGTGCAGTGGTGAACAGTTTTGGAGAAACAACATCTTCTTGCCTGACTCCCGCTGCAGTGGAATAGGTTTTGAGTTCCGATCCTGGAGTCGGACTGACATTGTGCCATTCTCGTCTCTTCAGTACTTTAAAATGGAGCTATAATATTTTTTTTTTCTTAGCCTGTTTGGGTGTCCCACTGCTGGGCAAAGGCTCCCCTCTTTTCCTCCACTCGGCCCTATTGCTGGCCTGCTCCCGCCAGTCCAAGAAGAACGCGTCCAAATCGTCCCGCCATCTCCTTTCACTGAACTGATCGAATCAGAAACACGGAACTGCGCTCCAAAACACAAATTGTAGATGTGAGCGCCAAGACCGCCAAACTCAAGTGGGACTGGGCGGGACATGTCTGCCGTATGCATCCGGAAAGATGGGCCAGGATCAGTACCGAATGGACTCCGCAAGACGGCCACCATGACTTTCTCCTCTTTTAAATATTACATTTTAACTGACTGATTTGGGCTTTGGTAAGCCAAGTTTAGGATGGGGACACCCCTCCGACATTTTTGTTTAAATGAATTCTCGCGTCGTATGCGTTCCGTGTGCGTGCATGATGCAAAAGAAGGCTACACCGGTTGCCACGCCGTACCTGTAGGCGGTGGTGGACATTGGAACTAAATCGACCTATCACCTTGATAATGAACCAGTTTCTCAAATAATAAACTATATTTTCTTCGTAGTCGATCACTATTATAAAAGCCTTTCTTTAAAAAAGTGCAAGTATTATTTTACGACATTTTCTGCAACTTTGATGTAATTTCTACTCAGAATCACAATTTCTTTTCATCCCAATAGGAGAAAAAAAGTTTTCCAAAATTCCCACGATCTCTTTCCATATATCCCAATAGGAGAAAAAAGTGTCCGATTTCCATACATTTTCCTATTGTGTTACCATCACCCCACCATACGAAGTACCTATATGGGAAATAGTAACAGACAGGAAAAATATATTTGGGTCATGTTTTGTCCTATCTGGGATATTTTATTGAGTTTTAATCACTTAAACACGTGTTTTGTTATATTCTGTTATATCTCCTCAGCATAAAAACTCTGTCACTGCTGTCTCCCGGCTCACCGGCCCAGAACAAGAACAAGAAAAAGCTGATTGACCCATTTCAATTCTATATCCCATAATGAAAAAAAAAAATATTTTATCTGGCCAAAACGTACGTCAAAATACAGTGTCATGTTTCAGCCGACTAAGTCTGAGAATAATTTTACCTCTAAATATTCAAACCTTTATAAACTGCAACGTATTATAGCATAGTTGAATACCAAAAACTACGAAATATCGAAAATTTCCACGTTATCCACGTTAATCCCCTAGCCTGATCCCCCAGGGGAATTAATAAATGCTGCGAACGGAAAGTAAATAAAGGTCAAACTACGGACCTACCTAATAATACGTCGATGATTTATTATGTCATTGCGTCGGTAGACATATATTTATATAATAAAGACTATTTTTAAAGTGTAAAAATGTGTGATGAACAATTATTAAGACGAGAGAGTTCATTGAAAAGGCCGGGCAGCGGGCGACGGACGAACAGACATGTTCTTATCAAATTGCCACCCCATGTCGAATCCAAAAAACCGATCACTGCTAATAAATCACGTACCTAAGTTAAGGGGCTGTCCATATATGACGTCATTTCAAAACAGGAGGTGACCATGGGATGACGGTGGTCATTTTATTAGGCGGGGAGAGTCCATTCAAGGTATTAACAGGATGATGATAAAATTCGTCCAAAATCGACAAAGAACGATGACGTAATATATGGACAAGCCCTAAGTAGTAATTGAATTCTAAATATTAATTAACTTTTTTGGACTAACTTATATATTCAGCTAACGTTCGATTTGTATGAACAAGTCGGAGGAGTTAAGTCTAACAACTTTATTTGAACGAAGGTACATAATTATTATGTGTCAGTGTGTCAACTCATCTTTTCGTCAGATGTTGCAGGCAGTAACTTGGAATTAGACTTTTTGCAAAGTGTCCAATCCCCCTATCGGTGATTCCAGGGTTTTTACTACCGGGCCAAACTACATTGGGACCCTGATGGCCACTTATTCCTGCTGCTGAACTGCCTTGCCGGACTCCAGACTTGAAATCGTTGTATGTAATGAAAAAATACAAATAAGACGAAATTATTTTATTTTATTGCTGTATAAAGCTACCAAGTCGACGTAACCTAACTATGTGAGTGATGCAAATACACAGTCGATTCAACTAGTTTTTTTCAATGTTCGGACTTTGATACTTCATTGAAATGTAAAGTTTTCAGTTTATGTAATTAATTTGTGCCTGAAAATTATGAATCGTTGCCGCACTGGTAAGAAAAAAAACTTCCATTGACATTTTAAATTGCGTGGCCAATGATTGATTAAGTACTTAAGTACACTATGCGTTTCGTATCACACTGAAGCTCAAAAGTTGGGTTGCATATAAGTTTAAGAAGTTGGATCAATGAACATTTTGGTTCAGGTAGGTTTATACTTTAAACAAATCGGCCAAGTGCGTGTCGGGCCACGCGCAGTAGCCTATTTTAGATTTAGTTTAGTGTATGTAGAATATATAATACGAGGAGCGGATGAACAAACGAGCGGAGCGAAAGAAGTTCTCTGACTTGGCTTGGCCAAAGATAATATCACATATCCGATTGTCTGTCTGCCCGACCGAGTTGAACAAACGAGCGGAGCGAACGAAGTTCTCTGACTTGGCTTAACCAAGGATTATATTGTATAAACGTCCGTCCGTCCGACCTAAGCTTTTCGGCCAATGACATTCTTTGAGAGAGTCGGGCATAAATGTTTTCGAGGAAAACTGTTGGTGGAAATTAATTCTGCATATATCTTGAAGAAAAACACCGTGCTTTAATGGGTGGCTGCTGTGCCTACAACGACAGTTTTCATGTGTTTTTAAGTGCATTTAATAATTTCCATTGGAGCTGTGTTCAAAATTGAATCGACAAAAAAAATACGACTAAAGAATGAATGGGCAGCCTTATATATGGCACGTTCCTATATCACGATAACTTTGTCTTTTTCTCCCAATACTAAGGTGAGAGAGATAGCGATTTAAATTTAAACACTGGCGGGAATGAACTTCAAAATGGCAATAGCCGCCGCTTGCGGTTAAGAAGTACCTTATTGCATTATAATACGCTTTCTTTTTGTATGGCGAGGGGTCGGAAGAAGTTGGTGCGGTGCGAGTATAATATAGGTTATGATTCTTGTTATCTGTGTGTGCGTGTTTGTGTGTGTGTGTGTGTGTGTGTGTGTGTTTCTGTGAGGTCTTTACTCTTACAGACTAGCATATTTTGCAAAATGCTTAGCTTTTTCAAGATTACGACGTAACTATTAGTAGGTACTTAAATAATCATTTTTAAACTATCTCGATTTTTCTCCCACTATCCGTCTATTTCTTATTAGAACACTTAAAACAAGAGATAGGTATAGTGCGATAAAAATCGAGAGTAGGTATGTCGCGGCCGTCGCATGCTAGACGTGATACCAACCCGAACAAACTAATTTTGCCGGATATGAGACCCAGCTAGGATACATTTTTCACCCCCGTAAACGTTGCACATTTCGTTGAAATCGTTGGTGCCGTTTTCAAGAAACATGGTTACAAAATATAACCTAAGTACAAATAAAAATACTAGTTTAACAATACAGGATAGAATCTATACTTGGTAATCATTGCGATCATCGTAGAAACCAAGGCAGTATTTTTTTTTGTAGGTAGGTAGCTAAAATAAAATAAAAAATCTTAAACTAAAAATATTACACGAACGTTATGACAACTAAATAGCTTCTTGTTGCATGTAAGTAACCATTCAACTATTTATTCGTTTTCGTTGTCACTGTCAATTGGTTTTTGCCGTCGGTAAATATTTTTCTAAGCTTTATCTCTTTAGGAATAACGCCCAAATTCGAACTATTCGAATTTTCTCAATAGCAAAACGGTGAAGGACGCGTTGGTATTATTACAAATTTATAGCGTTTAGTTTTGAATGAAGTTGAATCGGCTAGCAGCAAAAAGTGACCTTCACATCTGACGTCACAAAACTCTTGTCGCGTATTTAACAATTTTTCCCCATCCCAAAAAGTGCTCAGCGCCGCTATAGTTATTTACGATACAAGTGCCGAAAATAGGAAATTCGCAACAAGTGGTGATAAATTAAAACACGACCGCAGGGAGACAAAGACTTGATGTTGTCCATGGGGACAACATCAAGTCTTTGTATTCTCTCACAAAACATGTAACTTGGACAGCGGTTTTTATTTCCATCTTCCAAGAGTTAGGTCAAGATTCATCATCATCATCATATCAGCCGAAAGACGTCCACTGCTGGACATAGGCCTCCCCCAAAGAGTGCCAAAGCGACCAGGGTTTAAGTGTGTTGTGGGCGAGGGGCTAGCAACCTATCACTGCAATATCACATTTTGTCGATCTTTTATACCCACATTTATGCTAAAAGTGGCGCTGGAACATAAGTTTCATGTGCTCTGCCTACCCCTTTTGGGAATAAAGGCGTGAATGTATGTATGTATGTAATTATGCTATTTGCACTTTAATTTGCAGAAACTTTATTTCTATAAGTAGGAGTCTTGGTAGTTTCAGTAAATGTCAAAATAATCGATGTAAATTTTGTTACTCGCCTATTAAGTCATAAGTACTTAAATCAATCCATTTCGCGCGAACAAAGGTTTTATAGGTTAGGTTGGTTTCAATTTTCGTGCACGTTATTTTTCATTGGAGTTTTCTTTGTTTGACGGCTTAAGATTTTTAATTACGGCGTCTAAATTAAATACTTTGGTCTGTTGCCAGATATATATAAATTGGCCCGAACGTAAATGTAGGTTGCCTTTTGTGTAAATGTTTTTGAAGACTTTCGCAATTATAATATTAAAGTATGGATTACATTATTGACAGTCACGACCTCCTCGCCTGCCTCGGTGTTTACTACTTACTGTACTAGTTATTATTTGCTGTTTATGGTAGTACTTAGTTGAATGCTAGGGAACCTATTTACTTATGTACCGTCAGGTACTTAATTATTTTGCCTATACCTACTTACGGAAATTGTGGGCTCCCGTATTGGTGCAGGATCCTAAGTACAGAGACTCGAATGGAAACACAAATCAATTAATTCAATTAATATACATACATATATAATGCATACAATATAAACTTACATACTTACTTATACATACAATTAAATGTACCCGAACAAAGATATCATGAGGATCATCAATGTTTAATGGTTAATAAGAGATTATGGGTTTCCAAAAACCATTTTTGAAATCAGTGATTCGTTTGCGAGATATTGGGCTTTAAAGCCCTAATTTTTGTGCGAGTCATATGTCCCCCCCCCCCCCCTGCCGGCTAAATAAATCCGTTCGATTGATTTGAATGTTCAAATATGTAAAGAGACGGCATGGTCAAGATTTTCATTTCTTTGAAATCATTTTTAGTACAAGCTTTTATTGCCGACTGTACTTTTCTGTATACCATCATCAAATACTCCTTGAGACGATTCTAACGAGCCCAAACTCAACGGGGTTACGTTGGTTAAGTACTGAATTCCCATGGCCACCTTCTGTCTCCATCATCACATCAGCTCGATGGTACCATAATATTGAATTATCATCCAAACTATACTTATACCCAAAATTTCAGCTCAAATTTAGCTTGCAAGATTTGATTGTAGACAGACAGACAACGGGACAGGTGAAACTAAATAAAAGCTTGTAGAATAGGAAGTGAATTTCCTAGTTACTGAGTAGCGCTAATTTAACAACGTAAAATTCAATGCCTAGGGATAAAAGGATATTAATAAATCTTGATAGAGCCATACTAAATCGAGACTTCTAAGGAAAATATATTCAGCCAAAGAAAACCGCACGCAAACCACCCGTTTTTCAGTGTTTTTTACACAAATATATTTCCAGTATCTTTATATTACTTCCTCTCATTGTTTGAGAAAAGCACTATATTTACCTAGGCGGAATCCGGGATTGTCCCTTACTTTCCCTGCCTCGGCAATAATAGTTCAGCAAGATGAATGGATCGGTTCAACAAACTGTGTTTTTTAGGGTTCCGTAGTCGACTTGGCACCCTTATAATTTCGCTTTGTCTGTCCGTCCGTCCGCGGATAATCTCAGTAACCGTTAGCACTAGAAAGCTGAAATTTGGTACTAATATGTATATCAATCACGCCGACAAAGTGGTAAAATAAAGTGTTTATTTTATTTTATTAGGGTACCTCCCCTATACGTAACGTGGGGAGTGTTTTTTTTTTTCATTCTAACCCTAACGTCTGATATATTGTTAGATAGGTATTTAAAAATGAATAGGGGTTTCCTAAAATCATTTATTGATAATGTTAATATTTTCGGAGATAATCGCTCCAGAAGTAAAAAAAAATGTGTCCCTCCCCTCTAACTTTAGAACCATAAGTTTTACCTACTCTTGTTCTCTCCTTACCTATGTTCTTCCGTGGTAAAATACTATCCGGCATCCGGCCGGATACTACGCCACGATTCGGTATTCGGCCGTATAGTAAAATTATAAACCAATTGCTGAGCAACTACATCACGCCAATGTAGCTGTCCATGATCAATTATATGTCACACCAATGCATCGGTTGAATACCGTATTGGGTATGCGAGACATGATGCAGCAACTGTCCAGCGTTTTACCACTCTTACAATGCAGGTAGGCCGTGCAACACAAAACATTTTTTTTACCAAAGTTATAAACGAAAAATATTCGACAAGTTTAGTATTCTATATATAGGATACCTGGGCTATTTACAGGTATTTTTTTTTGTACAACAAATCCTCATAGTTTTAATTCTGTAGAGGATTAAAAAAAAAAAAGTGTAATGATTTTTTGTAATTTTGAATTTCTCGTATTTTTTGTATGGGTCACTGAAAATTTAGTCACAGAAATGAATTCCTCATCCTCGAATTATACGAAAAAGACACCAAACTTGATATAGTTGCAAGATGTATTCCCATTCTTTCTTTTTTGTCCCATTCACTGCAAATGTATCTTGGTAATCCTATATATTTTAATAGGATTACAAAGATATTTATGCAGTTAGTATATCTAGAAAACTGGACCAAAATTGCTAAATATTTTAGTTTTTCCTTGATTTATACACTAAACACTAGTGTAGAATTTAGTTTTAAAGTGAATGCGTGCTTAAACTAAATGCCTACGCATTAAACTAGATACCGACGTATGTCCGGCTGTCCCCCTCTATAGGTCGCATAACCCTGGGTGAGGCGTTCGCTCGAACAAAACAACCGTCCACAGGCTGCGGCGCGCTCGGCCTGGGCGAACCGTTCGGATGCTCAGCCGAACGGCTCACGAGCCACGTCTACACTGAGCGCGCGAAACTACCTGGAAGGGTCTATGACAAACTTTTGGTTTTCCCATCAACCCCAAAGTTCGTTTTGTAGAGTGTTTGTAGGCAGAGCAAATATCACAGTCTTTGATGTGCTTCCGGATATCTTCAAACATACCCGGCCAATAATAACGTAAACATATTTTCCTGTGTGTTAAAATGTCCGTGTGACATATAAAAGAGTTTCGCATCCTATCTCATGCGGAGATGTAATGTTTTCTTAACCTCCATACTTCCAACGTATCAGTTGCGAGACGAGAGAAAGTACCGGCATTTGCATTTCGTAAACTGTACTTTTTGAATATACACGAAATTACGTGCAAATTGCAAGGGCTTAGCTCGTGGGCGGCAAATCTCACTTACCGCCCAAAGTGACGTAAGAAATTAATAATGTATAATATTCTATAATATGTATATGTACCTATATTAGTAATGTATAATTAACAAACCTGCTCACTACATTTCACGAGAATCGGTTGAGATACGCGACCAGTTGAGAACAGCCGGACAGACACCGGACAAACGAAACGGCTTGATAGATTTTGACATTTGAGGTGTCGTTGGATTCCTCATAATCGTAGAAATGTAATGGGCTAGTACGAGTAGGTATGGGTATGTAGGTATTTGAAAAAAACAGTTAGCTTATTTTTAATATTTTAATTGCACTTGTTAGTTGATGACACTGCTGTCTGAACTTGTTCTCGGAGTAGGCAAATTTACATTATATCTCAGTCATCAGTTAGTGGTCACTGCCAGCCGTGACAAGGTGACAGTTTTCCACAAACCTCTGTACTGACGTAAAGTAAAGATATAAATTATTACAATGTATTCTCCCTAGATGGCGTAGCGCAATATATCACAAAAATTGTGGTTTTTTTAGAGCTACCAGACTATAACACTAATGGAGATTACTATTTTATAGTCTGAATACCAATGTGCAACCATGACTCAGCCGAACCAAGTGAACGTAGATATTGAGAATGTTCCACCTTTGGAGGTGTCGCCTCGAAACAATGTTTTGGTCAGATTGGATTCAATATCCAGGCCTTCGCCAACAAACAGAAGCGGTAAATGGTTCGATAATATATTTTTTGTAACTAGTTTTTACGTAATTCATTAAATGTGGAATATGGTGTTTTTACTTTATGCTATGCCGTGTTTTTAACCCCATACGTGTATCTTTGAAGGAGCACGTTTTCAGTCGCCTTTTTAAGTTTTATTGAGAGAACAATTTTTAAAAACAACGCAAGATACGACTTTTCTAATCTGGTAATTTTATAGGGTTATTTTATAAAATGTGTTGTAATTGCTCATGTAGATCGATGAAAATAACTGAAACTATTATTGGCACACAATATATGACTTAAATAATAATATATATTTTACGCACTTTTAGTAGTTGCTTATAAAACATTCTAGTCACTGCTATATTTAACGAATATTTTCTATTTTTACGAACTAGCACACGACGGCCGCGACATACTCTCGATTTTTATCGCACTATACCTCTTGTTCTAAGTGGTCTAATAAGTGAGAGACGGATAGTGCGAGAAAAATCGAGAGAGCTCGCGCGCCGGCGCGTGCTAGCCGTGCTGGTGACATTGTCTGATGTTATTACTGCGTCAGTGTTAAGATCTGACGCAGAATGTTGTGTGAAAGGCACATAGAAGTTCCTTAAGCGACATTTAATAGAACAAGGTTAAATAAGAGTGACTGTAGCCGAGCGTAAAGGCACGCACAGACCTTGCCTTAAGGCGCCTTAAGACCTTATGTCCGATCAGACATTTGTCTTTAACCATATACTCAATAAATCTTTATCATTATTCAACAGTGTTAAATGTGTAGCGCCATAACGTAGCGAACTTAATTCATCACTCGAATTCTCAACCAAATTCGATCCTTTCACTATCAAACAATACGTCTTGAAGTTGCTATCGTCACCGTACACTATCCTTGTGTCTTCACACCCCTCAAGGATAATCCTACCAAATTGGGAACGTATCCAGCGGCCCAGTTTCAGTGAGTTAGTTTTGTTGAGTGCTATCAGCCGAGAGGCGCGAGTAACGTAACGAGGGACAAACGCAACGTAGCGGGTGGATCCCGCGCCGAAGCAGAGGCGGCACGAGCAGAGAGTGCTTCCAGGCGTAACCGATCAAGTGTTTGTTAGTTATTATTATTATTGTTATCCAAAATCTTTGTACAGTCGACAACACAGCTAACTGACCATCGGAAATCTAATCTGACCTTAAGTGCATTGTAATAAGGTTCTAGGTTTTCACGGTATGGTCAGTTAGCTGTGTTGTCGACTGTACAAAGTGCATTGCGTGTACAGATATTTGTGAGCACCTTGTTTGAAACAATACATTTGACGACTGTTGCCACCGACCAAAGCAAAGTGTATGTCAGAGCTCTTCAATTGTTTAATTTCTTTTGCCGCATTTTTATAGGCAAATAGTTTTGGTTGAAGAACACTTAATAAAATAATCAATGTCATATTTTCTCAAAAAAGGATTCAAATGTAGTCAAATGGAGAAAAAATCAACGCATTAGTTATTATTAATAACGAACTTATTAGTGTCCAAAGTTTTAGGAAGGGGTATGTTTTGTCCCTTTTTTGCAAAACGCAACTTCATATGAAACGATGAAGCTTGTAGATTGTGACGTCACTATAGACGGCAACGTGCCGCGCCACCACCATCGACGCGACCTCCCCGGCAGCATCCTATAATGTGACGTCACACACAGTTTGCGTTTTCTCTCTCTAACAAGCAATATTAAAACGGTTGTAGCTTTGTAATTCTTTGAGATATCTGAATGGGATTTTCGTCACTAGCCATATTTTTTTGACTTCCTGAAAGTAAGATTTAGAGACCTCTTTAAATCGACTGAAAATACCAGAAAAATTAGTTGGGTAGTTAGACAAAAATGCGGCCAAAGAAATGAATGCCGCAACGCTCTGATAGTCACACTAGGCGTTTTATACTGAATGTTTTATCCAAAGCCAATCTCACCGCGGCACTAGTCTAGGGCTCTATCTAGTGTCACGGGTCACGAGGCGGGCTGGGGCGGCACCTGCGACAGATGCTTGACGATGTCCATCCAGTCCCAGCCGCGAGGCTTCTCGCCCGCGCGGCCCATCTCGGCGCGGTCCCACGCGCGCCGCTTCTGCGACTTCGTCAGCTGCTCCTTGCGCTCCGGCTGCTTCGACTCCGTCTGCGGACCAAAACAGAATTCACGTCTTAAACAATCGCCGTGTTTCGGATTCTAATCTTGTAACGTTATACGTACATTTTTAGTAATTTAACATAATATCATTACAATAACAACAACTTAAATATAATGTTTACACTTTTAAAATCATCTATTTACAATAAAAATACATTATTAATATAAATTAAAACTATTTTCAACAAAATGAACACAACTATTAAAAAATGCAATATAAATTCATCAGCGCAATCTTAGTGGCCCAGCGGTGTTTTGCGGATGCAACATTTTAGCGCTCCTCGTACCCAATCCGTTTTCCAGATGGAAAAGCGTGACGTTGCAAAATGATATAGATACATTTTCTTATCCATTATGCCATTGACTCTCACGAGATCACCAACTTTATCACCCGCAAAGCATCCCCAGACCATAACTGACCCTCCACCGTGCTTCACTGTTGGCATCACGCATTGCTTTATCATTCGTTCGCCTACTTGTCGTCGAACATATTGACGACGTCTCCCTCCAAAAATTTCAAACTTCGATTCGTCAGAAAATAAAACTTTAGACCACTGTTCAGACGTCCAGTTTTTGTGTTTCTGGGCCCATTTCAACCTCTTAACTTAATTCGGCTCCTCAGCAAGCGAACGAGCGCTCCACGTCCCCATAGATTGTAATTAGTTGTAAGTAGGATAAGGCAATACTAAACAACATTTTAAGTTTATATAAATTTATTCTGTACAAACACACTAACAAACATACAGCACATACTACTTGACAATTATACAGATCTCTCAGACAAACATAAGTAGATCGTAAGTAGCTAATGGCTATATTGCGTACGAACAGTTAAGTGCAGATTTGTAGTGTTAGATTTGGAGGAAAACCAGGGTGAGCTCTTTCCATAATCACTTTCAATGCATCCTATGACTTTGTAACGATTTGGTTCATTTACACGTGTGTTCATGTGCTTACACAGCTCGCACGATGATTGTTCATGATGTGATGTATTTATGTGCGTCCACAGGTCTTATTCTATTTGGGAGGCGTAACGGTATATGATGTATATGAATAAGGTTTTCCTACATGTCACGTACATGCGATAACACAGTTCTTAGTCGTGGAGTTCTTTAGTGTGAGAGGATTAGTAACAAGTGTAACAACAGGGTCTCAGATTCGGTAGTCTCAGCCTCAGGCCATGTCGTCATCAATCAAGGGTGCACCCGGGTTATAACTGGAACAATATAGTGTGTGAATTGGTACAGTATCAGTTGTGTGGTAAGGGATGTCTGTAAGGGGAGGTGGAGGACATTCTCGGGGACGAAGGTCCCCACATCTCAGATGGAGCTGGTACGCATAAGGCGGCAGCTCATATGTCAGATATATAAAGGATTCCGGAAGCTGTATGTGTAGGTTCCTAGTTGCATAATATATGCTAATACAGATACCTAAGCTAGAGTTCTATAGGTACTCATTCGCGGCCATGAGAGTGACCAGAAGTGGCTTCGCGACAGTATAGGTCGACACGTAAAAAGAGCCCTGGCGGCCATGCATACATTTAATATGGCGCGCAGAGCTCTTTTTACGTGTGTCGACCCGTAGGTACCATCCTTTTCTCGAAGCAGTTCAGTCCATTTTCGACCCCCCAATAACTTCGTTGTGGATAAAACTAGAACACGGTATATTTCAAATTTCATTCAATTTGAACCAGTACTTGAAGAATACTAGTCAAAGTTTCTTAATTTTGTCACTGACATGGCTTCTTTTAGAATGTACTTTTTGCATGCTTGCTTTAGATATGTATATTATTATTATTTTCTTTTACGTTCATTGTTTTTTGTATTATCAATGCCATGTACTTGGGGAATGAATAAAGTTTTAATCAATCAATCAATCAAAATAATAAATTCCAGTGCACAGCAACTTGGACCTTGACTCTGGGGAGTAAGATCCTGATTTCTAGTCAGATGGATTTTCGGATAAGTAATCTTTCGACAAAGTTTCAAGTCTCTAGTTTGAAAAATAATGTTTCCCCCATACAAACATTGCACCCCTGTCCCCTACTTAACCCCCTTAGGAGTGGAATTTTCTAAAACGCTGCAAGAACTTTTTATGCATCTTAATAAGTAATCTAATTTAGTTTACTTTTTTTTAATCCCCCCATCTACGGCATTTCATAATTTGACGAATTCGGCTCGATAGAAAATAATTGCAAAGATTGGTCTTAAAATCACATTAAACGGTCTTGTCTTTATTTTTTTGACGTATGGGTCTGCAATTAAAAACATGAAGTCAACATATTCATACCTAAAAAGCAGTATTTATCCATTGGATGGGCGCTCTTCCTCTAATTCTCTTCCCTTCCACGTGGCTGAGAAATTTACATTAGTTCATGTAAAAGTTGTGTAAATTATGTGTACAATTTTACCGTGGCATTTATTCGTGATCCTAATTTGACCACTCGCTTAATGCAATCATTTAATTAGAATTGAGTCAAATATGATGATGAAGGTGGATTTGACTCGCTGTTGCCAGTCTAAGATGAGTAGGTAGGTACATCAGTATGTGAAAATCGTGGTTTGTGGAAGGATTATCACCATATTCTCAAATAAACATTTAGAAGTTTACATTAGAGCTGACGCGTTAGGGCAAACTTGCCACACCTTATCAAGTAGGTAATTGGCAAAAATCAAAGAAATGAAAAATTTTCAATGTTTCTAAATACATACAGTAAGCAGCAGAAATAGCTACGCAAAATAACACACTCAAAATGATCTAGCTAGACCGTCCTTATCCTCTTATACCAACGAGTTGAAAACCTTCAATATTAGGTACTATGCTAATTAAATAGACAATAATAGATATACTGAACCAAACGTCATCGTCATTAGAAACTCTCAATCGTCTCGGTGGAAAGATCGTAAGCGCCATGTGTTTACACCACCGTGTGCTTACCCGATTTATTGATATAAATAAATAAATAAATATTAGGGGACAATCTTACACAAATCGACCTAGTCCCATAGTAAGCTCATTAAGGCTTGTGTTATGGGTACTAGACGACGATATATATAATAGATATAAATACTTAAATACATGGAAAACTTCCAGGACTCAGAAACAAATATTCATATTCATATATATTTGTTCAACTCCTCGTCGTTGCGGATGGCCAGCTGGAGATGACGCGGGATGATCCTGGTCTTCTTGTTGTCGCGGGCGGCGTTGCCGGCCAACTCTAGCACCTCAGCGGCGAGGTATTCCATCACGGCGGCGAGGTACACCGGGGCGCCGGCACCGACGCGCTCGGCGTAGTTGCCCTTGCGGAGCGGGCAAACTAACATTGGTTTGCTTGCGGCGAGCAGCTATAGCTGCGTTTAACAACACCTGTGTAGTACATTTCTTTATTTCGCTGACAGTGATTCTGACACAGGGCGTTTGAGTTGACCCTGTTTAAACACTTCGTTGGCAGCTTCGTTGCAAAAAAGAACAAAAGTTTTGAAAATCAAAGCATTCCTCATCGTCACTAGGCTGTGCTAACGACTTAATATACTGCAAGGCCAGATGGTGCATGCCGGACTTGTACAGCGACCTCACTACTCCCAACTGCAGATCCGTGTTGGAGGGGTTGCCGCTAGATAAGGCAATGTCGTGCGAGAGAAGGGCCTCCGTATACTGTCCGGAATTGATGAGGTGGTTCCGCTTCTCCTCCTCGCTGGTCAAGTGCGCCGTGCCGCAGCCGTCGACGGCATCCATTTCACCAATAGGAAGCTGTTGGATTATTCAGCGTCACCGAGACTTAACCCGTCGTATGCTTAGACACGGATCCGTGCCAAGCATTTGAACCTACAGTTTTCAATCTCAAGGTCATATTTTGATCAGCAATTTTTGACATCCGCATACGAGGGGTTAAACTATGGACGTTAGCAATTTTTTGCGAAATTAACGGTTAAAAAATAAAAATTGACCCAGGGTAACAGGGTAAGGGCAAATAGTGACAGAAAAAAGTTGAGCCCATTTATCTTATTTTATTAACCTCAACACAACAAAATTTCGGTAGGAATTGAAACACTTAAACCGGCAGCACATGAAAAGGGTTCCTGGTGATGAAGAAAAAACGAAGGGACAAGTAAAAGTTGATGACCCGTTATATAAGAACCAATCAAATTAAAAACAATCATACCTTCTCGGTTGATTTCCTAGGCATAGCTAATTATCACATCAACAGCACTATAAATAAATTAAATAAATAATAAAATGTCACAAGATTAATTCAAATTAAATAAACTGCTCGCTAGAGTGAGTTGTTGGTAAGTGTGAATTCTAATCTTGTTCTGTTCCGTGTTTCCGTGCTTCGCTGTGCGGAAAGGTAATCAATTTGTGTGTTTAGTTTTTCTAATGTTTTCTAAGCTTTGGCGGAACTTGCTTTGTACCTAATGAGAGTTATTATTATATATAATGGTACGGAACCCTTCGTGCGCGAGTCCGACTCGCACTTGGCCGCTTTTTTAACCTATAGTTGTGCATGTGAGCTACTCTCGACCCGCCTGAGTGCCTGACTATAATGTAATGTAATTATAATTGGGGAAGAACTCCATCCATATCCATACTATCCATACTAATATTATAAATGCGAAAGTGTGTCCGTCTTTCTGTCTGTCTGTCTGTCTGTCTGCTACCGCTTCACGCTAAAACCGCTGAACCGATTTAAATAAAATTTGGTATAGAGATAGTTTGAATCCCGGGAAAGGATATAGAATAATGTCGTGTATACATATTTTTGTAACTTTGGCCGTATCCATCTCTTTGTAGTCGACTACGACTACTACAGTCTGGGGAAATAAGAACATAAATATCTGTACACGCCTTTATGACATTTTTTATGTGGTCCCCCCCCTTCTAATTTTGGAACCGTATATTTTAAAAATATGAAAAAAATCATGCTCATAGGGCTTATTAAATTCTCTCAGCGAAAATTATTTTGAACAAGATCGGTTCAAAGGTTTTTGAGATATTTCAAAAAAACTGCCTTCCTTAAAGAAAAGGACGTAAGTGCCATAAGATTTAAGTAACGATACGAACCTTTGAATAGGCACGGAACCCTCTTTGTGCGTGGTCCGACACGCACTTGGCCGCTTTTTTGTTTTGTAATTTCAATTTAAAGTTAGAATTCCTACACATGTGAGCGTGGTGCATGCATTAATCTAAGTATTTTTTATTGTAATGTTGCTGTGCCCTAACAGGGTGATGCTGGAACTGTATCTATATGTATATAACATCTTGTAAAAAGGAGGTTTTAAGTGTGTTTGGGGAGCAAATCTTTTATTAAACGAGAAACTTGAAACTTCGTAGTAGGATAGACCCGGGATCTACGAAGGGCCACCTTCAAAACTGCTCTCTGCGCGCTTTCCAAGATTATCAGTAATGATTTACCACAGCTACCCCAAACTAGAATACAGTAATCTAAGATAGACTGACACAGGGCAAGATAAATCAGTCTCAACAACTTTTGATCAGCACAATTTCTTAATAATTTCATTGTGTGTATAAATTTGCGCACTCTACTAGATATGTTACTGCAATATGCTTCTTATTCTCGTCTAAAATAACACCCAAATACTTCACAGAATCAACTCTGCCGATACACGCGCAATCACATCCCGGGTCATAGACAAAAACAAAAGAAAAAGACGATCTGTGCCACGGTACAATTGATAATGCTATTTGGTGACACATCACGAAATGGGCCCAACTGAGCATGATGCTGGCTTAGGATTTTGCACTAGTAAAATTAGTACTAAACGTGCATTGTGCGCCTGGCCTTAACGGATGCAAGTTTATGGCTGCTTGGTATTCCGGGCCTGCCGCTAGCTCCAGCTGAAAATGAGTATAAGGTCCAAATGACTTTCATTACATATACAAATAACCATCTCGTGGGGCTTATTTTAGCCACTTGTCATACAATCTACTTTATACCATACGTATTGTTTTAAACAAATCCCAGTTTTAACGTTTCTCTCTCACAATAACATGAGAACAGAAGACAAGTCAATTTTCCTTATTTTCCGTGCTCCTTACGAAAAAGTTAATTAAGTGTATAATGCTAAACGAGTCCTCAATCTATTCGATAAAATAAGGTACATTTTTGTTAAAATTTAATCGAGTCGGTTTAAAGTGCGTTCGCCGTTCGTTTTTCACCTCGGGAGTCGAGTTAACGAGCGCGCATCTTCTGATGTAGCCGCGGTTGGCTTCGCCTTAGGTTTACCAGTACCTAACCCATATCAACATTTATCACTTGTATCAGGGGCTATCAATCCAACCAGATCAGATTCAACAAACAGCTAGTCGATTTCTGGCTTCCAACTAGGATATACAGTTTAGACTAAGAATTGAAATTTATTTAGATTTTTTTAAATCGATTTGACTAGTTAATATTTTCAGTAAGTAGAAAATCCAAGGGTGCATTATGGATATTTGATTTTGGTTGATTTTACATTATGTTAGTAGGGTACCTAGTGATAGTTAGTGACCGTGACCCTGCCTACGCTGACGGTCCTGGGTTCAAATCCCGGTACTTACTTTACCTTACTTTGCACTTGCAAATGTTTGTGCGATGAGCATGAATATTTGTTTCTGAGTCTTGGGTGTTTTCTTTGTATTTAAGTATTTGTATCTATTGAATATATCGTTGTTTAAAGTTGTGGGTACTTTAAACACACAGAGTTAATTTGTGTAAGGTTGTCCTCTAATATTTATTTATTTATTAGTATTTTGCAATGTATTATTATTTGCTCGCATTGTAAACATTTTTAGTGCTTCATTTGTTTGGGGAGAACTGTCATCAGACCTAAATATTCACAATTTTATAATATTGTATCAGTGGTGGTAGGTAACCCTATTCGGAGGCTGCGCTGCGGTAGTTTTTGGTTGTCCCGAGAAGGACAGTTTATAATATAATTTTCATGCAGCATCACTATGGATGGATGGAGCAGTTCGAAAATTTTGAAAAGAATGTTATGGAGTGCCGTATTGGGAATACAGGCGTTAGTGATCCATTTTATCGAAACGTTAGCCACTCAAATTTGAATGTTAACGTTAGACGCGGAGGATATTTGAACAGCGGACCAATGGAGTTATTATCTAATGTTGACGTATCTAGAACTACAAGTGAGTATGCTGACGAACATAACAAGACATTACTATCTCATTCGGGCACGCGTGAATCTAGCCGTTCGCCATCCCACTCGCATACGCGGCAACATACGCCTTAAGTATAGCAGGTCTCATAGGCATGCATAGATAATTCTCGATGCATGGGATAGTAGCATAGTTGTAGGAATGGTTTGTTCCCGCGGTCCGAACTTTATGTGTAAGTCGCTGATTGAATCGAGTGGGTTCTCGGACTGTATCTCCATCTGTATAATGGACCATGATTAACTTACATCGTTGGTTCGTCTGCCCATCATCTTGTGGAAGCACCCCTCCCCGCAATACCAGCAGCGTCGCGTGTAGTGGTGCAAATACAGCAAAGCACGAGCATGCATGTCATACTGAAAACAAAATGACCAGTCAACGAGCCTGCGGCATGGACATCACAAGATAAAGCGGCAATTACACATGCGGCGTCCGTAACAGTGCAGAGACGACGGAATTCGGCAGCATTCGGTGACCGACTGCTGCAATCGCCTATACCTATACTGTTTCTGTAATTTGTTTTAAGCTCACCTCAACTCAACGCTGAAATAGCGGGGCTGAAGGGGACGGTAAGCGGGCGGACAGACTAAGTAACATGAAGTTGACATTCATTGGCCGACCGAAGTAGTTTAAAACAAGTTCGGTGACAGCATTAGCAGTGTAATCGTCACTTTAATCAAAAGGATAACAAATTAATTGACCTTTTGCGTCTCTGTTAGCAGTTCGTAAGTAGTAGTCCGAAACAATGGATATTTAAAACTATGTTTTATACCAACACTAGCGTTACTGATAAATTGCCTATGATTTTTTTTCAACTGTTTTGCTTTTTAAACAAGAACAAAGGTGACGGAGAATACTCGTTTATTATACTCGTGTCTAAATTAAATCTACATTTTCAACGGGCATTGCTATATGTAATAATTATAAATTTTATACTCGTGTGTCTTGTGGCGAATACTACTAGGTATATGGTTTTTCTTTTTTTTCTATTCATAAACAATGCCGATGAAGACTTTTAATGGTTATTACCAGAATGCAAGGGGCTTAAGAACTAAATCTCATACATTTTTATCCCATGTTTCTCAATCTGACTACGACTTTATTGGTATATCTGAAAGTTGGCTAACCACTGATTTTTATGACCGAGAGTATTTTGACAATAGGTATAATGTTTACCGCTGCGATCGGTCTGTTATAGACAGCGGAGCGACACGAGGCGGCGGCGTTATTCTAGCCGTACGAGCCGAACACCGGCCGGTGCGCCGGGACTGGCCCGTGCCTTCACCAGCTGGCTGCGAGTGTGTGTGGGTAACTATTCCTTTGTTTACCGCGCAGAACAATAATTTTGCCACTGTTACGCCTAATAAAATGTCTAACTTAAATATTGCGTGTATATACATACCACATGGTTCGTGTTATAGGGAGTCTTTGACCTCGTTCTTTGACATTGTATGTCAGTTGACAGTGGACCACACTGATGACATATTTCTAATATTGGGAGATTTTAATATATCTCAAGCTCAGTGGGCTCAAACATCGTCGAGTGTAATGCATTTATTGCCAGGTGGTAACTATGCATCTCAACTTTTGGCTGATTTCTTATGTTTTGCTGACCTAGAGCAATATAATTACGTTTTTAACTCGAGTAACAATTTACTTGACTTGGTATTTTGCAATAGATTTTGTAAAGTCTCCGTGTGTGATCGACCGCTGGTTGCCGAGGACGCATTATATCACAAATCTTTAGTTATTGACTTAGAATTAGAATATATGCCTCAACTTGTGCCCTCTGCAAAACAAGTTTATAACTTTCACTTTGCAAATTATGAGCAAATTAATAATGAAATGTTTGCAATTGATTGGTGTGATAATTTTAGGAACCTTAATTGCGAAGATTCAGTTTTAAAATTTTATGTTTTATTGCAACAAATTATAGAAAAATATGTTCCGAAACGTAAACTTAGCTCGTCATCTAAATTTCCAAATTGGTATAGCAAATCCTTAAAAAGAATTCTTAGTGAAAAACGTAAATATCATAAGCTCTGGAAGCTATACGGCAACCCTCTGGATTATAACAATTTTAAAATTTTAAGAAAACGTGCCGAGAAGGTTGAACAAGAATGCTATCGTAATTTTATCTCTCTCTCTGAAAAAAACATTAAACTTAATCCTAAATATTTTTGGACCTATATTAAATCGATTTTCTCGAATAATGGGGTACCGCAAACTATGAGTTACAAAGATATTGTTGCTTCAGATGGGGAACAAATCTGTAATTTATTTAATAACCACTTCCATTCCGTCTTTGAAGTATAAGATAAGAGTTCTTCGGATATTGAAAATTTAACTGAACCCACTAGCCCCTTATTAGATATCCAATCAATAGAAATTAACGAAAACATTGTTAAACGATATTTGAAATCCGTTAATATCAATAAAGGTGCAGGACCCGATGGTATACACCCATTATTTATAAAAAGTTGTTACCGTTCTCTTGCTGTTCCAATTACAATACTTTTTAAAAAATCAATGAAGGAAGGCTGTGTTCCAGCCGTATGGAAACAAGCCTGGATAACTCCTGTTCCCAAAGGTCCAACTAGTCGCAACATTGAGAAATATCGGCCTATATCAAAATTATGCCAATTTAGTAAGCTTCTTGAAAAAATAGTTACAGATCAATTAGCTGCTGTTTTGCGACACCACATTGTGCCCCACCAACACGGTTTTTATAAAGGTCGCTCGGTTGACACCAACTTATTAACATTTACCAGTGTTATACTACAGGCTTTAGATGATGGTTTTTCTGTAGACGCTGTGTATACCGACTTCTCCAAGGCATTTGATAAGATCTGTCATTATACTTTATTATGTAAGCTTTGGGAGCTCGGTATACACGGTGATCTGTTTCGCTGGGTGAAGTCGTATGTAGAGAATCGCACGCAGTCTGTTGTGGTCTCCGGATTTACCTCCCACAGTAAATGTGTAAGTTCTGGTGTCCCCCAAGGATCTCATTTGGGACCTCTTTTATTTATATTATATATAAATGATATTGTTAAGATCTTTGCCAACTCCAACATTCTTCTCTATGCTGATGACGCAAAGATTTACAGGGTAATTCGTAGCAACTCGGATCGGGAACTCTTACAACGTGACCTGTCTAAATTTGAAGCTTATTGTAGACAAAACCATTTATTCTTAAATCCAGATAAATGTAATATCATAAGTTTTAGCAGAAAAAAGGAATCGTCTATTTTTAATTACAGGTTATGTGATAAGGATTTAGTAAGAGTGAAAGAAGTCCGTGATCTTGGCGTCATTTTGGACGACAAACTGTCTTTCATACCACATATCGATTCCATTCTGGGAAAATCTTTTAAGCAGTTGGGTTTTATACTGCGTGTTGGTAAACCTTTTAGAAATCCTCTGACACTTAAAATATTATATAATAGTTACGTCCGTAGTCGGCTCGAGTTCGCATGTGCTGTATGGAATCCTTTTTATAGTGTTCATATAAATAGGATTGAGAGACTGCAGAAAAAGTTCTTAAGATCCCTTGACTTTATAACTGGCAATGAATATAATGATTATATTGAATCTTTAATCCGCCACAATATGCAATCACTTGAGTGTCGTAGAGACTGTGTTGACTCAGTTTTGCTTCATAAAATAATACATAATCATCTTGACGCTCCTAGCTTGCTCCAAGATATACAAATTAGAGTTCCACGTAAAATTGAACGCCAATGTCGTAGTAAACATTTATTTTCCGTCCCTCGTAGTAGAACAAGTTATGCAAAGAATATGTTTATTAAGCGTGCCTCTGGGCTTTATAACAATAACAATAAACTAAAAGATATTGATTTATTTAATTGTACTATAAGTTCCTTAAAAAATGTCTTTAAAATTGCATCTAGATAATTTTTATTTATATTCCTATAACAAAGTTAGGTTACCTAGGTACTTGCAAATGTAATAGTAGTAGTACTTAGTGTTTTTTGCTCGCTTCTCTTTGTCATTGTTTACCTTGTCGCAAGATTTTCTATTTTTATTTGTAGCAACTAATAACTGCAATTATGTAATCTTTTTCAAATTAAGTTTTTGCTATAATTTGTGATACATATTGGAAACTATAGGTCTGATTTGTAATTAACTAACAAGTAATATTATACTTTTGTATGACCGTTTGTTTCATAAAATAAATAAATAAAAAATAAAATAAATAATATTCATATGTTGATTAACCATGATAAAACAAGTAATATACATATCACACTAACATATCCTACGATATGATGTTTTTATATTTATTATTATTAGTGTTTATACATAGAGTATTTATTTATATTATTGGCTTATGTCTATCTGTATTTGTGTATGGTATATCATTTATAACACAGAAAATTGATGCCAACCAGCCGATAGAACAGGCAGGATTTCGTGCTGGATATTCAACCATAGATCATATACATACACTACAACAAATACAAGAAAAATACAAAGAATTTAATCGACATCTATATATTGGTTTTGTAGACTACACAAAGGCCTTTGATAGCATAACTCATAACTCAATCTGGAAGGCGCTTAACTCCTGCGGCGTTCACCAAACATATATTAATATCATCCATAATGTCTACAAACAAAGTATTAGCAGAGTAAGACTGGAAAGCACAGGAAAAGAAATACCAATAAGGAGAGGAGTAAGGCAAGGAGACCCCTTATCTCCAAAACTATTTATAGCAGTGCTAGAAGGTATCTTCAAAGAAATCAGCTGGGATGAACAAGGACTCTGGATAAGTGGCAAACATCTGAGCCACCTGAGGTTTGCAGATGACATTGTTATTTTTGCAGAATCCGCCAAGAACCTTGAACAAATGATGCAAACCCTGGCAAGCAAGAGCAAGCGAGTCGGCTTATATATGAATACAAACAAAACCAAAGTCATGACAAATGCTCACGCTCATCCTATAACAATCGGTGGCAACCAAGTTGAATATGTAACAAGCTATGTCTACCTCGGTAAACAAGTGTCATTCAGTCTAAAAAGCAATGAAGAAGAAGTGGACCGAAGGATAAACTGCACATGGAGAAAATACTGGACCCAGAAAGAAGTACTTAAGGGGACATATCACCCAAAACTAAAAAAAGTTATTATGGACACATGTATCCTGCCTAGTCTGACATATGGTTGCCAAACATGGACTTTCACTAATAAAGTAAAAAATAAAATTAACTCATGTCAACATGCTATGGAAAGGAGCATGTTGAAGCTCAGGAGAATTCACAAAGTCAGAAATGAGGAAATAAGGAAAAGAACAATGATTGTGGACGCTCTGAAACAAACTCTACGTCTAAAATGGCAGTGGTCTGGCCATATATCCAGACTAAAAGACAAAAGATGGACCATACAAACTACCAAATGGCTGGGACCAGTAGGAAAAAGAACAAGGGGAAGACCATATAAACGGTGGGCCGATGACATCACCGAAATAGCTGGCAAAAACTGGAAAGGAAAAGCTATAGATAGAGATATATGGAAGGGAATGGAGGAGGCTTTTACCCAATCGGGATCAGTGTAGAAACACACACTAACAAATAAAACTAACCACTCTCTTTTATTTATATAGTTTAAAAATAATATAATTACATCCAACTAAACTAATTGTACTTACTAACAAAACTAATACCACATTTGAAATGTAAAATAAATACTGCACTGAATAAATAAAGCTTTAATAATAATAATAATAATAATATCATTTATGCATTATATTATGTATTCTATATAAATACCTATTTATTCAACTAACTAATATGCTTTCGAGTTATTTCCAACAATAAGCAATCTATGAGACAAAAGTGAGTTGGTTACAAGTTTGTGCTTTCAGAAGATTACATTTTTACATATTTAGTTAGCTTTACAAAAGTATACCTACAGTGTGCCCCTGACCATGGGGCTTTAAATGTAAGGGGCTCCTCAAAGGCTCAAACTAAAATGTAAGTTTTGAAAATAACTAAACCAGGGAAACAGCTTTACAGGTAACTTGTAACTAGTTGAGGGATACGGAGCGGGGGTGGGCCGTGGAGACCACGCCGGGGTACCACTTGCACTCAGAAAGCAACGTGAAGGTGGTCCTCAATACCACCGCGCAGGAATGCTACGCACTGGTGCTCAATAAACCAGGGAAACAGAAACCTTTTGAACGAGAACACGTGTCGTGTCGCTTACAGCCCCCCTATTATGTAACTTGTTTTAAGCTCACCTCGACGCTCACCCACAAATATATTTTGACACCGCAATGCGTAAAGTGGCCGTTAATAGACTTTGCTAACTATGTAAACAATCCGCCATATTGAATTTGTCTTTCACTATGGCGGTTTGTTTACATAGTTAGCAAATTCCATTGACAGCGACTTTAGTAACTAAGGCGTAGGTAGAGGTCTAGTTTCGTGACAAGTGACCGGCGGGGTGAGGAGCCACATATATACTGCGCTTGGATATACTGGAACTCGCAGTTTTGAAGCCCTAATTCAGACTATAAGTATTTCAGTGGTGTAATATATATATTACACCACTGAAATACTTTTAGTCTGAATTAGGGCTTCATTTTTAGAAAATAAGGGTTGGTATGAAAACGACTGGATTCTCAAAACGACATGAACCGCATAAAGACTGGATCGCAAAACGACCACAGCTGCAAAAAGTCTTTTTCGGATAATGACTATGTAGCAAAACAACCACCGAGCATAAAGTCTGCGATAGCTAGACTGTTGAAATTTTCACAGGTGATGTATTTCGGTTGCCGTTATGAGAACAAATACTAAAAATAAAATAAAATGAATATTTAAGGGGGGCTCCCAAACAACAAACGCGTTTTTTTTTGCTGTTTGTATAGATAATGGTACGAACCGGCGACCACAGGGATTCATGGCCCGTCGCTACTAACCAACTGAGCTATCGGAACAATCGCGTTCGGGCACCGGTTAACGGTTATCGTTTGTAGTCTATCGCTGATGTTGGTAGATGGATTTTTTGCCCCGTAAACCGCTATATTGCATTTCATCGAAATAGTTGGGCCGTTTTCGAAAACGAGATTACAAATATATACAGGCTGTATAAAAAAAAATACATGCATTTTTGGAATCGCAATGGATGCGTCGCCGGTTGCTGAGCAAGCAGCCGCGGCCCCGCGCCCCGCCGCCCGCCCGTCTTTGCTGCTGGAGACGCGCACGTCATGTGAAAGTACGTTGAGCCCTCAGCTTACTTACGCCGATACTGCCGCTTTACCGATGACTGCAAAACCTAAGCAGCGGTCGAAAAAAGGGGTGCAGAAGCCGTGTGATGACATTCGCAAGGATCGGCCACATACGACTCAAAAGAAGTCGCGACGCGACCAGGTGGAGGAAAAGAAGAAGCCTACTTGTCGGACTCTGTGCGGTACCGCACCGAGTCGACCAAATCACCTGCTGCGTCCTAAACAACTTTTTTCACTTCTTCAGTTTGTATGGCTAACTACCGACTAACCAATCTAATATATTATGTACGTTCTCAAAGGTTCAACAAAATCTGAGCAATCTATGCTTTTATTATTGTTAATTTGCTTTTAATTTTTACACCCGTGAATAAAACCCAGAGCGTGTTAAAATGGACGCAGAAAGACGAAAAAAGTGTTCCCTTTGTTTCGTCTGACATTCGAAAATTAAAGGACCTGGAACGCGACGGTGCTCCGCCTCCTTTTTAGGGTTCCGTAGTCGACTAGGAACCCTTATAGTTTCGCTTTGTGTGTCCGTCCGTCCGCGGATAATCTCAGTAACCGTTAACACTAGAAAGCTGAAATTTGGTACTAATATGTATATCAATCACGCCGACAAAGTGGCAAAATAAAAAGTGTTTAACAGGCTAGTTTAAGAATAAGACAAGGCAAGCATACTTGTTGTGTAGGTTTAGGTGTACGTGGGCTGGGTTTCCGCAACTTTTTATGTAATCAACAATTGAAGCAAAATTATCTTTTCTAGCAAAGCACTGAGTGTTTAAATAAATAGTATATATTTGTGAAGACCTTGGCGGTAGGGGTTTTCCTGATTTGGGCCGTAGGGGTAAGGCGGCTTTGGCGGGGGTTGGGGGGGGGGGTTCGGATCCTGCTCCTGGCCCTGTCTCATTTTCCGGCTCCGGGGGGGGGGGGTCGTAGGACTTATAATCGAGCGGTTGCTCCGGTGACCGGGGGCGGTCAGTCGCAGTCGGGTGTTCCGGTTTCGGTTCCGGCCCCGTCTGTCGACCTCGCCCGGGCGTCGGTGCAATCGAGCGGTGCGGCGCTCGCGGACTTGAATTTCGTGTTAAAAGTCGCCGACTTGATAGACATTGATGAGGTTTCTGTCGTTGCGGCGGAGCTTCGGGAGTAAAATTTTAGCTCACGCGCATACGCAGTCGTATATACATGCAGCAAGCGATGCCCCATCATGTTAATATGGATATATACACGCCATTATATTAACATTGTGCAGGGCCAATTCATCAATCCAGACATATGACATCTTTATGATGTCATATGTCTGGATGCTGGGGCAACAGTAATTTAGGCATAGTTAGTGTGCCTAGCAGGTCACATGTTTACTGGATTGGTATTCTATCTTATTAAATTTTTTATTCAGATAGTTTGCCTTCATTTAATTTTCAACTTTAACCTCATACAAATTAAGTAGTTATTTCTAAATCGGTAGACGTGGGAAGCTATGCCCCCTTTCAATTAACGGAAATTGGCCAAACTGACACTTTTCAAGGCATACTCAGACGTTCTACACTTGTAGTCTGTGGGTGAGATTAACACAGAGAGCCTACAACCTACAACGCTATTCGCGTTCATTACAACAACATCCTCAGAATGTGGTTGAGGCTTCCGAGACACTGCAGCTTCCGTGGTACTACCGGACTTATAGAGCAGGGAGGAAAATCCGGTAAATTGTTGTTTCAGTCGCGAAATACTGCGTTTAAGTACATAGTTGTCTTACAATTTTGTTTCTATAAAAGCGTAAGGATTCTATTGGCAGCTTTAAATTTACTCTTGGACAATTAAAAAAATGCATTATTTTACAAATCTGTACTGACGTTTAATAGTGCGAGGACACATTAAACTAATTTTATTAGTTGATATCGATAAAAATGACGTACAACCGTTGGGTAATTTCAAGAATTTGAATGAAGAAGAAAAGTACATACACAAAAATAAACTTTATGCGTAACTCTTTAAATATTTAATATAATTTTCAGTAATCGTGAAGATAGAATGATTTTTACACCTTAATAAATTCACCGTACCTTAATTATATCGCAAACATCCATCCGTACATAAAATAAAGGTAAATTGTATAAGTTTAGTAAATGCAATAAAATTGGTGGATTACGATTTGCATTACATGTAAACCTCTTTTTAGCGTGTACGGGTTTATTAAACAATAGCAGTTTTTATTCAAAAATGAAATACCTTGTACTTGAGTGTAATGAAAAGCGTGTTACAATCTACAAGTTAATACCTATTATTAATTACAGAAAATCTACATTGTATTGAAAGTTGACTTTTCATGGGTATACTTATAGCCGGGTGGAAAACTGCGTTTTCTACCCTACGGTGGAAAGTGTTTTTTTTTTATTATTAATATCACCCTCTTGGGGACCTCCACTGTCGAGACCGGGGCGACCTCCTCGCAGTCCACGAACACCCTATCGCTGTCAGTGGGCGACGCAAGGGGGGAAATCTCCGCCCTGCGACGCTTTTGTGAGCCGGAAGGCTTATGCTTACCCGCAGGCGTATTATTATAACACCATAAACTTAAATGGCGCTGTTGACTGGATTTAATACACTTCACTTTTTCACTCTTCACTTCAGACAGCCATATCATAGGCCAAATTACAACCTTGTTTTCTGGCCTTCCGTTAGCAATTAAAGAACATAAATACCCAAAAATTTGAGTAAGACTGACTTCGCTGGCGGCAGCCAAAACAGTTTAAACGATTTATAAGCTAGGTACATATATAAACAGCCTCGCAGTGTAATAATTGAGGGTTCATGTTTTCTGCCAACAAACTGTTATGCAGTTTGGCAGATAAGGTTAATCTTTATATTATGTAACCTGTTATTGTAATAAATAAATTAAAAAAAAAGTCAAATCAGAGTCATCTGCCGAATTCATCCCTTTGCGTCATGTATTTTCTTTGTAGCTATTTTATTTAAAAGCCGTCTGTTAATATTACTATACTGTTTGAAATGTCGATTGCCCGAATAATTTATCTTTTTTTAACCGACTTCAAAAAAAAGGAGGAGGTTCTCAATTCGGTTGTTTTTTTTTTTTTTTTTTTTTTTTTCAATGTTTGTTACTTCAGAACTCCGTCATTGATGAGCCGATTCGAAAATATTTTTTTTTTGTTTGTAATTATATGCATCTAGGTGGGTCCCATTTTTTTTTTTATTTAGTTGGATGATGGGATCCACGAGGAATTGAGAGAACTCTTATATTAGGCACGCGTGTAGTGATTTTGGTATTTTCTATTATATCTCGTGTATTTACATCCATAGATTGTCTAAAAAATTACTTTTTTGAGATAAACTTGTAGAACATGACAACATTCTTGTATAAACTTTAGTGAGATATGTCAAAAATACTACTAAAAACCGGCCAAGTGCGTGTCGGGCCACGCGCAGTGAAGGGTTCAGTAGTTGCGTGTCTGTCTTAGTTACATCGACGTGCGGTGCGGTTGCGTCGGCCTAATTTCTACGAAAATTGGTCTTTCCAAGTACACATTAAGTTGGTCGACTATTACTCGGTAACTACTTATGCCTACTTGTCCATAGTTGTCATACAATTTTGTTTCTAAAAAGCGTAAGGATTATATTAGGCAACTTTAAGTTTATTATTGGACAATATAAAATATGTATATTTTTTCTAAACTTTCAAGGTCCATATCTTTTTATAATTTTAATTACTTACATTTTGTAATGTATAATTTATTACAACGATTTGATTAACACGAGGAAACTACCCTATTGTAAGCTACTTGCACTAAAATCTCTACGTGCAATTTGATAGGTCTTTATGAAATCATAGCTGTGTCATATTATCAGCCAGCATTTCCACATTTCTTTTCAAATTTACCACATGAACTGATTTCCGAGAGCAAATGCGTTGATTATTATAGAAAAAAACCGAATCGCTGTATGTGGGCCCATAATATTTGAGGACTTCCGTCGATTCCATAAGGATCACCTTTGGCACTTCATTAGTTGCTATTTCAACGAAACTTTATCAGAATCTGTGATATACTTTTGTACTTTAAAGTACATAAATTGAGGAATTCCATAAGTCATCTGTGGTCTGCATCATCAGTTCCCCTCCACCAAATTTATGATTTCCGGATGTAAATACACGAGATATAATAGAAAATACAAAAATCACTAAACGCGTGCCTAATATAATTGAGGAGTTCTCTCAATTCCTCATGGATCCCATCCAACTAAATTTAAAATAAAATGGGACCCACCTGGATGCATATACTTACAAACAAAAAAAAAAATTTATAATATACACTGTGGGCCCGTGTAACCCAACAGATTTATGCCATGTATTTCTCATGAGAAGTGGGAATAGTTAAATATGTCAACTTAGGTCCAAAGAACCAAGTTTTTCCGGTGACCGACAGAGCTGAAATTTTGGGTATAAGCATAAATTGAATGATAATTCAATGTTATGGTACCATCGGGCTGATCTGATGATAGAGACATAAGCTTCGCGCCCATACGCGACATAACGTCAAGTTTCCCAAATTCAGTGTAACAAATTAATAATGTAGCGTCTTTTGTTTGATATTTTGGTGTTTTAGTTCTTCATATCTTAATGTTAGGAGATTATAATCGTATGGATAAATAATAGCCTAAATAACATACCGTAAGGCCGAAGGGCGCAGTTCACATGGGTAGCAAGTGGTTTTGTGTTTCCGTGGGCTGATTTTAATGTAAATTATAAAGAACAATATGGATAAAATAGAATGATGAGCTCACCTTCGAGATCTTATTACTACTTCGTTTTGCCTGAGTAGGTAACTCAATATGATATTTAATTTACATAGGTCATAGGTACATGTATTTCGTTACAAATTTTATTTTAAAAACAGTGAAAATATCATTTCCAAGTCATGAAGATTTGATGTTTTCTTTAAGCTTTCACATCGCTTATATCGTTTGATATGCTTTCATTTATATGAATGGTGTATCTATTGACATCAGTAATATCAATGCGGTTTTATTTATTCTCTTTTGATGTTATTTTAAATTCTCGGCCACTAAATCTTTCAGTGGCCGAGACAGATTGTTCCGATAGCTCAGTTGGGTAGTAGCGACGGGCCATGAATGCCTGTGGTCGCTTTTTTTTTTCTTCCTTTAATTTAATTTTTTAAATAAGGCTTGTTTGTCTACCCTAAGTAATTGTATTTTAATCCAAAGTTCTAAACGACGGTTTGTGTGGTAATTCTTTTACTCACACATAGCTACTCACTCGTTTGGATGAGGACTGGACGGCCTAACAATTTACCTGCCTGGTTACCTAAGAGTTTAAGACCCCCATCCCTGGTTATAATTTCGCTTTGTGTCGGTGGTATCATTACGGCATTATTAGCGCGGTGCGGTGCGGTCACAGCAGCCGGGCGCTCTGTCCATTGTTTGCGTCAACATATTCAGTATCACGCTTTCCAATTGAGCAGTGTGTCGACACTCGAATGATATTCCTAAGTAAATACGCCTCAGTGTAATGCTACCGCCCGTTTCACGGTGTAACCCGTGTCGCGCCTTCGAGAAACTTTTCGCCGGTCTATCGGTTTTACGTTCAATCAACGTCCCAACATTCAATCCTCCTAGCGTTTTCACGATTGTAAGTACCATTGTTTTGTGCCATCTACCCTTCCAACCCAGAGGGTAATGTACCTACACCTTGTTGTTAGCTAATCTCAAGAACATGACCGTTTTCCTCACGATACTTACTTATTTACTATTCACAGAAAAGCTATTATCAAGTACATCGACCTTCATCATCATCATATCAGCCGAAGACATCCACTGCTGGATATAGGCCTCCCTCAAAGAGTGCCACAGTATCGATCTAACCTCTAAGTAATATTAAAAGTATTAAAACCGATTAATGATAATAACTACATACTTAGCTGACCGCGCGGCTCCATTACCGCGCATCCATAGTACCTTTGTAACAATATAAAACTTTGTGTCACATCCAAACCTAGTGTATTTTGAGGATAATAAACTACACTTTCACTACACCAAGTCTTTTTTTAAATGATACAGGGAATATATTCATATTTGAAATCAATTACGTTATTTTGAAGTAATCTTTTTGTTTACGAACAATTTTGACATGTCATGCGTTGTCATGTACAAATGCAAATAACCATTCACGAACATTTAAACGTGATGCATACTTAATACTTCGCAAATTGATTATAGGTTCAGTAGCTAAACTATGGGCTAAACTATGGACACTAATGTTTCGGGACACTAGAAATGTGCAATTAATGCAACGTTGATTCGAGAAATCCCCCATTGTGTAATATTTTTACATTAACACAATTCTTGCGAAAGCTGAATTTTGCATGAAGTATTTGAAGGTACATAGTTGACGATTCTGTGTATAAAGCTACAGACATGCTACCTGAATAACTGCTGCATTCAAAAAAAATGCTTGCCATTTTTATTTGTTTACAAACACTAATATAGTAAGGTTTGCCGTGGTATGTGCATCTGTGAAAATTAAGTAGTCACAAGTTAGCATTTCATATAAATAATAATTATGCTTTATTATACACTAGCTTCTGCCCGCGACTCCGTCCGCGTGGAACTCGTTTATATCGTAACACCATACAAACTTTCATCCTCAATTTCACTCCCTCCGGGGATGGTTTCCGGGATAAAAACTATCTTCATACCAAATTTCATCTCCATCGGTTCAGCGGTTTAAGCGTGAAGAGGTAATAGACATACAGACAGACAGACCAGACACACTTTCACATTTATAATACTAGCTTCTGCCCGTGACTCCGTCCGCGTGGAAATCGTTTTTATTGCAGCTCCATACAAACTTCAACCCCCCATTTCATCCCCTTAGGGGGTGATTTCCAGGATGAAAACTATCCTATGTCCTTCCCCGGGATTCAAACTATCTCCTTACCGGCAGACGGCGGTGGCGACCAAAATATCAATTTGTTTTTGCCGTTGGTACCTAAATATTTTTCTAAGCTTTAACGGTGAAGGAAGCGTTGGTATTATTAGAATAGAATATGCAGAATATGCTATTGCAAAAAGTGTTTAAAGGCTTTATACTCTTACGAATAGCGTTCAGGATGTAACTAAGAAAGACAGGCAACTACGGAACCCTACACTGCGCGTGCCCCGACACGCACTTGGCCGATTTTTAAGGTTATAAATCGTACGGAGTTGACAGCTGTCAATGCTGTCATTGGGATCAAGATTCACCGCGATACGTATAACATTGTCTGACGGAGGATTTTTTTTAACGCTCGCGAGTCTACAACATTCTCCGGTGATGGCATATGTATAACTTCTACGGCCTACGGGTAATAGGCATCCTATATGGTAAGATTTTAGCATAAGAAAGTGACAGGACTAGTCTAGAAACAGAGCATTTCTAGCATAGTTTGTATAGTAACAACAAACAAGACATACTTGCAAATTGAAGTACCTACTTAATTGACACGGTTTGAGGTTATTATTAGTTTATATTGATCTAGCAGCCTGCATATTATAAAGAAGATCCCAAAAATCTATTCTGTAGAACTAGCTAACCAACAACATGATAAAATGTAGCCTATGTCCAGAAAGTCCAATATGTAAATATGAGTGCATTTTTTTTTATTGGATAAGCGGTTGCTGTGATTCCCCCCTACATGCAAACATACAACGACACAGCCTGTTCCTTTTTAATATATCTGTATAGAAAAGGGCCTTTGCCCATCCGTGTGACACAACAGGCTCATAATAAAAAAATATGGAAATAAAGATGAATTAGGTCAAATTACACATTTACTGGATTCTTAAGATGTATATTTTTATTTATTTAACTAGGCCTTTTATTGTTTCCTATTATTATAAATTTATTACAACTTGTTTATATAAGTATCTATTTCAAACTGAATCTTTGGCGTTATTGATCCAGTTCGGTCCAGCTAAATTGGGTGCTGTCAGGCTGGTTGACGAAGTTTCAAAACTTTATCGGACACTGAAATAGGTATGCTTTGTCAGGTAGGAACCCCAAGATCCTATATAATTTACAACTAGGAATAACTTGAAGACACTGGCGTCCTTTCGTTTGTCTTATGATTCACAGTTTTCTAAGATTCGACAATTTTGATTTAGATCGTTGTGTATGTGTTGTTTATATTCGTACTAGCCTCCGCCCGCGACTTCGTCTGCGTGGACCCGGTATAAAAACTATCCTTTATTTAAATCGAGGGAATAAACTATCTTTGTGTAAAATTTCATCCAAATCGGTTGAGTCGTTTAAGCGTACTTCAGGAACAAACATCCAAACTTTCACATTTATAATATTAGTTCTCCTGCCGCAGCTTCACCCAACAACTCCAGCGCAAAACCTGCCCCCCTCACCCCTCCCTGTCGACGTGTGCGTCACGGACCGCGCGGCGCCGGCGATAGGAGCGGGCGCGGACAGTAAATTTTACTGTGCAGATTTTGCATATAAAAATGAAAATACAAATTACTTGGAAACATGGAAACTTGTGCTGTATCTGGAATCGTCGAGTGCAACTACTTCAATGTCGTCATCTTCATCATTGTCATCACTATCCTTGTAAACCTAGAGGAAAAAGTAAGTTTTAGTTCCTGATTAGGGAATGCAAATCAGTTATAACCGAAACCGAAATATTCGGTTATAACCGATTATTCTGGCCAAATCGCATAACCGATTACTGGAATTGTTAATAACCGATTTCGGTTATTTTCGGTTATTTTTTGTATAGTTCGTTTAGTATTGTAAAATACTCTGAATGCAGTTTGTCATAGAATGAAGCATCATTCATACTCAGAATATTTAAAATTTTCAACTGTGCGTCTTTGCTTAGTGTGTGAATTCTGAAAAATAACTTGCATTAAAATAGGGTTTTTGTAAATTCATATATTTGACACTGTCCCTTCTATTGTATATAAAATATTCACATTTAAATGAGCATTTATCAGATAACTATAAACATATTCACAACAGTTTGTAAAATACATACCTTTGTAGTCATCATTCTGTAAAATATGTAGGTTTTTTAATAAATATATTCTTATTATTAATAATAATTTGTATATTTACCTGTTTAGTTCTTTAACTGACCACACATAAAACAGCCGGCCTATTAACCACGTATTAAAAGCGCTGTAATATGCATCAGGGTACTTTGTTGATCCTGGCCGAGGCACCAGGACTTCTGAAACACTGCAAAATTCAATATTTACATAACAAAACTTCACAAAGTTGAGGTTTGCACTGCAACTTGAATCTACTAGGGCTAGATTAACTTTAAAACAAAGCAGCTTGGGAGATAAGATTCTAAACAATTTTAAAAAGAAAATTATTCCATAGACTACATTTTGCCTAAAACGAAAATAGTATGTACTAACCCCGATAACTTCAATATCGAATTCAACAATCTTTCGAGGCCGTCTGCGGCGTTTTCCAAGTTGTTGAAGAACACCATAGTCGGTGCATTGAACATTTGCCATACCGTAAACGAAGCAAGTATGGAGTCGGCTTCCTCAAAATAATATTTTAATTATTTAAGTTCCGGGATTGTATCATGAAAAGCCTACCTTTTTTTTAGGTTATGACTATTTTCAGCGATTTTTGTCAACATACACGTTGGTAAACAGTTTTAACGACAAGGACGGAAATGCAAAAATACCACGTGTGTCGCTGCAGGTTGATTACCTATTCACTTTTGTGTGGCTATGTACATATGTTTTAATTTATTGATTCAACAGAGTTACTTACGTTTGTACCATTATTTTTAATAAAAGTTGCAAAACAATTTTGGTTTGATGTTATCTAACTGTTAGTTAAATGAATATGTGATATAAATAATATTTTGTAAATAGGAACAACTAAAATAGTTTATTTAAATACTTTAATAAGTATGTGTTCATGTTATCTTAATTTTCGATATTCCGGGAAATCCCTGGAAATTTATTAGTAAAATTAAATTGAGTCCGCCTCCGTGCTATTTAACAACAACGCGGTGTAGGTACTGGGGCCGAAGTTTAGGTATAAAAGCTCCCGAAACAACCCGCCCTTAACCGACTTAATTCTTGTCAAAGTTTTCCTGCAGTTCATCCAGAATCCTCTTATTGGATTTGAGTAACAATCCTCGATAAAAGTTCGAGTCACGTGCACCGCCTCCTTAGAGTTTACGACGTCTATTTACGTACTGTTTGTCTCTGCTCTTGTTTATATTTGTTTGTGTTTACGTGCAAACTTTTGTTTATTTGAGGTCGCTTCGTAATTCATGCCCACTTGCTCAATTGGATGTACATTTTATAGGTCTGTTTACGTGTTTTGTAAGACGTTAAGTTTTTTTTTGGAAAAGTGATACATACTGGAAAAGTGAAACTAATGATTCGCATTTTTTTATTGTTCAATTTTTCAATGATTCATGCACGTTTTTTTCCCGTTCTTAAACTGGGAGCAGCGATTGCACAATCCTTCGTGGAGGTTGTGCAAAGGTTCATAAAAAAATATATTCGAATTGTGTTTACTCTGCATTTATTAGAAACAGGCAATAAATAATCCTATTAAGTCCCATATTCCATGTTTCATATTCCTATAGTTTCAAATGTAAATAATTCAATTTGTTGACACGCGGTGGCTTCACGGCCGTCGGCGTTGCTGGGAAGTTGACCAAACTTGATCATTTAGAGGAAGTAAAAGTCGTAACAAGGTTTCCGTACTGGCTACTTCTTCGCGGTGTGACTAGCAAGACCTCAAAATGGTGGGCAACATGTGTTCCCGGTTATCAGTTTATTGTGTAAATGTTATAAGTATTTTCATTTCCCTATCATATCTGTGAAAATCTTGACATGTAAGGAGGAACCCTTGAGCCCTACTTCATCATCATCATCATCACATCAGCCACTTTAGCATACTATACTATAACTTACATAGGTACCTACTTAGGTAAACTAATTAAAATTTCTAAGCAATAATGTGTGATAGGTAGTTTTCGTATAAAGTCCGTTCGTTCATCCTCGTCTTATTTAAATTTATAGCGTATTTTTTTTTTTTACTAAGTAAGTATTTTGTTTTGGCTATATAAAAGAATCAAACTATATATCACCAAAGCCATATCCATAATGATTTGACGTACCCAAGTGATATTTACGTAGGTACCTACCTATTTAATACCGAATGAGTACCTACTGTGAGATTAAAATTTTGTTTACCTACCAAATAAATTAAATAACACGTCAACTAAGGATTAATGACTAGGTACTCATATACATTAATATAATATGTACATATTACATGTATATAATTTATTTGTATACTTGGAACTTGACTAAAATGCATATAAGTAGGTACTTACCCGGTTTATCCATTTTTGTAACATAAAAATGCAAAGTCCATAAGAAAGCCACAGATCGTCGATCAGTATGATCAGTATGATCACACACACCACCAGTATCACCAAGAAAAATCAAATCCGTTTTATCAGTCCACGTCGTGAATAGGGAATATGCATGTGATTTAGAAATGGACAAAAAAAATCACGTGTAATCTATATTGCTTAATAAATATACACACATGATTATTTTTTCAAATTATCATGTTTCTATTGATAAAATAAATTGTTTAAAAGTACTATTTTTCAAATTCCCTCGCAAATTTCCAAAACGCCACGCTATTGGCGGAGCGAAACGTGACGTCACCGTGCAGGTCGTTAGTATGATTATTGAAAGTTATTCGCATTGTTTGGCCGCTGTTTATGATAAATAATCAGTGTTTTTTGGTAATTATTAAGTGAAAAAAGACTCGCCACAATGACTGAAGGCGGTTTTGTCAAGGCACAGTCGGATAATCTGCCTAAAATTGATGTGTTCATGATGACTAAATTTAATACATACTTCGCAAATATTTGTGACTTTACGTCCGCTGAACTAAGAGGAGTAAAAGCTGCAAGGTAAATAAGTTACAGATATTCAATAAATTTTCATATTCCTTGTTTTTATACTCGTGAGATTGGTCAATTAAATAATTATAACCTATTTTGGCGATTCAAATAGCTAGACTTTTAAACTACTTCAAATAGGTGTCTTTGTTAAATAAGTGGAATAAAATTTAACCTGTTAAAGTACCTATGGCTAGAAAGGAGTGTTATTTTATTTATAGTTGATAAACCTGTCTACAATTTACAATACAAAATTCCGTGTTTGGTTGCTCGGAAAATAATCAATGTGTGCCTCTAATTTAATTAAGAAAGCTTATTAAATAGGTTATGTTATGGCACAGGATGAAAACGTAGGTATGTGTACATAAGTATACTTAATAACTTCTATGAACATTTAACAGTTAAACATGCTTTCCTTATCATACAAATTCGGTTTATACATTTTACTTAGGTAAACCAAGTCAACCTAGTGTTAATGATATCTATAATTTTAGATACCTTCAGTGCAACTCGTGCCGATTTAAAACACTCCCTTCGGTCGTGTTTTAATTTATACCCACTCGTTGGGAATTTCCTATATTCGGCACTTGTATCGTAAATAACTATTGCAGTTGATATATTATAGTATATGGCATGAGTTCGTGCGGCGGCGGCAGCGACAGCGGCACACCACGCGTGCGAGCGAGAGGTCCGAGCGCGCCCTCTAGCTGCCACGCTTGTCTTCGCATACTTGTCAGAACGCGACGGTGGTCTTATCGACAGCGATAAAATGTCAACCATGCTAGAAAATGAAACATATTAATAATTCTATATTATTAGTTCTATGTTGTTTAAAAACCGAGTTAAACCAAGCCGCGTTTCCATAGTGATACATACAACACTTTTATGAAACAAGGCTTAGGACATGCAGCTCAAGGACCCGGTCGTTGTCTGATTATGTATAGCTGTAACGAATCACAAGGTCGAGATATACTGGACATGAGTAGACAAAAGACATCATGAATGGACATATAACTGAAAAACAGCGGAAGCCAATCATTGGCGCATGTGGTGTAAACATGATTTCATTCATTAAAGTTTAATTGGGTTTAATGGACTTGTTACGAAACGACTTTGGTGCCCGAAACGTGACACTTCGAAGCCCATTATGAAGAACACAACTTCAATATTTCATTGCATGTTTGAGAAAAATAACATAAATGCGCCATTCTCAAGGAAAAGGTCGATGACAATAGGAAGTATTTATATTTATTTATTTATTTATTTATTGAAAAACAGGTTACATAACATTACAGTTTACACCAATGCGTCATTAAGAGCTTTTTATTTCACGTAAAGGGTGACTCCGAACGTTGATTGGTTAAGTGATTTGTAATTCATATAATGTCCTTGGAATTTCGTGGCGTTAAATATCGCTGGCTCGCTTTTTTACGCAACGGTGCTAGTAGAGGGCTGCAAGCGCCATAAGTTTTGACTGGCTGTATTGACACTGTAACGGCGGCACGGACCAAAAATACACCAGAATTGCTTTTGATTAATTATTAATGATATAGGTACCCCGTGATCCAAATAATTTAAACAGTGTATTCCTGAGGCCCTAAAGAGTAATTATAATGTTTCATACAAGCAAAAATTTGTAAGAATGTAAATAAAAAAAAAGTGAACCGAACTCGGATTTCTTTACGATATTTTTTTACTCGTTTTAGGCTCTTTAGTGCCTCAAAAACGCGTTTTAGATTATTTGGAATCCCGGGGCTCCATGCATGTTACGGGTAAGGACCAAATTCATGGCCAGCCTAACTAATACTCTAGTTTATAATAATTGTTGTAAGGTCTTTTTTCGGAAGTCATAATGATTGGTAGTCATATCATTCAATGTCATGTTGGTGTCACACTTCATAATGTTAAAGCCTATAAACTCCCAGAAAAATAATGAAATGTCTTGTTTGTAGTTGTTTAATGTCTCTGATGTAGGTGACAAAAGTTCGTCCATAAACAATGAGCCCGTAACTGATGAGTGAGTCAGCCAGTGCGTAATACACAATCCTTAATGTATTTTTATTTATTGATCTATTTAGTTGGTAAAATTTTCCTAACACAGACCTCAGAAACCAGTTGCCTATTTAAACTTGTAAAATGTAGCTTCGTGTAACTGGCCACTGGTGTAACCTAAGATTTTCGCAATGCAACTAACAGATAACTTGATGGATAGGCTGGTAAATACTTACACTCATTCGTCCACGTAATTCCACTTCCATTGCGTCTTCCGCCAACATAACAACACTAAGTATATACAGTAATCATTCAAACAAATTAACACATCACTGTGCCGCAGCTATGTAATGCATAAAGTAATAGATGTAGCCATACTGCTACAACAACCATCAGCATGCAACTGTCAGCTGTAGGGTGGTGTGGATTTACAGGTCGCACGACATGAATACCGACCGGTGAGTGTCAAAGTGTGTTCCAAGCACCATCCATGTTTCATCTTTGCAAATCAATACAACGTTTTTGTTTTAGCTGTAACCAGATAATTGTCTTTTTTGAAAACATTGATCTCTTAACGGATATATTACATTATTCAATTGATATCTTAGCTCTCGTAGACGCACTTACGTAATCGGAAAACGATAAAGTGGTCTAATGGTTCTTGATGCAGGATTACTCCAGGCAAAATACGGTTTTGAAAAACATTAATTTATAATAGCATTTTTTTTGTTGATTTCATATGAAAATGTTATTCTAAGATGATTTAGTCAAGAATCCGACAAACTTTCCACCCGGAAGTAATTATGTAGATTTAAATGAAGCATGCATTATCTTTTTTTGTACGATTTATCTTGAATATTATAAAGCAAATGTAAGTGAACCAAAATAAAGTCAAAAACATTTATTAATATTTTTACTGACTTTTTAGAAGCCAGTTAACTTATCATTTTTTCGATGTCTGAAATTTTGCCGGATTTTGTCGCTGGGTAACTATTTAATTGATAATATATCCGTTATACATAAAAAATGAGCTATTATAAATTATTTCCAAAATTGTCATTTTTTGAATTGTAAGTTTGTTAAAAGACACTAATTACAAATAACTGCTCGATACCTTTATTGCATTTATGTTCCGTTAAGGCGCCGTAGGTTCAGCGAAGTTAAGCGAATAGAGTTTTTGAAACAATATAATGCGTCTGTTTATAATAATATGGTTTCAAAAAAATACGAATAGTAATCTTGAGGCTTTTCTGCAGTCGCATCCGCAAAAAAAACGTTCACTAAAATAAAAACAAAAAGCGAATAAAGTGCAACTACTGAGTACGGACACTAAAATAATTATTCAAATTAACTTTATTTATTTTTTATATTTAAGATACTATCTAATTTGGCAGACTGTACTAGTGGCCAAGGCAAAATCATACACTAATTATTGTTCTAAAGAATAAGTGTTCAAAATAAATTCACAATATGTGTCCGACTATACTCCTCAATTAACAATTTCACAGCACTCAATTAAACAAGTAATCCGTACACCCTAGTTGCTGGCAACCAAAAATACATGAATATGATTGAACATCGATCCAAAATATTTCTCAACAAAAGTGTTTCTTGAATCCTTACTAATATTATAAATGCGAAAGTGTCTGCCTGTTACCTCTTCACACTTAAATTGCTGAATCGATTTAGATGGAATTTGGTGTAGAGCTAGTTTAAGTCCCGGGGAAAGACAGGGTGCACTAAAAGGATAATATCACGACCAGATTTGTATTAGTACATAGTTAAAATGCCGTAAGCGCCAACAGCAAAAGTCTATTTTCTCAAAGAATACAAAATGTCCCGTCTTCGAGGTTATTTTTTTTATAAGTGCGGAAAAACTAACAATTTGAGAATAATTTTACTGATCTACTACTTCATACAAATAGCTCGCAAGTGCATAATTTAAGGTATTTTGACCATTTGGTATTTTAAATGTTGGTGTATCAAACTTAGGTGTAATAGCTATTGATATTTTAAACCAACCACGAAATCGCAAAAAAAAAAAGAGCCAATTAAGAGAAGAGCATATTAGCACTTGACGTTTAATTTCTCGTTTTATGTGCAAGACGTATGAATGGTTACATTTTACGTAGCTGACGGTCTACCATATTAGCCCATGACGTTAAAAAAATTTTCGTCTGTCTTGGACGTAAAACATGACGATAGAAGCTGTCAAAGTGCTGTTTAGACGCAAAGATATGAATTAAAAACCAAACTCGGAAATATGCATCAGAAAAAAATTTAAAACGCCTTAATTTTTTAAATATAATTTTTATTTTTATTTTTTTATCGATATTTTTTTGTCTAGTATCCGCACATTTCGTTTGATCAAGTATAAATACTATGTGACCCGAAAGACGTTGCGTATTTATGTTTTAGAGTGTTTTGCCTGAAAATCTGCATCCGCATTCGCATCCACAGATGTGAGCTTCGAAATATCCGCATCCGCGGATGACTAAAAAGTTGCATCCGCGGCATCCCTGGCCAGTATATGACCCGCCAATATCTAATTAAAGCAATTCGTGCAAAATTATTCCCTAATGGTTACGCCATTCCAAAATATCAAAAATGCACAACGATAATATTCAAGTCTTCACTTCTGCCGGCACTCGCGGAGTGCAACCCGGTCTTTTTTTTTCATTCGATGTGCTCCATAACATTGGCAGCATTAAAATAACCTCAACCGTCAAACTTCCATAGAAATATGACATTTAAAGAGAGTGCGTGTTATTCAATTATTTGTTGCAAAGTTAGGCCAGAGTAACGTTCCGAACGCGCGTTTGTTTTCCATATAAAAAGTGACATTTAGATCTACCTGATGCGCGTACAATGCGTTACCTGCTGAATCACACACAAATAATAATGAACAAAATAAATGGAGAAAAATATACAATCAAGCGATAAGCGCGATAAGAAAGTAAACAAGGTCACGTGCAACTTAGAGTAGAAACTAACAAATTGAATTATTTAGGTACAGTCGAGGAATTTGAATGTTTAGCACTTTTGGACCTTAACGTCATTGAAATAGAGTTGACATGTGCCAAACCTTTATTTTCCTCGACCGTACATTAGGGACAGACGGAGGACGGGTAAAATGACGGACGCTATTAACGCCAAAATATCGCCTCGCCAGGGAGGGCCTGTAGGGGAAAGATGGAGATGAAGAAGAGGGAGAGCGTGCATTTGTACTTAGGTAATTGTCACTGTCAAGTAATCTTGCCAACGCATTATCGATCGATAATGGCGGTATTATGACGCAATTTGGAATGTGCTTTCTATTTATGTCGCGACTCCGTCCGCGTGGAACTCGTTTATATCGCAGCTCCATACAAACTTTTACCCCCCATTTCACCCCCTTAGGGCATGATTACGGGGATAAAAACTTTCCTATGTTACTCTCCATCCCTTCAACTGTCTCCACTTCAAAAATCACGTCAATTCGACGCTCCGTTTTGCCGTGAAAGACGGACAAACATACAAACAAACAAACACATACACTTTCGCATTTATAATATTAGTATGGATTACGCCGCCATGCATTTCCTCGACTCATTTTCGCAATCTGTGCCGTAGTTCCCCGTAGTACAAGTGATATTTTTGTGTACTTTTCGGGCCACAACTCCCCGTATCAATAAACTCACCTGTAAACAATCCCCCCACCAGCTTCCAGCTGCTCTTTAAGCCGCTCTTTGTTGAAGGGACGGTCAGAGAACTCAAGGTCTTCACAGTCCGTGCCTGCGGTCGTCTCGCCATCCTCCTCCGAGGAGTAGTGTCGAGTATCTTGGCACTGCAATTGGGAAAGGATTTTTTGGTTGAATACGACCAAGGGACTTTGGTGTTGACTATACATGGGAAGTAGTGGATTGGAAAAACCATTATGTAAAAATAATAGTCGAGAAGTGGTATACCAATTTCTTTGCTTACTCTACACGTCAGTGTAATAGACTTATCCAAACCCATAATTCTAGGTCATGTTTTATACTTTAGCTACTCACTTTTAGGCACAAAATAATGAAAATTCATCAGCATATGACGGGTAGGGGTCGGGTTGCATAAAGTTTAAAGTCATAGTTTTGATTGGCATAACCACTTGTGCCATAATCATTATTACGCATAACCGACCAATGTCATAAATAAGTTCGCATATATTTTTTTACCATAATATTTAAGAGCATAAATAACAATTATCATACAGTCATGTAATGCGCATAAGAGCTTTAAGCATAAATATCAATCGCCAACATAGGTTTGCGCATAACGTTTTCAAGTCATAGGTAAGAAAATTGGTAAAAGTAAAGGTAAATTATCTCTTTGTAACCTAACACAACATTTTTTTAAACAAACGCACGGCATTTAATTTAACCTAGCCTTACCCTAACCTTGCCCTAACCTGTTGTCGACGTCAAAAATACATACACTTACATGAAAATTACATCAACGAAAATTACAGTGGAATTTTGTTTTAACAAAAACATCAGTTTTTTCGGTGCTTTTTGTGTGTGATTTCATCCACAGTATGAAAGTGGGTCTATGGTGGGTGTATATTGATGAAACTTGGCATATGGCGTTTTTTTATCTGAGCCTTGAGAACCCTATAGCAAGTATTGTTAGTTACATGAAAGTAATTTTCAGAACTGACAGCTCTGTAAAGACGAATACTATGCTTATTCTTAAACATTTGATGATGGGCTTCAATTTCTCGTCTTTGAGGTTGTGTCAAAGTTATTAAATTCTCATTTTAGCCAGCCGGTTTGAGAGCTTAGGCGCGCTCACCGCGGATCCTGCGAGCGAGCTGGATGTCCTTGGGCATGATATATGGTATAGATAGGGAATCGGTTTTCTCATCATTCAAATTAACAAAAGGTTCCAGAATTAATGATTTAGTGTCTACTAATTTTATTAGACACCAAAGAACGTTAACTAAAGAGCGTATATAATATCAAGGGAACCCCAAAATTGTATTAAGATACGATTAATATACATTGGCTCTGAAAAGATTTATCCATTATATCTCATATATTTATTTATAAACTGTACATAAATAAATCACATGACAGCATAATCGAAGTACAGGTCGATTCACAAGAGCCGGCGTGTAATGTCTATGAAATTAATGACAAAACATAGTGTTACCAAACTTTATTGTCATCTGCACCTGCACCAGTGTATTGTGTATTTACCTATGTTTAACAAATAAACACTTTTGACTTTGACTTTGACTTTGTTAAACTGTTTGTAAAAATGTAGAAAGGGTAAATCGCCAATAACTGGCCACCCTTCAGTAACTATAATGTTCAAATGACATCACATGACATGCACGTCAAAAAACCGTTTACACTGGTTAAAGTTGCATAACTGATTAAATTAAAATGTTGAATATCTTGCTAACAGTAAGAGTTAAGATACTGGTGTCTTGGAGAAATTATCTTTATTTGACCTTCCACTCATTTAATTCGATAAAGGTTCTGTTTAACGTGGAGCCGCACCCTCTTACACAGCTTTGTGGATAACCGGCGCAAAAAAACACAAAGAGCAAGAAAACAAAAAGTCCTCTACGATGACAAATTATACAAAAAAAAACCTTCAAGTTATCTGACAATAACCTTTGGTGTCTATTTAGCCGGCAAGGAAGGGGGGGGACACATGACTCGAACAAAAATTAGGGCTTTAAAGCCCAATATCTCGCAAACGAATCACTGATTTGAAAAATGGTTTTGAACGAGCTATCCAACAATACCCCACACCATGGGTTTAACGAGAAAAAAAAAACATCCCCGTTCGGAAACTAATAGAATAAGGATATGGATAATATTTTTATAAAAGTGTGTGTGGTGTGATGTAATATGTTTTTTATTGAATTCGGCCAAACCATGCCTTCATTTAATTTTCGGTGCTAAAAGTGCAACAACCTGGCAACCGTACTGTCTTTTCGAAGATCTCACGGAACCGGAGACACTCTGGCCTGCCAGTTGTGTGATTGGGACCCCATCCTCTGGCTTGGGTGTCCACCTTGTCGAGACCGCTCCAGTGTCAGACACTGCTTGGTTGCTAGAACGGTATAGCTCTCTCGACAAGCTTGTTGGAGTGACCGCCTGGGTCAAGCGAATACTAAATTACAATCGTCGCGAACAAATCAAAAACGCGTCTGCTCTTGGCCACAGAAACGACAAGTTTTTTTTTTTAATAATGGCGAAAACATCTTCTAAATATCTTCTTGTCGTGGTGCAATAGAGTATTTATTATTATTATTATCTAAAACTCGCGCAATAAGCACTGTTTGGGCTTTTTTCTTGATTTTTTAAATTTTTCACTGATCGAAATTTAAAAATGATAATGTTTGTACTTTTAACTCTTTAAAAAAGTTCTATAGTCTATCCTCTTTCTAATTATGTGCAATAATGCCAAAAACCCTTTAAGGAACTTTATTAATTTGCCAATTTTGTGTAAAGGACGGACTGCAACCGCTGATATTCGCGCTATCAAATGTTCAATACGCTACGGAAACAAAATAACCTAAATGAGAACTCGTAAAACGTGACCCATATCCGGCCGAGTGAAGAATAAATTCTAATTCTATATCAGCGCCTAAATCTAAAGTCGCACGCAAACTTTTCCTCTACAACACTTAAAATTAAAAAAAGTCGTAGCTCCTTATAAATTCTTATGTACCTAAACCGTTTCTCTAATTATATAAAATGGATTTAGCAATAAGGCTTCGCCCCGGCTCTGGCGTGACGGGTTCAGTCGCTAGTTGGTCCGTATTTTCAAATATGGATGTAAACCACTATTTTGTTTTCATTGCATTAATATAATGTTTTACTTAAAAAAAGAGTCCTCTCATGCGGCGACCAATTCCTTGCCTGTCGTAAAGAACATTAAATCGATTTACTAATTGGTTGATAGCGTTGCACCCCTTGGTGATGGTGCCGAGGTACGTCATGAGCGCCACGTCGTTGCATTGCTGGAAATAAAACAACAAAAATTGCATCAATTATATATCTGTAATGAAGCCGTATTTTTGTCTAATGTATTTGCCTCTCACATGTTGTTTAATAAAACGTGAGACGCAATGATTATTGGACAAAGATATTTAACAAGTGTAGATTATTAACAATTAGATACTGAATTGATTATGATGAAGACCCTGTATATTGCGCGCTGTGACTATGGAGCTTTCCAGTACAAAACTGTTTTAATCAACTTATTGTATAATGAACATGGTGAAACAATGATTATGTTTTTGTTTCGTCAACAGAGAACATCCAATGGGTGTCAGTGGAAGAGATCTCGGAGCGCAGTGGCGGTGCTGAAATCAGTACACTGCCAGATGTGCCGCGGCTGGTCGGCAGCGGGCACTCGGCCGGCGGGGTCATCGGCCGCTGCGTCGGGCCCAGCGAGCACGCCGGACTGGCACAGGTTGGTGACTTACACTTTTTTTTTTGCATTAATTTATAGTAAAACTAACTTAGGTTAAACCTTTTAGTAATAAGCTAGTAATACAATATGGAAAGTTAAATTCCGAAACAATGATTATTTAATTTAATTTTATTTTATTTTTATTTATTTATCTCACACACACACTTTCTCGTAAATGGTATTATTCCATGCCTGTATACATACAGAACTGAATGGACTAAATTAGCGCATGCGCGACTTCGCGCTCCACGTGAGACAGGCCCTCGGTCTGCCCGACACGGGCAAGCTAGAGAACCTGACCAAGCGCGCTCACCGATACGCCATGTACAAAGTGGGACCCGTCATTTCTGTCAGCGTAAGTGTTCCTCAGCTCTCGATACCCGATGGCTTCTTAATTCAGGCAGTAAGTATTTTCCAATTCATAACAATACACACAGCTAAGGACCGGCGCTCACTGCCGGCACGGCACGGCATGGCACGGCAGGTTGTACTGCGCGGCGCGTCGCGTCATGCTGCAGCATCACGCGGCACGTCGTATCAAAATAAAGTAACATGAATTTTAAACTCATTGAAATAAGATTCAAAATGACTTGATTAGTAATAAAATCCACGCCGTGCCGTGCCGGCAGTGAGCGCCGGCCCTTACTGACCATCGGTGTAAGTGCATTGTAATAAGGTTCTATTATATATATAACTATAAACACAGGATGGTCAGTTAACAGTGTTCTCGTTTGTGCAACTACGTAACAATGTGTCCACTAAGGTGTAAAGTAACTTGAACTGTATCACGGCGACATAAAGTTTATCTATAGATTAGAAATTTCGGGGGAAAATAAAATAAATAATCTATTTACAATAAGTCGACTTATTGTGAAAGTGGGTTGAATTTTTTCCCCCCCTCATCCGTTATTTTAGATAGATATTAAAAATATATATTAAAACTTTTCATGTTCCATACACGTGGATTAACTTTCTTTAAAACTATTCCAAATTTCAAATGGATAGCATTAGTAATTCCTGAGATATTTAGCTTTGTGACAGACAGACAGACAGACAGACAGACAGAGTCGCACCATAAGGGTTCCGTTTTTACCTTATTGGTCCCGGAACCCTAAAAAAGCCAAACGTTAAAAAAAATATAACAAGTACCTACCAAAAATTCAAATGTTGGAAAACGAATGGCACATTTTCAAAATACTATATAACAGTTAATACAAACATGCCTTCACGGAAAAAATAAATTAAATTTTATTTAAATTTGCACCTATTACGACTGCCGACGTAGAAAGATCGTTTAGTTTGTTGAAATGGATATTTACAGCTAGACGCCGAAGCTTAACTGTTCCAAATGTAGAAAAAATATTAATTGTTTATTTTAGATCAAACTCACTTGACTTCCTTGAGTAGGAAAGCCATCGTCGCACCCCCGGCATATGCGGCTTTTCTTGTGGCGCAAGACATAAAACATGTTGCTTAAAGTGAATTCTGAATCTTTGCAGCCGTTCCTGAGCAGCGCTTCACCGTCCAGTTGACGGTGGAGGTCCCCACCAGAGGAAAAAGCTTCCATGAAGTGACAAATGCGTCGCCGCCCAACCATACACTACACGAGCAATCTCTCCCACCCGGGTGCCGTCCAGTCGCCATAAAAACAAAATGCATAATTTCAAGTATCATACGTACGGACATCTTAACAAACTACAAACTATTATGATAACATAATAAAAGTAGTGGCTCTGTTAGAGCTGGGTCGTTTCATTAAACTTCTCTATAGGCCAGATTAGATAGAAACAGACTACAAATAGTTCATGCGATGGACCAATCAGCACATATATCTGTCGTAGGCACTTTTTTACCTCTTTACGGGATGATTTCCGTGATAAAAAATATTCAATGTTATTCCCAGGGTCTTAAACTATTTTCGTGTCATGCATGAAAAGGAACAGAACTTTCGCACTTATAATTAAATGTGTATGAAAAATAACAGCATGGAGTATAGATTCCCAATAAATCTACTAATCACCCTCAATGTGACACAACTATGTTTCAACCAGACATTCCTCCCATTCCAGAAACGTGTCGCCTAGGGATACTTTAAGTGGGCTTCGGCTCTAAGAAGGTTAAAAAAACACGTATAGCATATGGGTACATGCCATCTATCAACATGCAAAGCTTGGCTCTGTGCCAATTGTATGTATCGAGTGCTGATTACGCGAGACGTCACGAGACGTGAGCCTTTTTCACCCACTTTTTGCAAGTCTCTGTTTGGCCTATGGTTGACTAGTAGAGAATGCATTGAGGGCATTAAATCCGCCTTTTGTACTTATTTGTTTTGTGCAATAATCCATACTAATATTATAAATGCGAAAGCCACGGGAAGAAAGGGGGTGGTGAAATTTTAACCCGACACCACACGGGCACGGGGACGGACGGGGTGATTTTTTTACGTTGTAAGGAAAGAGACAAGAGGAGATGGGAGATCGATTTAGAGTGAGTATCATTCTCTCGCTAAACTCACCTATATGGATCTTCTTCATTCAAGTTACTTGAGGTTCTAATTAATATAGTACCCATAAGGCTGCCGCAGCACAAGAAGCGCTGGGACAACCGGTATATTCCAAAGCTATTTATTAAAGGACTAGCGACCCGCCCCGGCTTCGCATGGGTACTAAATTATACATATAAACCTCCCTCTTGAATCACCCTATCTATTAAAAAAAACCGCATCAAAATCCGTTGCGTAGTTTTTAAGATCTAAGCATAGGTACATAGGGACAGACAGCGGAAAGCGACTTTGTTTTATACTATGTAGTGATTCATAAAGTGCACACGCGTTTACAGTACGATTACTGTTAGTTAACCACTGACAGATAGTTTGCCTTCATTTAATTTTCAACTTTAATGTCATGCATACAAATAAAGCAATTTTCAGAATACTGTTACCCACGTCTACCGATTTAGAAATAACTACTTAATTTGTATGAGGTTAAAGTTGAAAATTAGGTAAATGAAGGCAAATTATCTGACAGTGGTAAACCCCAAATAATTCTACTGTACACAATTGTCATGACTATTCATGTTATTTCTAAGGAATACTATTTTTATTAAAGCGATATTTTTAAATGTAATTCGTCAAAAGCGACGATGCATTTTGATTCGATAGATAAATTGAGTCCTAACTTTGCCCTTTCGGGCCCGGCCAATACAAAATTGTGCGGGTTGATTACATGTACCTATCAAATCAAAAGCATATACCAATATATTGACTTTATTTTGCGTAAACAGTCTCTTTGTTTTTCCATACATTTTTGTGTTATTTATTGGCGGTTATAATTGCATTATGCTGCGGTGCTGTCAATTAGACCGTCGAAGAGTATAAACACTAGTCGAGATTACGACTTTAGCCATTTCAATTGTAAAGTAGACGTATGGCTGAGAATTTTTGATTAAAAGCGATCGCTCTTTAGCGGTAAGACTGCCTGGCCTCTACTTTTAATCTTGTTTCATATGTTGTGTTCTATAATTTATCGATATAATTATGAATATCGGTAGTCGATAAACGAGAAGTCCCTATGACAGCTCAAAAGTGCCACGAAAATTCCATTCTACTGCCTTGGTTTGTGGCTGCAGCAAGAACCAACAATTTAATAAATGAAAACCTTTCTAGTAGTAAATAATGGTTACTGAGGTAAGCCAAAGACGGACAGACAGACAGCCAGACAGACAGACGGACTCGGCGAAACTATAGGGGTTCCTTGTTTAGCAGACTTGAGGGGGACTACATCGCAGTAATGTGGAGGCGTGGGCAGAGTCGGTCGCCGTAGCGTTCTACTGTGTTGAAGACGAGAGATCATAGGTAAGTGTTCAGTAGACTCGAGAGGGAAAACGTAGTCTTCAATTATATGGAAGAGTGGATAGAGAAATTAAGAGTAGCGTTCTACTGTGTTGAACAAGAGAGAACATAAGCAAGTGCAGAAGACTCGAGGTGGACTATATCGCAATAGTGTGGAGGCGTTGGCAGAGACGGTGGCCATAGCGTTCTCCTGTGTTGTAGACAAGAGATCATAAGCGTTCGGTAGACTCGAGCAGACCCCGTGTCATGGTCGGCCTTATCACACGGTAAGTTTTTTTCGATGTCTGAAATTTTGTCGGATTTTGTCGCTGGGTAACTATTTAATTGATAATATATCCGTTATACATAAAAAATAAGCTATTATAAATTATTTCCAAAATTGTCTTTTTTTCCATACAAGTTGTCAGTTCATTGCCTGGACTATATGTGCTCCACCAGGGAAAGTGCGCCTCATTCATCATTCAGTCATATAAATCAATATCAGCACTTACCCCGGGGGCGCACTTTCCCCTGTGGCGCACATACCCGAACTGACCCTACCTATTAAGACGTTATAAAAATTCTAAATTAGTATTTTTTGCATGTTTGTAGCGAGGCGGGGACGGCGGAATGACAAAGGCTCTGCCCCCCCGTCTCGCCGCTCGCATACCTAAGGAGCGGCACAGCGGTTGTGGTCAAGCTATAGAGTTGTCATTTTTTTTTATCCGACTGCGACTGAACTTGAAGGTATGGTGATGTGATTTATGCTTATCTTCACCAAAAAAAATACCAGCATAAGACTTCTTTAACCATCAAACTGTTTAGTCCACTGCGTTAAGTTTGTTTAATAATGACCAAGAGTAAGTATTAGACAAATATGGAAAAAAGTGTATTAAGCACGCACACAATGACGTTTTATATAAATTCAACGTAATTTCATTGATTGATCGCACACCGTTTTATATAGGTACGTATTTAAATCTGACAACATCTTGCTAACTTGACGAAATAAGTAATAATTAAATAATAAAATTTGTTGTCGAATGCTGTTTTAGCAATTGCAATTCGTTGTATGAAACTTAAAAGCTGTATATTATTATTGTTTATCTTTTCGGTCCAATAGTGGGTTTGATGGATATCATAGTCAGTTTCACGTTTCACTGAGTCGGGTAACCTACAAGTCCTACAACCAAGTATCGTAGCTTGTAGCTGTAAGCGAGGAACAGAGATACATTTACAAGTGTTGGCATGGCCTGCATTCACTTTGATTAGTAATTAGTGCGAGTTCATACATTTGCTGCGAGTGCGAGTAGTTTTTGTATGGACTCGCACTAATCAAAGAAAATACAGGCCCTTACCCTAGCTTTGCTGCTGACCAGATGTAATGATCTATTGCTCTCGGAATCGGTTGTTACTATGTAGGTATACGGCCGCGGCGTACGCCTTTTCACTTGCGTCGGTAAACTCTTGTAAATAAATCGGTCCCTTGATAAGATTAGATCAGATTATTTTATTTCATTTTGAAAATTCACGTGTCATTTCATAAAATTAAAATAGCATGGATTCACAAGAAGATCGTCAGCGCCCTTGGATCTAGGTACAGCTAGGTTTTGTAACAAGTCAAGGCTATCTATCCATTCGCGCCATGCTCTATTTAGGTGATCGGGTATCGTTCGCAAGATGCTCTCCATAGATATATTATAAATATATAAAACGCTAAATACTGCGCAAGTGACTTGTCGCTTAGTAGGTACTTTGAGCCCTTTTACTACGTCTGAGGGTGTATTCTGTAAGTTCAGGTTAAAACCTAAGCTATCCGTATGGTGATTCCATAAGAGTCCTAAAGTACGTTCCTGATCTGACATGCCTGATGGAAGCCCTGATGGAAGTTATTTAAAACAGCGGGTTCGTTAGGCGCCCATCCACACAGTGCGAACGAAGCTTTTTTAAATACTTTATCCATCGCTAATCGTTCTTTGCGCTTGCTCTACTGCGTCGAATGCGCCTAGAACGTCGTGTGTACCGTGTACCTACATAAAAGTTCCTTTCCGCGAGTCTAGCTATTTCGGGGTAATGTGTCGCGATAGTCGTTTGCGTTTTTATTCTTAACGTATGCCGTTGCTGGACTGGCAGCGCTACCGAAGATTAACGATGTCATCCTGTACGTCTGTGGAGGTGAATCTCTATCGTCCCCGCGCTATAAAAATCGTAATCTATCGCGATCTTTTTCCATCATCTTTATTTGTGTAAACATTTATTTGATGTCCGAGATGTTCTTTGTCCTCTCGAAATCGTATAGGAACTCCGAACAACGATTAGATCAGGTCAGCGGCGCTACCACGAACTTCGAAAGTCGAAGTTCGTCATACAGTAGGTCTTAAGATAGGTTATACAGTAGGTACATGATACCCTGCTAGGGCATTGCAATGGTCTTATATACTAACATGCTAACAACATAAGTTAGTTTTATATAAAGAAACCCATAGTTGCTATAATTATTAACGATCACAAAGTTGTGTTTGAACACCGCGCGTTATTTCCTTATCGGCAAGTGGATTCTTCCAAAAAGCACCATTTTCCTCTTAGTCACTCGTATTTCTTACACGTGGGTAGATCCTTAATCCATTGATATGAGCGGCATTGCGCGGAAACTTGGTAAGTCATCATTATGACGCTGTTATCTTAAAGCATATCTTGCGATAGATAAAATATATGATTTTGACAACTGAAATATCATTCATTCAATAGCTGTTGGTTCTCCTAATAAATAAATATCATTATAGTATAGGTACATAATTAGGTATCTGTAATCGAAACAATCAGCTGACACACGGCAATGACAGCACTATCTCCCCGTCCCTATCGCACGGAAGCGTCACGCTGTTCATCACGTTTCCGGTATTAGTTGAATCCACCCGTTTTTAGGCAGAATACCCTGCCATTCATCGTTTAAAAAAGTCCGCAAGTCATGTTTCTTTATGTCCGTTTTTGTTGCTTGTCGATAGACGCGCGTACAGAGTACAGGCGCCCGAGCGCTACGGACTATCGAGGAAGGTAAAAAGGAATTTAGTACGGAGTGACCTTGATTTTGCCTTACGCCGTGCAATCCTGCACTGCACCTATCCAGACGAGCCGAAATCACGCGGACTGCATGCTGGGGACCGATTTTTGACTTTCCAGCGCTCTACTCGTTCACTCAAAAACTGACAAAATCTATGAAATGCTATTTAAAATAAACGTGTCAATTTTTCGTGTGTCATTATTTTCTACCGCTCGCCTTTGATTTCGAGCGCTCGTAAGTAAGTCAAAAATCGGTCCCCAGGACTGCCGCGCTCGCTCGTCTGGATGCGCCTTATGTGGCAAGTACTGCAAGATAAATAAAAAATATTAAAATTTCTTAGATATTAAAAATCTCTTAAAACTAAATATTCTTCCATGATTTAACCCGAAAGTCGCAGTATCGCCTTTATAGCACAATGCAGCATGTGTGTGATATGCTGTGTCAATGACACTGAGAATAGTTAGGACCTACAGGGAGTTGTACCATTAACAAGTCTGGCCGACTGTTTATAAAACTCATTGTCACTCAAGTCATTGGAATTGGAATCTTCTTATAAACGCAAATGTGTGTCGGCGGGGTCCCTTTGTTTCCCATAAACTTATTGTTTCGAATTTCGATAGTCAGAAATTGATATCCATATATTTTATTGACATAAACATCAATAGTCATAATTTTTGTTAAGTATAACGCTTTATAGTTCTAACATTAATGATGAATGATTAATGTTTGATGATATTAAGTATTATAATCACAAAAGTCAGAAAATTGATGTCCATAACGATCAAAGGATTCATAAATATTCTAAGGCATATATTTCAACGTACTAATGGTTGTTATTCATATAGTTTTAATGCCTAAAGTTATATAATTGAACGTATGGTTTAACTTCTGCAACGTGTTTTAGGTTCGTAATATGTTCCTTGTATAGATCTACCCAATTTCAATATGAGATTGTCAAGGTTTAAGCGATCCGTAGACGGATAAACCATGGTCGAGCGTTTCTAAAAAAAATGCCACTATTCATCATCCTCCGAGCCTGGCACACGAAACCCTCGTGTCCATTGTAAAAAATATTAAATCACTTCGTATCACAAAACTGACTAAAATAAATGCATTTGCGCAATTCTAACTAAATTCCAATAATAAATTACAATATTGACAGATGTACATTTTTTTTTAATTCGTCCATTCGGACAGGCTAAGACCATAAGCCATAACAGACCCCTGTCGCATTTTCGCACAACTCTGGGGTGCCGATACACCCGATCGCGTTAGGAACGAAAGAGTACATACTAAGCGACGAGCGCGTGCAAGCGGGATGTCATGAGTAGAATTTTATATATTTTGTAACTGAAGAAAAGTTACGATTTTCTATCTATCTACCTTGACAATATATTTCAACAATCCTACTTAATATTCTAAACTAGCTTCCGCCCGCGACTTCGTCTGCGTGCATCCAAACTTTCGCATTTATAATATTAGTAGGATGCGAACATTTGGATATTCGTTACTCAATCACGCTTAAGGGGTTAACCAATTCTATCCTCCTATGGCCTTATTATAGGAATTGAAATCATATTCAATTGCAACAGAGTCGTAATTGTTTTGTCTCATCCATTTTATGAAGCAAATGAAATTCATCTCTATCTGATTCTTTCAACGCCATTTTGTATTATATGAGCCTTAGGAGGCTATCATAAAAAAAATACTTACAGAAACAAAGTCGGCTATGCCATGAGCCTCGAATTCGTCTCGTGCGATTTGAGCGCGGTGCTCGTGGAAATCGAACGTATGGACGAAACCGTGCGGCCGCACCCGCCGTATTAGGGCATGCGTTAAGGAACCGCTTCCCGTACCTGGTATACAAACAAATTTGAACCTTATTAAGAATAAAAAAGAATTTATTTACCATAAAAAGAAACCGTAAAATATTGATTTACTTTAGATACAGCGACTACCACACTAGACACATCCTGTATCGTGGGAGTCAGATGGAATAAGAGGGTTACAAATAAAAACTGTAAAAAAGAAAAAAATATAATGTGGGCAATGCAATTTGTTGAATTGGTGCGTTTTGTGATTGAGTGAATTAATGTAGGAGAGTGTGTGTAGTGTAAATGTAGGAGAGGGAAGGATGCAAATAGCTCTTTACTCCAGTAGTTTACCAAGTTGTGCAGTTTCATCTTATTTATATTCTCATGTGCGAATTATCGAATACCTACCCCAGTATATTATTATCTTATCAGCTCCTTCGTTACGTGAGAATCAGGAAATAATCATCCTCTTAGCATTATTCCCGGTTGTGCCCTAAAAGAGCCAGGGGTCCGCTTTGACACCTAATCCCAAGATTTAGAATAGGCACTAGTTTTACGAAAGCGACTGCCATCTGACCTTCCAACCCAGAGGGAAAAACTAGACCTTCTCGGGATTAGCCGGTTTACTCACGATGTTTTCTTTCACCGAAAAGCTTACGTTAAATATTCTGTACATAGCTTAAACTCATTGGTACGAGCCGGGATTCGAATCCACGACCGCTGCTTGAACACCCGCATGTCTGAACCACTAGGCTACCGTAGCTCAGAATGAGGAAAGAATAGTTTTTATAAATACTAAGTTAATGAATACGCAAGACATGTGCGCAGTTCCCACGCTCTCAATATATCATGCGCAAACAATGCATGATACACCTATATACACAATATAATAATACACAAATGAAGACTGACGCATTAATATAATAATATTCAATATGCTTATTATATTATTGCGATAATGCGCATTATGTGGCATAACATATATATTGCATTGCTGTATACTTGCGTGGTGGAATTATATCATGACAATGGAATGTATTGAGCTATACATATTAGATGCTGTCATCTGATGGTTGCATGTGCTGCTTGTGTAGATGTAGCAATGTTGTACAGGGTGCGGCTGTTAGGATTAGTTATTTTGTACTTTTCTGACACACACTAAAATCAAAATAACAATGTTTTAGCTGAAATAGGTTTGAATAACGTTTATGAACCAGGACAAACTTTGCTATTTGAAGTGAAACGTTACAAATATGCCTCATATATCTTTTAATTAACGCTGCCAAAATAAAAGCATTTACCCCGAACACGGGTAATGTTGTGTCACTAAATATGTACAATTATGCAACAGTGAGAGTTTTTTTTTAATTGTCCATGGTCTCCGGTGAACGCCGCACGCCACTTACAGCTTACAGCGTCATGTTCTATAGAAATTTAGCTGCACTTACATACAACGAGGGGTGTTTTACACGTATTGCCTTCAATTATACCACGTTCACTGCGTTACGGGGTCTATCGAAGTAAGTAGGTAACTAACTACAGTAGGTTCGTGGGTAACTATAATACAATCAGCAATGCAGCAATAGTTAAACCTTTAAAAATTAAGATATGCAGTAAGGTAGGAGTCAAATGGCTGGATCATTCTGCCGCGAAGAGAGAGTAGGTGGAGGCGTCTGTATACTATTAAAAGACCACATCGAATACACGCCAAAGGACGACATCACCAAATTTTCTATCGAATACGTGCTTGAAATTTGTGCCATTTCTTTATCTAAGCTAAACACAATTATAATTGTAATGTATTGGAACAGGAGAGAGGAAGATTTATTTTATACTAGACTAGAGCAGGTACTAAGGTATGTTAACTGTAAATATTCGAAATGTAAAGTCATTTTGGGAGGCGACTTCAATATTAATATTTTAGAAAATAATTCGAAAACTAGTCGCTTTATCAATCGTATGCTTGAGTATAAATTCAGTCAACATATCAAGGAACCTACACACTATACATAACCATTTACATCAACGTGTCTAGACTTAATTTTTACTAATTTCAAAAATAATGTCCGTACTAGTGTCAAATAACTGGGATTCTCTGATCATTGCGGAACCATTTTATGTGCATACTTACCCCAACAACAGAAACAACAAATAACTTGGACAACAGAAAAAAGACACTTTAACTCTAAAAATACAGAATGCTTTAAAAATGAACTTTGGCAACAGGATTGGTCCTCAATAATAAGACTCGATAGGAACGTAAATGATAATTATGCAGCGTTCACACAAACCTTAAAAAATATTTTAAATAAATGTATACCAAAACGGAAACTTAAACTAAAATCTAATTACAAAAAGTACTGGGTCACCAAAGGAATAAAATTATCTTGTACAAACAAGCGCTTATTAAAAATATTAGTATCAAAATCAAATAACCAAGTACTACGAAATCACTACAAATACTATGAAAAATTTTTAAAACAATTGGTTAACACAGCTAAGAAATTACACTACGCAAATAAAATAAAAAAATCAAGTAATAAAGTAAAAACGATGTGGAGTGTAATTAACGAGCGGATGAACAAAAAATCGAAGAAAACTAAAAGTAACATCAAGTTACAAATTGGGGTCAACATAATATCGGAGCCTAAACTACTAGCTGACACATTTAATAGTTATTTTTCATCCATAGGTAAGGGTCATACTGTTATCATACCTGCCGCCGGGCGACTCGTCGCGCAGCAAATCGAAAATTCTATGTTTCTTACACCTGTAACCGTCCCCGAAATAACTAAAATAATAAGAAATTTAAAAAACAAATTCAGTTGTGGAATTGATGAACTTCCGCCGTCTTTGTTCCGATACTGCGCTGACCAACTTGCATATCCGCTGTGTTTATTAGTAAATCAATCTTTTGATGAAGCATCATTTCCAGATCAGTTGAAAATAGCTGTTATAAAGCCTATTCACAAAAAGAACTCAATGTTAGATCCAAATAATTATCGCCCAATCGCTCTATTACCAACAGCATCTAAAGTGTTCGAAAAAGCCATGTGTAACCGGATCTACACCTTCTGTGAAAAGTATAACATATTTAACGACTGCCAAAACGGATTCCGGAAGCATAGATCAACAGTCTTGGCAGTATACAAGTATGTACAAGAAATATTAGAAATTCTTAATTCGAAACAATATGCTATTGGCATACTTTTGGACATGACCAAAGCTTACGATAAGGTACAGTACGACATATTATTAAATAAAATATATGGGATAGGAATTCGCGGAAGTGCTTTCGGATGGCTTAAGTCCTACCTAAAAGATAGAAAGCAACTAGTTGAGATAGAACACTTTAACTTTGCAACGGGAGAAATACAAAATGTAAAATCGAATTCTGAAACTCTTAACGCTTCTATTCCGCAAGGGAGCGTTATTGGATGTTTGCTTTTCCTTATTTACATCAACGACCTCCCCAAAATCGTAAAAGATCCCTGTGTGTTATTTGCGTTTACTTTCCAATTATCGTACTGGTTAATATCATTTGATCCAAAATGAACTTTATGCTACTGAAATCAGGCTGAAATTCCTTTAACGTAATAATTTAGAAACGATCGGCAGGACTGCCAAGCAAGCTCACAGAAAATCTAGTATACTAGTATGACCTTGATTTGGCCGGCCGCAGTGCTTCCGACGCGTGTCCACACGGGCCGAATCACGCGGCGGCCTGCAGTCCTCGTGTAGCGTGTCCTTATTAGCTGCCGCAAATTATGGCCTAACAATAACTATCGTTAAGAAGTGATTCAGCACTGATATACCTAAGTTACTATCTAAGTTTATTGCTTAGCTAAAAACTCTAATTTAAATAGGAAAAAGAGCAATGGCCTTAATTAGGCAAACTTTTATAAACAATATGGAAACAAATCACATTTTATTTAGCAGAGGCATTTTAAGTTTTATGGATAAAGAAAGGGGTTAGTCTTTAACCGAAGTTACAGATCCCTTACTTTAAAATTGTCTTGTTCTCCGTACAAACATCCAACTACTTTTAGCCCATTTAGGGGATGAACGTTCCTATACGTAACGTGGGGTGTTTTTTTTTTCATTTCAACCCTAACCTGTGATATATTGTTGGATAGGTATTTAAAAATGAATAGGGTTTTGCTAAAATCATTTTTTGATAATGTTAATATTTTCGGAGATAATAGCTCCAGAAGTAAAAAAAAATGTGTCCCCCCCTCTAACTTTTGAACCATAAGTTTTAAAAATATGAAAATAATCTCAAAAGTAGAACTTTATAAAAACTTTCTAGGCAAATTATTTTGAACTTGAAAGGTTGAATAGTTTTTGAAAAAAATTACAAATCATTTCTGGACGAAAAACTACGGAAAATTGAAGAGTAGCTCATTTATGTTTTAGCTGATACAGATAGCGTAACTGTAAACTGTGTCGTACTGAAGGGGCGCAAAGTTAGTAAGTGCTTAAGTAGGTATTACGTTTTCTTGAGGAAACAGTATAGACTGTAGCTACTCCCCTCCGCGGTCTACGGAATTATAATTAATTGTCTCGATAAACTTCCTTGTAACATTATTTCTGGTTCATTAAGATTTTTTATCGAAATTAATCTCTTAATCCCTCTGGAACACATCAATCAAACCGTCTTACCGCGGAGCCTGATTTTTCTAAATAATAAAAAATTACCTATACTTTCCCTTCGGAACATATAATGATATCGTGGCTGTATAAACATATTTTATAGTTTTGCTATTTTATAATAACAATTTTCAGTTCAGAGTCCCAAGTTCCTATGGAAACAACAACTGACGGTTCAATGGCATGAAAGTCAAATTGTAATGGAATACTGCATTTATTTTGCTTCGTTTGGATTTAGAACCAATTGAATTTAGAACGGCGACTTCTTGCAGCGATACAAACGTGCGTTTCACGAACGCGCGACTGTCGCGCGTCACTAACCATTGATCACCAGTCAAAATCACCTGTACTATATCGCGTTTGTAGCGTTGCAAAAAGTCGCCACGTGTAACCACTTATCCGAAGCGTTTGCGTTTTTATTTTAATTGGCGGTCTCAGGTCGTCAAGGAATACGTGATTAAAACAGAATTCAGTGTAGCGGCGGGCAATAAATTTGTCCGGGGATGACGCCTGAAGATTCAGGTCTGCGAGATTAAATAAGACTTAAGAGACTATCGTGTAACACACCACACAAATTAGAAGTAATGAAACCACCCCTGTTTGCTCTAGACTTTATCCATCCCCGTTGGTAAATCACGATAGTAGAGTCCTATTTACTCGAGGGAAGTTATTTTTCTCAGATGACGTCACTAGGCCTCGTTTCGATTGGAGCGGGGTCAAGGCCCTGTCCGCTCGTAAATACAAATAAAAAGGATTTCGTCTGGATCACGTAGTCTGATGATTATCATAGTTTATTGTTATCATAAAGTAACTGGCAAATAGTGTAATATTGTAATAAGTAAGTTTTCGGCTGGTTATGTTTTACGTAAATAAATACGTTTATGCTATTCCTACAATTATACAGTTCAATATGGCGCGATTGGCGCGGATACTTTAGGCATAATTCTAAAAAAATACATTATTTTACTGACAATGTGAAGTTAATTTTATTTAATATCTGTTTAGTTGTTAATCATTAATGGTTTTATTAAGATACTATCGATGGTATGCTGTGAAATAGCAATGTATGCAAAAGTCGAGGACAGAAGAAATATATCAATTTTTTTGCTTATTGAACACTGTCTACGTATCAGTTTGTTATGACTAAAGTCATAACTTTGGTTTGTTGATATAATTTCTGACGATTAACCGTTAATTTACAATGAATTCTTTGCGTAGGCCGCCAATATTGCATATTTATTATGTATAGGGAGTTTTTGCAGTAGTAAATTATTTTCTTTTCTATCTTTCAAATGTATTTCATATCCGCTAATTGGCGTCTAATTCGAAAGCAATTTTATTCTGTTGAAAGATTGGTCAATATTCAAAAGAACATAATAGAGAGATAAGGTGTTGTTAAAGTGCACAGAGTTACCATTTGGTAGTTGTCATGTCTGCCTGCGCCCCTATTACTGAATTCCTATTCTAAACCGATTTAACGTAATAGATTTTGTTACTCAATGCAAATTGTCAAATTGATTTACAGCCAATGAAATTAATTTATCAGTATTTTGTTATATATTTAAGCTACGCGAGACTTCCATTGAAGGCAAATGACGTAAACTACACCGTAACCAAACTTCGAAAGTTTTTTTAAGTGGCTTCATTCAATAAGAGAATTGTTTCTCAATTCGCCTCCGCGATTTTTTATATGTAGATATGCTCAGCTATTCGACAGGAGGTACTTTCAAGGAACTACCAAACCCATTTTGATTAAGATATGATGAGGAATCGGCGGAAGTACGTACTCAATATTTATCTCTCGGAAATCATTTCATGTGCTGAAGTGGAATCGAAGCATGTTGTGCATCTCTCGTACTAATTAGACTTTTTTAGGAATTTCGCCTTTATACTTACACGGTTTTATTTTTTTTAACATAGGTTTTCAAAAACGGATAAAAATGACTTCAACGGTTGGCAGAAACAAGTTTTAATTGATCAATCCGAACCAAATTGATTTTCGTCTGTTTTAATCATAATGTGTACATTTCCATATATCGTTTGATAGAATTAGCCCTGGTAAATTTCAAACTCAAAGGTTGTTAAGGATCCTGCGTATTCGACGTCCACCGTAATGCAAAATTGCGGAATGAGGTGGATCAATCAACTATTTCTTGTTGTTATTGTGTTTAGTCAGCCGGGAGACAATAAGACAGAGTAACTTGAAAAAATACAACATGGACTTGTAGGATAGACCTATGTTACAAGTCCATGTTGTATTTTTTTTTCTTAGTCAGCCGGGAGACGTTTTTTTCTAAGTTACTCTGTAATAAAAGAAGGGTCGAAAATGTGAATAAAACTGGATTATGTGAATAAAATTCATAAAATTTCAGTTTAAACAGTAAAAAAAAATCCTTCATTTCACATTTTCCATGAAAATGAGGTAAGTATTTCATTTCACATCTCTCGCACTTCAGAATGAGGAACGTCTTTCATTTGAAGTCTTTAACACTTCAGAATGAGTTGTGACTTTTATTGCAAATCTCTGACACTTCAGAATGAGGTCCGTCCTTCATTTCACATCTCTCACACATCAGAATGCGTTACGTCTTTAATTTCACATCTCTCACACATCAGAATGAGGTATGTCTTTCATTTCACACCTCTCACACATAAGGATGCGGTACTCCTTTCATTTCACATCTCTCACGCATCAGGATGCGGTACGGCTTTCATTTCACATCTCTCACACATCAGGATGTGGTTAACATTAAAACATTATGTCATGAATTTCCATTGTCATTATCTTGTGCGGGACCCGCGTCAATTTATGTGATACGTCCTTTGCCTGTTATAAAATTAGCACCAGATATTCAACATGTCCGTGATGGGACCATAATAGAATTAGCAAGACCATTAGGAACGATTGCATGGAATGAGTTAAAAATATTTTGTTACCGGAATTAGACCCAGTCGATTATAAAATTAGGTTACGTGCTCAAGGATGGACGTGCTAGAGAAAGGAATTCACATTTACTTATCGTCGGCTAAAGTCGCAAACCTTTTCACTCAATCGACGACCGGTTGTCTAGTGGGTAGTGACCCTGCCTACGAAGCTGAAGGTCCTGGGTTCGAATCCCGGTAAGGGCAAATATTTGTGTGATGAGCATGTATATTTGTTTCTGAGTCATGGATGTTTTCTATGTATTTAAGTATTTCTATCTATTAAATATATCGTCGTCTAGTACCCATAACACAAGCCTTAATGAGCTTACTATGGGACTACGTTTAAGTATATCGTATTTTTCTGCGTGGCACCGTTCGCGATATTGGCACCGATATGATATTCGGCAATATAATTATTAGCCAATGACATTTTTACCAATAAATGATTGTATTGTATTCAATTATTTGGCTACGCTCTTAAGCCATTATGAGTTTAATGAGTATTAGTCGGAAAACATACCCTATGTCTTGCCAGATAAGACTCAAATCTTATTACCTAATCATACTGTATTGAAAAACTTGTTTGTGACCAATGAATATTGACACAATGTGAAATAAAGCATTATTTAGTTTTACACCGTTTCTTACTTACCTACATCCAGAATCAGGCCCGGCGACATTGCGCGAATTGCGGCGCCGCAAGCGTTTTGTCTGTTCATTGCGCGTTCGTGGCGAATAATTTTTCAATTTGATCGTAATTTGGAATTTCGTTAGCGGACGTTTCTGCTTGATAAACATTTACCCCGAAACAATTTAAAGACAGATTATAATTTAATGCATGACTCACTGCATGTAAATTTTCTTATGCCTCCGGGTATGCAACGTGCGACTTAATAAAAACAAAGATATTGATATCCTACTTTATTGAACTGCCCCTATAAACCATCATAGAGACCGTATGTTGGAAAAAATTCAATTCGTTTTACTAACGGTATTTTAAATGCTTTGTGTTTGAATGTTATTACAACCTATAAATTATTCAAATTTCAAAACAATTGATTTTGTACAACAGCTGATTATTTTATTGCATATTTTTTGCACAGGTAACACCGCCTGTCTTTTCGCTCGTCACGAAAAGGGTTCGTGTTATAGAAAATTTCTGTAATCTAATTCAATTATTGTCTTTAACCCGAAATGTTTCACTCTAATTATTTACATTCTTTCATACTTACAAATAAATACCTACAACCAAGGTTCAAGTAGCATCGAGAAACAACTGCTATTGTCGCGTCGTCATTTTTTTTTTAGATACCTACCTAGTATTGTTATTGTCAGGTCACTCGATCAAAAAAGTGGAAGGGTAGGTAAGTGCCAATTTCTATATATAATTATGATATACATACTTCTATACAACGTGTTAATAAAATAACGCAAAACCTGAAAACAGTTTGTTCAGAATCGAGCATAGAATGCGAAAAAAATAAAAAATAAAAATTTGACAAGATTTATTTTTTACATTTGTATGGAGTGTTGACCGTCTGGGGCGACCTGCTCCATACAAATGTAAAAAATAAATCGCGTCAAAAATTTTTATTTTATTTTTTTCGCATTTTACTCTCGATTCTGAACAAACAGTTTTCAGGTTTTGCGTTATTTTATTAACACGTAGTATAGAAGTACGTAGATTACTATAGAGAGTGACGAAAAAACCTATCCTATATACTTTAGGATACTATACTATAACTTACATACCTACTTAGGTAAACTAATTAAAATTTCTAAGCAATAATGTGTGATAGGTAGTTTTCGTATAAAGTTCGTTCGTTCATCCTCGTCTTATTTAAATTTATAGCGTATTATTATTTTTTAACTAAGTAAGTATTTTGTTTTGGCTACTTATATAAAAGAATCAAACTATATATCACCAAAGCCATATCCAGAATGATTTGACGTACCCAAGTGATATTTACGTAGGTACCTACACCTATTTAATACCGAATGAGTACCTACTGTGAGATTAAAATTTTGTTTACCTACCAAATAAATTAAATAACACGTCAACTAAGGATTAATGACTAGGTACTCATATACATTAATATAATATGTACATATTACATGTATATAATTTATTTGTATACTTGGAACTTGACTAAAATGCATATAAGTAGGTACTTACCCGGTTTATCCATTTTTGTAACATAAAAATGCAAAGTCCATAAGAAAGCCACAGATCGTCGATCAGTATGATCAGTATGATCACACACACCACCAGTATCACCAAGAAAAATCAAATCCGTTTTATCAGTCCAAGTCGTGAATTGACCGCGATTATCGTAGGAAGATAGTTCACCAAAACAATACGTCGCTCCCGCGCACAGCAAATGGGTCACTATTGTCACTAAACTAAGCGCACGGCAAGGAGTAGCTATGATAAGGGCGGTGCGTACCGCCCCCCCCCCCCCCCCCCCCGGACCGTTCCCCGCGCTAGAGTAATTCGCTGCAGTTTCGCATCAAATTTTTGTAATTTATTTTAAGGTTTTCGTAGTTACGCTCTCATTTTAAAACTACAAGATTAATTTTGATAAATCTTTTTTCTTTTCAAACTGCATAGTTTAATCGACACCGGAAATAGGTTTTGACTTCAATCTAAACTATATTTTGGTCGTAGTAGGCCGCCGAACTGAACAACTTTCTGGGGTCTAAAAATGCAAAACTTGTACTCGCTCTATTTTCTTTCTATTAACATTTTAAGAGTCATAAACTAGTTTTAGCCCTAGATATATCTTACCTCATTATATTTAGAGAATTTCATGATAATGTGACATGTTATATTAAAGTAAGGACGTAACTACGTTTGTATGAAGAATCGAGCTTGCTGCGGACTCTTAAATCTAATAAACAAGAAACACCGCAGGGCGCGCAATCGACACCACACCTTAAGTGCGCTGATAACAATAACGCACCCTGCGGCGCACAGGCCACGCCCCCCGCCCCGCCCCAGCCAGCCGCCATGCGGCAGCACAAGGCGAAGCGAGAGAGCGAGAGCCGTAGGCGAGACAGCATATAGCCGCTCACCCAGATACATATATACAAACTTAAATCTAACGTGCAATCCGTGCACTATAAAACTAACTAAGTAATGTACAAACCTTAGAATCTAACGTATTAAAAAAAAGTATATATATATATATATACAACCATAAGGGTAACATGCACACAAGATATGTACAAGAAACTAACTAATAACAACCATAGCAAGTATATGCAAAGTATATATACAGCCACAAAAATAAAAACATAACAAACCCAACACCTAAGGAAGGATCAACCAATAGAGGAATATGTACAAACAAACTGAGAGCTATATACACTGAAAAGGATGATAAATTTCGGTGCGTCAGTTGCCGCGCAAACGTAAAAAATGACATATAGGTACGATTATCTATGGAGCTAGAACAGGCATAGACTAGATGTAACTTTTTTTTATTGTTTATAGCTTTGAAATCTAGCTCTAAAAATGCGTTATGTTGCCTAGTAACATGAAGATCCTACGTTGTAAATTATATATCCAGAACGAAGCACGGTAGTATAATATAATATTTCAGTTTAAAATAATAAACACGCGCATACTAAGCAACGCAGTCTCTCAGTTTGACGTCCCGCACCTCGCGGGCGACAGTAAACGAGAAAACGTTACGTTCCAAAAAATAATCATAATAATTTTATTTGGGCTTTCACCGTTACTTACACTTGTTTGATCTTATGAAATATCACATTTTAAATAGTAAAAAAATATAAAAAAGTAAAGCAAACGGCATATTAATACCTACCTACTGAAACAATATATATTTTTTAAATTAATTTAGGATAACCCGGTTTATAGAATATATAAATGTTAACGTAATCCGTACTCTTTGGCCGACAGCATCAGCACTTTTTCTATATTAGGAACTACGCGACCACTATCACGGCGCGTATTATTATAACACCATAAACTTAAATGGCCCTGTTGACTGGATTTAATACACTTCACTTTTTCACTCTTCACTTCAGACAGCCATATCATAGGCCAAATTACAACCTTGTTTTCTGGCCTTCCGTTAGCAACGACGAACTGGGCTTTCGCTTGTGTGGAATGTGGGTTATCCGCTTAAACAAATTTTCTATAGATTATAATGGTAGGATTCCACGGTTATCTATGTCACTCGATCTCGTTAATTAACATGATTATGTTGTTTAATAATAATTTTCCTTAACTTAACACATCTATTACTAATAGTATCTATAGGGTTAAAAAAGCAGGTTGCACTTTTAATTCTGGGATATAAAAATTTGATTAAGCAACATCATTTTTTTTTTTTCAGAAATCTGAATGGACAAGATTTGAAAAGACTTAGAGTATCTGCTAATTCTATAATCAAGAGTATAATTCTCATTACAAAAACATTTAACCAGTTTGAGCAAAATTGAAAAGGTTAATAATGCCTGAGCACACTCCAGCACCCACGCCGGCAAGATCTTTGTATGGGTTTTTCATGTACTTGTTCAGTAAAACAGTACTTGGAATATATCTTATTTGGGCTTTTGTGCCCAATGAGTATCTGTGTTATTTAAGTATATATTACTATCCACAAAAATATTGGGCAACAGCAGTGCCAATCCAATGTTTAGTGGCATTAACATTATTTAATTTTTTAATATATCCAAGCATCAATTTGTGTATGACCAGTCACGTTGACAGTGTAACCACTATAACAGACCCCTATTCTAGTTATTGTGCCAGTCAAGTTGCTAATCGATTTAAAGTTCCAGATACTTGTATTTGTTCCGCAGAAGACAGTTGCTTTAAAAGTAGATACATTGTCACAGATAGTGAAATTAAAGAAAATTCTGTGCCACACCTGCATGATTTGGATATTCGCCAAGTTTGTAAGAAACTGTATTTAAATAGATAGATACTTGTAAAACAACATTGTTGTCATCACTTTTACTATGTGCCCAAAACAGGATTCTGTTCTATTTTGGATTCGAAAAAACTATGAAATGTAAATTCTGCGTAACAATATAGTATATCGATGAAATGTTTGTCAGTGAAATAAGGGGACGCGAGCCAAAACTCAAGCGTGGTGGTTTAATTGCACTACTACAAACTATACTTTAAATGTAAATTAAATTTAAATACTCACCAGATGGGGTGTTTAGCTCTGTTCCCGCGGGTCTTAAGTCGAGTGGCCTTAAGACGCTAGACTCGGATTTGCTGGGTAATTCTTCATTATACGCTACAAAGGACAAAGGAGTTCTTATGTTTGCAGTACGCAGCTACAATAATGGATTATAACTAATGGTAAGCATAATTAGACGTTAGGCATGAAAACTATCTACTGATTGACATTAATATTTGTTATATATAAATAATGTGCAGGTCGTTTTGCAAACTTTTCGCAATGTGGGTAGGCGTAGGTAAATAAATGCTGGCAGTTAGCATAGCTACACGAATGGCCCCTTAAGGCGGAATCAGACGGTTCATTTTTCGTTCATTTTTATGTTTCGGTTTAGGTATGAATATGTTGACTTCATGTTTTTAATTGCAGACCCATACGTCAATAAAGACATAGAACCGTTTAGTGTGATTTTAAGACCAATCAATCTCAATCGCAATCTCTTTGCAATTATTTTCTATCGAGCCGATTTCATCCAATTATGTATCGAGCCCGTCCACGGTCTTTGAAATATGGTGAATATTAACATATATTTTATTTGATGTGCTAGAACAAATAGTTTTTCTTAAAAAACTGCTTAAATAACATCAATTTCACCAAATTAGGTCTTGTCAGCCTCTTAACTAGAAAATGTAATCTCGAGATTTCACATAATACAAGGCAAATTATTATGGCTTGTCCAGTTATGGTAGAACATATAAAACATACTTAAATAACATTCATAGTCTTCAAATAAGATTACTGAAAAATATTGTACCCTTAAAAATAAGATATATGTATAAGAATAATTATGAAAGTCTATTTAAATACTGCAGGGTATTGCCAGTTCATGACAAGGTTGACCTAGCCGTTGTGACCCAATATAGTGGGAAAATCCCTGAATTAACTGTCAAACATAGACCAAAAAAATTGCGTAAGCTAACATACCCCTCACCATTCGTAACTCATCAAGGTTACTGTGACGACTTACCAATCTTAACATCCATTCTACCGTATGTTCATTTGCCACCCATGTTGTATTAATTAAAGCCAGGTTTGACTGTATTTTTACAGTCTACAACTTTAATATAGGCGTGTCCACACCGGACGAGCGCCTCCGTAGGCTGCGGCACGCTTGGCTCGGGCGAACCACATCTACAGCCGAGCCGCTCGTCCGGTGTGGATACGCCTAATAGCTATAAAACAGTTTAATCGCCGCTTCATGTGTAAGCCAAGTAGAATGACGTCACACATTCGCTTGCTCATGAATATGCTAGTGCCTTTGAACGGCCGTCCTCAGCTGTCAATAATGAGACTTTGCGTATGGGTGCATCTTTATTATTCATATCAATTGTAGATTATATTACTATAATTGAGTCAAGGAATTATAGTAATATAATCTAAACACAAAACACAACAAAGGAAAACATCGTGAGGAAACCGATCTAATCCCAATAAGGTCTAGTTACTGTACTAATGACACTAGGGAAAACATACACACAATGTTTGATGAATAAGTGGATTGGTTAATACTGCATGATAACATGGTGGACATTAAAAAGCTGACCTGGGACCGGCAAATACGGAAACTACAGCATCAAGCTGCACTGACTTGTCAGCTATTGAGTCCAACTCTTAAATTGATGATGACGAAAATAGTAACATAGCGTTAATGATTGACGGCACTCAAGACTAAAACGTTAATGAAAATAACAGTCAACAGTAACTGTTATCTTGGCAAGCTGAATTTTGTGGTTAATCAATGGAAATGGTATGCTAGCAGCTTCTAAGTGGTTTAATAAAAAACAAACAAGAAAACACTATTAATCACTATGACATATATATTCTATGGAGTCATCCTCTAAATTTATTGTTCCTATTACAGGCCACAGTCGGTACATATAATGAAATGTTATAATTTTCAAGAAACTTCAGAAATCTATCATTACCCCGTTCAGAAAACCGGGGGAATGAGAGTCAAGGGAATGAGAAATCGAGGGAATGAGAGTCGAGGGAATGAGAAACCGAGGGAATGAGAGTCGGGGGAATAAGAAAAAGTATGTTTCTTGTCGATTATGCCGAAACTGTTATTAATATAAGAGTAACTATTAAATCAACACATGCAATCATTCATGTGTTATTCTCTACACTAAATATTGTATGCCAATTGCAGGAAATAGATTTTATACGTAAATATAGGGTAATGATAATCATAGTGAACCAAAGTTAGGGGATGATATATCTACCTTCATTGCTCCGAGCTCCAGCGACGAGACGCGTCCTCTCTCCGCGGAGTCGGTAGCGCTACAGACGAGGGTGAGACACGGCCGAGATTACGCGTCACAAGACGTTGCAGTAAGGATGTACGCGTTGTTTAGTCAGGTATTAGGGAAATAATAGGTTAGCTCTGGACAAACCTTTGATATAGATTCCTATAAAAACCCTACTTTTGCACTACAGATAGAATTATAAGTCAAACGGCTATCGGTTCTTCAATCTTTTATCTCCATTTTGGTCTACCGGATTTTGAAAGAAATGAATTAAGTATTCAAAATTTTGTATGATTTTATTCAACATTGTCTAAAAAAACACTTAGGTATTCCAGTTATATGTTCTCTACAACATACTTGGTGGCATATTCCACTTAAGTTACACACAATTGGGTCTGTTTTGTCCGTCTGCGGCTTAGCTCTGTAACCCTTACTATTAGAAAACTGTAATTCTGCATGGGTATATAAATCAATCACGCCAACAAAACAGTAGAATAAAATCTTGAAAATCATTTTTTTTTCTACACCTAAAGTGGAGACGTATTTTTTTTCCGTAAAACCAATGAAACAAAACTTTACGATCGTGTTAGCGTTTTACCCTCAATTTGTATGGGATTTGACAGTTAAACGTTAACGCGGTCGTAACGTTTTGTTTCGGTCAAACTTATACTACGAATAGGCGTCGTCAAAGATGTACATTTTTCGCCCTGTTAGAAGGAATAAGGTGCCAAAGTGTAAACTTAATATCTCTGACGTCGACCGAACATATAGCCGAAAATTATTGGCGCCATTAATCTCTTTTGATCTTATCTGATACACCTACACCCAGTCGCGGGAAGGTGCATTTCTCTCAGGAATTGGGCATGTTTGGTAAGTGGTTTCAAAACACAGTCTAGACCATATTAGTCACTACGGGCATCCGGGGGCTTTTATGGTTAATCAAACATAGCTGATTATCTAGGTTACCGGGAGATCGGTTATGTTTGAGTGATTGTTTTTGGGACTAAAATTTCATCCAAATCGGTTGAGCCGTTTAACCGTGATTGATTTATAATATTAGTAGGATGCAATGAGCTAGGCGCATTAGTAATGAATCCGATTATAGAATGATAAAAATAATACATTATATTATATATTACCTAAAGAATTAGTTAGCTGTAGGTAGGTAGGTACTTTCTAAATGTAATTATCAATTTGTTAAAGCCAGTGCCACAAGACAGTTATTTATACTAATTTAAACTACTATACATAACAGTTTCCGTCATTCAGCAGAAAACTTGGCAAAATCTGTAAAAAGAAACGGCTTTTAAATAAAACAAAAACTTGCAATTTCTTTGTTTTTACATTGTCCGCGCTGCAGGGAGCCGGCCAGTAAAAAGGGGGAACAAAAACGGTTCGGCTAACCGCCAAGCGTTAATAAATTCTTGGAATTTGCAGACTAAAGGCCTCGTCACACACAAATGAACTAGTTTAGGCTAAGAGTACCAAATTGTTTAATAATAAAAGCTGACGAAAAACTCCAAAGCAGAAATCCCCGAATTTCAGAGTAGGTATACTCCTAAAGTATTTTTTTTTGTTTACATGTCAAAAAAACGTTTCTATGATAATACCTACATATATTATATTATCTACTTATAGTAGGACAGTACATAAAAGTATGTTATAAGTAATTAATTAATTAAAGTGTTATTTGGTCAAACCTACATGAAGGGATTACCTGTATAACTTGGATGATGGTTAAGATGAGAACTATGTCAAATTTGTTGTCTCTAGCAACCGATTCACGTCCACCAGGCTCCTATTTGACCAACTTGACAATTGTCACCTGACAACGACTATTTTCCGTACATTGCTGGATCCATAAGTACCCTAGCGACCACCTTCTAGAACAAGCAATATATCATACGATACCGTAGCTCACAATCGTACTAATTACATTTATTTTGCCAATGAAATTGCAACTTTATGATTTGTGCACAACAGTCCTAATTACGCCTCGTTTTTCCCCGTAATTAGTACGACTGTGAACTAGGGTATCGAATTATCAAGTTGGTGAAATAGGGGCCAGGTGGTCAACAGTTGTCATGTAAATAATTACTAAATACATAATATATTTTGTCCTGGTTTAGTTGCGCTAATATTTCAGCTAAATATTATACCAAGTTGAAGCAGTATATTTTAATTGACTTGAGCTGACCTCAACTGTGGCTGCGTATTCATTAATACTTCTATATATCTAAGCACAGAGTTTCAATATCAATTCTACAAAATATAACCTTGCAATGCAACCAACCACAACTCGAAGCCCGTAATTTTATTACTGCTGTGTTAGCGATAGCAGTTGCAATCAGGCGTGTATACAACTATTTTATATACGTTAAACTCGAGGCAGCATATAGTAAGCACTTGGAGGTTGTCCAGCGAAATTGTAGTCGTCGGCAAGGCAGAAGCGGACACCGTATAACTTTCAATATTTTTTTTTCTATATATTTTAAAATTTAAACTAGTCGACCCACCGGGAATAAAGTTTGTTACAAGATTAATCGGTAAAATCTTGACGTTTAACCTCAGGTTATGTCCTTTTCTACAAATACAAACAAATGGTAAACTACATTACCTGATGAGTTAGGTACCTTGTATTTTTGAAACTTGAGTTTTATCGATAGCCGCTAAATAATGCGCAGAAAAATTAAACTGACTTTAACTAAACAGATTTTATATTTTCTCGTCTCTACAATAGAACCTTAAAAAGTACAATCTAAAGTAGGTATGACCATATTTTTGCTGAACAGAACGTTTATAACTATAGAATATATAACTATCTCCATAAAACGGAAACATTTTTCGGAGATGAATCAGTGCACATATATAGGTCAATCATGTATATAAAAAGCGCGCGTGATAATTTACAAAACAGGTGGTCAATAATTTCTTCGAAAATCTTCATACTCTATTAGCAAACGCTCGCTGCGCATGGGGCCATAAAATATGGGAACGGGACACCTGTGTTGCACTCTCTGTTGTACTTAACCCTGCCCATGATTTTTGCAACAGAGAGCGCAACAAAGGTGTTCCGCGCCCAGTTGCCCACCCGTGCCCATAGGTTATGTATTAGGTATGCAATTTTACTGAAACGCGGCCCTCCGTTATAGTATAATTGTGAAAGCATAAAAATGGTAACAAGCGGTTTTTTTTACGTTCCAGAAACAGTGCTTATTAATGCATATTTTCATTTTTTTTCAAAAACTTATGTGGTACTTCCCGTGTGCGGTGTGAATAGTACACTTTATTTTATCACTGAAACTGTTCAAGATATGTTTTAAGATCAAGCCCGGCGCTTATGAACTACTGACATAGAGGTTGATTAGATTGGCGTCCAATACGTGCTCGTCCAATGTAAACGCGGTATTATCTTAAAAATGGAACCATTTTTTAAATCGAATATTAGGTAACTGATTTTAGATTAGAGCGTTCCAATTCGCCAAGTAAAATAGCACGTTCTTTTCTTTAAACAGACGGTTGCCTTTTTTGTGCAAACAAGAGTTTTCAAAACTAGAATTAGGACTGTTCGAAAGTAATTTTTATATAACTACCAATAGTGGTATAAAAATGTGTACTTACCTGAATAGACGTCGTGACACAAAAAGTTAAAATAGTTGTGCAGGTGTTAAGAGGAACTTCTTGTTAGGGGTTCTCTTTTTGTATGGACTATAAAGTAGTATTCCAAAGGTATACATCCCTCTTAAGTTTCTCGTGTGAGAAAAAATTGCGACGCGTCACGCAGCATACTGCACAGACTCAAGCAAGTGTTAAGGGCATGCACGAGAAAATTATGAGTTTTTTCAAAGGTTGCCTGAACTAAGGAAACGAAATTAATAACATTTAGGATATATCTATTCTAAATATTTTCTTGATAGAATATATAGGTATCTTTAATTGTTTTAATCAACTCATAAAATACATTAGAAACCATTTTATTTCACCTCATCTAAAGTCCTCTCTAAACCTAGAAGCGAATGGGAATAAACTTTAAAAGTCATTCCCAAATTGTGTTGCACCTCGTTTTCTTGGGCACGGAAAACACACATGTCAATTTTACATGAGTGCGATGGATTATAAGAATTGAGATTTCCGTAGCAACCAGGACACATTAAGTACACATGCTCAGACCAACGACCTTTCTGAATTCCATGAGTGTTCCTTATTCCTGCGGCGACCCGCTTCCAACCGAGACGTATGACCCGCCTTCATACGACTTCGCTGATTGTTTCCTAACAAATAAACTAAGAACAAACTCATTTAACTCGCATATTGTGTACGGCATCCATTGAGAACGAGATGAAGTCGTAATGTTGTTTGAAGTTTCTTTGCTGTCGAAACAGGTCGAGTGGAATACGAATAAAGTTTTCGTAACTTAGCTTCTTCTGAGTATGAATTACCTACCATTATCCTTACTTATAGTGCATGTGTTATTTATTGCCTCCAACTTGAAAAACGTACCTAACTTGAAAAAGATGAACAAAATTACAATATGCATCGTACAAATAACTGTAAACTAAAAAATAAAGAAAATATTAAATCCTCATACACAATTAACAAAAGTTTTTAAATATAAAAACATTGATGTTTAAACGAAGTCTTTAGCTATATCTTACTTATTTTCGATTTTACCATTTAATTAAGAAATCAAAGTATTGTTAAATTATTATTTTAAGATCGGAATTGTCGAACTCCATTGAGAATTCGGTATCCATAAATTATTCATTAATAAAATTTTGCGTTACTTTGCATGATTATGAATAAGTAAAGTAAATGGGATAAGCGCAAGGAAATGTTTATGATGTTGCACGATTGTGGCATACGAGTTTGTTATATTTAACCAAATATGTTTGATCTTATTATTCGATGATCGTTAGGTACCATATGTAGTTATATGTATATTATGTCACCGTAAAATACGGTGCGTGACAACGGTAAAATATATTTATTTTTAATGTAAAATAAAAATAAACTTACGAAAAGACATGGATAATATCAAGCTTCAACTTATTTTTGAAATAGAGCACATAATGAACGCTGTTGGACCACAGACAATTGTGCCGTCACTAGTCTGACTCTGTACGTCCCATCAAAAATGCTCTGCACAGCTAGCACGATAGGTTTTATCGTCAGGTGTAAAACGTCAAAAATGCTCTGGTCACACTATCAGCACGAGCACAACTATCACAAGACGGCGCGCGAGCTCTCTCGGTTTTTATCGCACTATACGTCTCTCTCTAAGTTTTCTAATACGAGAGAGACGGAGAGTGCGAGGAAAATCTCTGATAGTGTGATCAGAGTAGCTGGTTTGATTATAAGTGAAACACCGCACTATGAACATCGAGACCCTACATACACGCGTAAGGTTAAACTAGCCTAACCGACAGTTACTATATCACTAGTTAGAATGTAAATTAACAGTATGTCAAATATTACGGTGACAGGCAATAATGTAATATAAAAGAGATACGTTGTCTAAACGAAATTCTGTGTTTTTAAAATGGCCACCAAATCTGACAGCTGAGTCGTCACGTCGACATGTTTATTTATACGTTTCCATTGACGACGCGAAACTGAGGCAAGTTGTTGCAATTAATTCAGTTTAAGTGTGCCACCACTTATAACAGTTATAACCTATCTACCTCTTTTTTATATTACTTCATTTTGGTGGTAGGTATATATACCATATGCAATATTTAGGCCAGGAAGAAACAGTTCGTCGTTGGTCGCGGCCAAAAGGTCTTAAGCGCCGTGCACATCGCGGCGGTTAAGCTTTGCTTAGTTTGGGACTAGGTCGATTTGTGTAAGATTGTCCCCAAATATTTATTTGTTTATTTATTATTTAATATACCGCCCTCGTCGTAAATCAGTATATCATCTTCGTCCACTATTACATATGTAGGCATTTTGTTTTTTTTTTGATAATCGTTTCCTATTATTTTCGGACGTATGCTACTTGAATTTATGCATTTTGTATTTTATAATATAATGATTGAATACCCTCAATTGCCCCGAGATAATGTATCGGAAGGTAATATGTATATCGAACGCAGATTTGCCGCGAATGCCACGCATTAGAGATGTCCGAATTATTAATGTCAGCGATGTGGGTCGAGTGCAACACCAAAATGCCCTTAAGGATTTTTGATAGCGCGCACACTGTCCATTTGTATCGGAGTAAACGAGAGCGAGTGGTACTGGGCGGCCCGGTTTTTGAAGATAATAGATAACTGCTAATACATAAATATTGAAATAAAACAAAGGGTGGATTATTTGTGAAATATGTGAGTGGGTTCCATATTTTAAAACTAAACTAAACAGCCGCAAGTAATTACGCCATTGACGAGCAAGTGTGATGAAAATACCTATGTTTAATCTCACATAAACTAACAATAAGGACGTTGTTTGATTGTGACGTCACAAGCAAGTACTTAATCCCTACAAATTCCATACCCCACCCCCTATCCCGTATAATACGCTTTCTCGTTTAAGACGCGTTTTTAGTTGGGTCCCTGTGAAATCGTCTTAAACGGGTTCTACTGTATGTATGTTTTAAGGGTAAGTTCGAAGGGTCTTGCAAAAATGGCGGGAGATTAAATTCCATGATTGGGAAATATTTGCAAGTAAAAGTTCTTAAAATCAGCAAAGTCAAAGTCCAACAGGAATATTTAGTTTTTTTATTCAGATTAAAAGCATTTATTTTGATATTTTGTACCGAAGCGTGTGTTTTGTCATAAAGTCTTGGTGCTATGTATGAATAGTGGTTCCTAGCTGCGGCACTGCTCCTGGTTGGTGTCTTATATACTGCCTAACGCACCTTCATTCGTTATGCAGTATATAACATACACACAGTATAAATTCGCAATCTATTAATTGGTTATGCTACCAATCATTCGTTTAGTGATTGGTAGCATGAGGCACCGGGCGTTGGTAATATTGTGTGTTGATGGTATATATTGTACTTTTAATTTCTATGGTGCATTTTTTATTTCTGAGCTACACGTGACTCTCTGTAGAAGAACAAACTAGATAACAAACAGCCACTGGTCCGAAGTTTGTAACTGATATCATTTCCCTCTACTGATCACATAGTTTTTTGGCAAATCTCTATCTGGATATACATATAGAATAAAGTTTCCGAGTTGTAATCGTGTTGTTACTTGAGCTCAAGACTGAAAGCTTAAATTACTCTCTACACTTTAAAGTTACTAATTCTAAACAACTATTTAGATTGACTCGAAAGTTTTTACACGATAGTTTAATTCCAGGAGTAAGCCAAGAGATAAAACCGTTTGTTTTTATCTTAATTCTTTTTTTAGGTATGCATTTTTCGAGTATAATAGATAAATAATTATTAAATGAGTTATAATTTTGATCTACTGATTTATGTACATGCATGTATTTTTGCCAGTCAGTATTTTGTAGAGTGCCATCAACACCCGGAACGCGTTGTTATATTGAACACGGAGGGCCCCATATGCCCGTTGCGTATACTGCGCCCACAGGCTGCAGGTATCGATATTTAATATATGTTATGCTAGGTTGAATGGATCGTGTTCAGAATGAACTCAAAGCCGACTTTTTCTAACCGCCTATTCCTGAACTTGGACTTACGCGCAATTATACTGCCCTAATTTAGTGGTTGCCATTGAAACGTTAACGTTTAGTTATTATTTTAGTATTTATTTATATTAACAATGATTCAATGTACACATGACAATGTTGTAAACACCAAGGGATCTTGATTTAAGACGCAGAAAGCCGTCTTCATGGTGTCCCTAGCTGCGAAGCCCCTAACCCTTACTGAGATTCGAATCTCAGTAAGCGCAAATAATTAATGTGAGATAGTTCACCATCTATTCTTCTTGAAACGGAGCAAATATAAACCTTTCTTCATTAAAAAACTGATGAGAATATTCGCAAATCATCACTTTGGTCACTTTTCTATTTTTAAGATTTGAAATACATGAAGATCGATAAATTGACACTGTTTGATAGAAAATCGTTACTTCACTTGTTCCTATACAAACTTTTTACTTGTTAACGAAGAGTTTTGGACACAACATAAACTAATTTAAATTAAATGAGATGAAATTATTTGATTCGGACATTGGGCCTCAATACAAATTTATGTTATTTATAACAAATTAATTGATTGAAGTTAGTAAAACACTGTGCAATCACAAAAAGTTGGTGATTTGACTATAAAAGCCTGTGCACAACAGGTGCGTGTGCAGCACGCGCACCACTGCGTTGTAAAGTATGAACCCCCCTAAGACATGTCACACTTTGTACTAAGCCATTCGTTCTATATATAACCTGAGAGCAAGAGAATCCGTGAGAGAACTCTTTAAAGAAATTAGCATTTTAACAGTAGCGTCCCAATACATTTATGAAAATATTGTTTATGTCATTAAGAACATAGATTATTTTTCAGAAACGCTGGTAGAATTTTGAGTTGTAAAAGTGCCATTACGGCCTACTTGCAGAATAAAATTCATTTTCTCTAACATGCAATGAAATATTGACGTTGTGTTCTTCATAATGGGCTTCGAAGTGTCACGTTTCGGGCGCAGCGAGACGAGAGACCCGTAATGGCATTTCATACAAAATTGGAGGCCTGCAAGATGGTCTTTTTAAATTTCAATTCCACAATTTGTGGCACAGGATCACGGCGTTCAGCTTCAGCCATGAAAGTTAAAGTTGGATTTCTTAGAGTTTTTTAAATTCATTTCATTGTATGTTTGAGAAAAGCACTAAACATACCTCGGCGTGAAAAGGGTTTGCCAGCCTCATAACTAACCGACCTCGCTACGCTCGGCCCATACTTCCCGGCCTGTGTAGTAATGTACTATTATTTAATTTATTATTGTATTGGTTGCGCGCAGGTCGGACTACACGGGCGAGAGCTTCGTCCGGTTCTCGGGCGACACGAGCTCGCACGCGGCCGCGCAGCTGTTCGCGTGGGAGGCGCACGCGCGCGGCGTGGACGTGCACCTGCTGGCCGAGCCCACCAAGCTGCAGGTGCTGCAGCGGCAGTACCACGACAAGTTCCACAAGTTCAAGTCGCAGGTCGGTCATTTTTTTTTTCACACCTTCCATTCGGAATAGTAAGCTTTGCTCCACGACGAGAGGGAGCAAAATGCTACTTTTCTGTTCAAGCTACTTTTTTAATTTATTCATTGGCATGTAGCATATACGCCATGTACCAGTTGAACACAGATCTCAATTCATCGTAATCAATTAAAAACGAACATATTTTAAGACGAAACTTTAACAACCTTATACTCGTATATGAAAATTTGTGACGTAATATTTAAAAATTGGTAATAAAAATAACGAACATTTGTTAAAACTTTTTAAGTAATTGTAACAGCATCTTATTTAAATTTCTTCATAGTCGGCGTGAAAAATAGTATGTGTCACTCGGTAGCAAAATTATCTTCGTCTCGGGCGTTAACGCTTGTATCCCTCACTACGCTCAGGATCCTACGTTAGAATCCCTCGCTACGCTCAGGATTCTTTTATAAACTCCCTCGCTACGTTCAGGATTCAATACACCGCCCTCGCCGTAAATATACTATTTTGCACCCTTGTGAAACAAATAACTATTTCAGACCCTGGTCATAACAACTCTATTATGACTAGTACTTGTCTTCAGTCATATACCCTGTTGTGCGTATAGTTGCAACAAGGTCTTTATTGAAGTGATCATACTTTCGACTTCATTCGGTACTGGTCAGCACTCGTCGGCGTGGACGACCGCATACGTTCGGCTTTGTACTCTGTTCGTTGTTTCCCAGAATTCATTGGATTTTCAGCTAATTTACCTGTTTTAGTCACCTTCTAGGCATATATTACTGACCTGGTAGTGTAATTATAATTACTCTTAATATTTTTTTTTTAACTTACCTAACTATATGGGGTGCATTCGTACAGTAGGAAATTACATACAATTTGACTGCACGAACCAAAACGATTAGAAAAATACTCAAAATAAAAAATAACCGTAAAAGTTATCCCAAAACCATTGTTTACATATTAATCTCAAGCATCTAATTACAAACTTTATAAAATAATATAAAAATATTTCTTGTAATTTCGAGTAAAACTTATTAGAGACAGACGGAGAACCAAAAATTACTTTCGGGTCGCGAAAACACATATTAATTATTTCTGGCGAAATCTGCTGCCGCACTGCCATCCATCGCTTTTTGAGGGTAGCCTGTGCATATGAGCGGCAGTCACGCATACAAACATGAACGCTTCAGCATTTTGGATAGTCGAGATATGACTACTGTACGAATGCTCCCTGTGTACGAAGCCACCCCATCTTGCCCTACTAGATAGCGCTGGCTCTCCTTCAGTCACTTCTTCGTCATCTCAACTTTGTCCCCGGTCCTGATCAGATCCAATCTTGACCACCCAAATTAATAAATTTTTAAATAAGATTGTTTGCGCAACGGTCTACCATCGGATCTGACCTTCAAAAGAAATAACATTGGGCAACTTGACCGTTAGAAGTTGTTAATCCACCAGAAATTATCTAAACAGCTAGTCAGCTGAACGCCAACTATTACAGACAACAACCACGAACAAAAGCTGAGCGTTTGTTTGAAAGCGCTCAGCTGGTAACAATTCAAATGTACGTGGTCATCCCTCTGAAAAATTGTGCGAGCACTGTGAAGCTATGAACTTAAACATCTTAGGCTCGTACCTATGCTTCGTTACTAACACTGTCACACCACTTACCCTCTGGTTGGCGAGCAGTATCTCTCTGGTCGCGTGGTCTCTCGCCCGCTCCAACTCGCCGCCAAGAGATGCACATTCGTGCATCTTTTCTTGGAGCCGCTTGTCCGTAGTCAACACCGTTTCTTCCATACGGATCACGTTCAGTCTACACAAGGAATATATGAACTTTAATCTACGGCTCATTGATACCAACTACCTGTTACGAGAACAATGTTCCTTCCTATATATTGCCCAATTCAATCAATTTACCAATTAAAATTCCATTAGTAGAACGAGATATATGCATGCTGTCAGGCGAAAATGAAAATTCGACGCTTTCATACGAGTTACGGCGTAGCATATTTGCAGTTTGCAGTGAAATTTTCGGTGAAGAGACTTGAGCTTATACATCGTTCTGTATATAGTCTCTGTGGCTCTCATGAGGCAAAAGAGATGTAGAAGTGTGATAGAGATGGATATATTCGAAACATGTTCGTGAATGTTGGTGGCTTTATGTACAACTAATTACGTAGGAAGGTAAGTATAAAGGATTCCATAGGTGTGTGTGAAATCCCCAGTAAGGGAACACGTCTTCAAAGATTGATCGATCTGCATATATAATCCTATATGTTACTTGAGCCGCTCGATCTCCTGTTTGAGCGCAGCGTTGGTCTCCGCAAGCTGCGCCGCCCTCGCCTGCGCCTGCGCAACCATCTTCTCGTCGTACGAGCGCTCTGGACCCTTCTCCGGTGGTGGTTTTGTAATAGTATGAAGTAACATATGCAGCTGGCAACAAGAATGTTAGGATTTAGGATACATGTTACCCCGGTCTTACTATTATCTAACCGCGATTAGGAAGTGACAGTTTTGCCATATAACTACATCAAACTTTGTATAAACTGACAGTTATTTCATCCCAAACTTATCGCGGTCGAGTAATAAAACAGTCTGCAAGCTCATGATCTGCACGGGTCATGGCTGGAACGCGGGGAATCGGGAGGCGAGGAAATTAAGCTTGCCTACTAGCTGTAGTTGTATCTACTGTGGTATAACAGCATAGCAAACGCGCTAAGTTCAGACGCGCGGAGCACTGTTGCACGGATTAATCGCGCCCCGCGGTCTATATTTATGCGAGTCGCATTTCAAAGTCAACTGTAGACAAACTTATAGACCGATAAATTGTTCCAGACTTAATTCCCTTTCTTCTGACCCTGTACTCGGCTAACTTGTTTCATCGTTACGCTTGGATAATACTAGTTGTGTAAACTGCACTACCAGATCCAAGAGACCAAAAGCATTTAAGTACCTACTAACTAAAATCTATCCTCAACTGGTTCAAGCTTCCCCAACGAACCTGCAGCCCGCCAAACTAAAATCCTGAATCCACCATTGCAAAACTGTGATCATGGAACCCCGGGTGGTGTACCTTCTCGCGTGCTAAGTTGAGCTCCCGGCCTAGGTTATCAGCCTTGTGCTCGGCAAGAGCTTGGCTCTGCTGCGCCTCCATTAGTCGTCGTTGCATGTGTTTCAGCACTTCGGGAAGCGGGGCCAGCTCCGATAGCTTCTCTTGGAACTTGAGCTGTTAACAAACAAGAGACATCAGCTTGACGTTAACCGCCCTGAATTAAGGCACTGGGTGGTGAAACCCATGCTACGTGCTAGCGACACTGAAGAACTAAATTGAAAATAAAGCACTGAAAAGGTTGTACAAATACCCACATACCTATCGGGACATAGACAGGCAGCTAATAAGTTTGAAATTTGAATTAACAGTCTGTGTTTGATGGAGCAATGGCTGCACTGCTTCGGATATCGTGTGGCAGGGGAACCAGAAAGACGTAAAATTATTATCATATCATATTATTGTAGAATGCAAGTACTCTACAAACCCAACCCGCCGTAGCTTAGTGCCCTTATATATAGAGCCTGATGTGTCCCTTTGCTGGGCAAAGGCCTCCCCAATCTTCTTCCTCGGCTGCCGGGTTCAAGCTTGGTCTGACCAGTCCTTTAAAAATGAGTCAAACTCATCCCGCCTACGCCGACTTGGTCGGCCACGTCTCCTTTTAGAGTTCTGGGGTTTCCACTTCGTGGTTCTCTTTGCTCAGGGCCCTTACAGTATATTATATATTTATCACCAACCGTTGATTATCCACAAAAACGCGCCTCTCTCCTCATTGCGTACTAGTGCCTGCTCCATACGAAAGATTCCTAAATTGGTAACGACTCGGTCACGTAAGTTGCTGCAGCACTGCCGCTGGCTCTGTATGACGAATCTGCTGAAGTCGGGGCCCATTCTATAAGTACTTCATCTAAAGTCACTATGACTGTAAAAGAGCAACGGTACCCTACCTTGATCCGCTGGATCTCAAGGTTGATTTGGTCTGCTATCCGAGTGTTATCCATGTCCAGAAGTGACAGCTGCCGCTTCTGTTCCTCTATGGTTTGTTGCGCGCGTTGGTACTGAGAACACACAAAGTTCGGTAGGCACGGTTCGGTGAGTGTACTCTAAGCTAATCGAATGAAGTTACTAAAAAGTTACAACTGCGTTAAAAAGTATAGCAACATACTTATATAATAGCAACATCAGTCACCATATCCAAAAATCATGAGCAATTCATCATCATCAGCTACGCGAAAAGGTAGGGTAAAGCACATTTAGGTCGACAATGGACTACTATCGCCTTGAAATCTGTTGTTTTACGTTCAAATTTTGGGGACGTGCTAACAAGAATAAGGTTTACTGTGTGCACTGCAAGACTCCTTCAGATATGTTAGATAGTGATCCATGTCTGTACGTAAATATACATTCTGATATACCAAAAGAAGACCTGGTGTTTTTGCAAGGAGATTGGTCAGTAAAGGTACCTTGGCGCGATAGTCTTGAACCTGCAGATTCTGCTCCGCTTGCAACATTCGAAGCTCGTCTATCTCTTCGCGCGCTTCGCGGTAGCATTGCTTCAGTGTGCTGACTGCTACCTCCTGTATACAACACACGTACGTACAATACATATGCATATAGTACCTATAATTTTTTGATGGCAAATACGTATACATATACTGCAAGGGTAAGTGTGAAAGCGATAGACTGAGAGTATTAATGACTGAAAATATTAAGAATCTGTACAAGCCCCACGGGACTTACGGGAGCGTTCATCAAGTGTGTTGTGTTGACCGTTATTTTAGAATACCTAGATTGCATTGATGCGCATAGACACACATAAGACGAGCTGTATCAACTTTTCATAGTGACTGCTACCTTTTGAGAGCAAATACAGGTATGCACTTAACACGTATAAAAACCCCACTGCGGGAATTCCTATCAGCCTACGTCACAGCTCCAAAAAAACTTTCGACAAGTGCCACAGTAGAAGCCATCCAAGCATCTAGATTGGACTTATCCAACTTGCACTCTTCTCGCACTGGCTAGAGCAACAGAAGCATTTGGGCCACTGATTGCCACTGCCTTGTATGACGTTGTGCGTATTATTCTAAAGTGTCCGCTATATATATGTACGACTAACCTGCTCTAGTGCTTGCTCTTTCACCCCAAGCATGTGTAACGCTCGAGCACCAAGCAGCGAGAACTTTTGCTCTAGTTCCTTCAAGCGCACCATAGCCTCGTTCCGCAACCCGCGTTCGCGTTCCGCCTCATCCTTCCGCTTGACTACTTCAGCGCGAAGCACTGCGCACTAAACACGATATATACATTCCTTATTCCCTTACTTTCTGTATTTATTTAGCACCCAGTGGCCTGAGGATAAGCGGACAGCGTAGCTGGCTACTCCAGAAAATGAGTGTGCTCATTCTATATTGATTTGAGGTTTCGCTGTGGCAGCAAGATGCAAATTCAGGTGCCTGACAGCTTGGCCACGACTTCAAGCGCCAGCAGCAACGTAGGAGCTAGAGAGATCGGAGCGCGGCTTCTCACTCTCAGATATGAAGCACCGCTGCCTCTGCTACCGCCACTCGATGTAGTGGCCAAGACCTTACTCTAAACACAGCGCATCCTTAGAAGCTTCGGGGACCCAACGCCATATCAGGAACACAACATCACATAATCTACATAGCTAGTATTAGTGTTATGGAGGTAGAGGCACCTTCCTAGTTGGGCTGCTCAAAATATGAGCGAGATGAAATAACGCTGTGCCCTATATTTGCCATTATCTAATAAGTAAAACAAGCGTTACTAGCCTCTGTGATCTTGGTCTTAAAACTTTCTTCCGTCTGCTGTAACCGCACTGCCAGCGACGCTGCCTCTTTCTCAGCTGGAGTCTGCACACGACAAAGTTTATACGTGTAAGTCAGGGTTTACATGCACGAATGCAGAAACGTTTTATAAGGTTTTACTGCCACAGAGACTATAAACCATTTTTCCATTCAAGTGACACGTAGGTATGCTTGCTTGATAACTACATGCTCATCATTTCTTGTAGATGCACAGACAAGAGCGCATACCTTATGTCCAGCTCTATATCGTAGCAGGGTAACATCCGTATGTATCGAAAATTCAGTGTAACAACTTCACGCGCTCACAGCTCTGTAAAGGTTACGGACTCACCGGAGGTGCGTTGGGGTTACATGGAGCCTGACATGGCGGGCACACGCCGCATGGCTGCAGGAAAAGCACAGATTAGAAACAATACATATAATTAATTGTAGCCAAGAACAGTCGACATAGAGGCTGCCTGAACGGGCCTGGCTGGAAGGATATTGAGGTTGCCGCCCAGGACAGAAATAGATGGAAAAACCTTCTAAGAGGGATGTCCCTATGTCCTTGATAAGGGGATTCCATCATCATCAATCATCATAGTTAAACGGTATCCAGCGACCGTTGTTCTTGAGGACCCAGAAACGGGTCCATATTGGCTCATATAAACTTGATGTGTCGATTTTTTCTAGTAATACCGCTTTGTAATCATAATCATCACTCTTCATAATTTTTACTTCCTACCTTTTATGTTCCTAAATTACTGTAACTATCATCGGAACTCATAACGAACAGTTTTCATAAAATGTTTCTTCATAATGTCATTGCTAAGAACAGACTTGGACTCATAATTTGGTTTTTTATAACAGTTTCCTTCATAATGGACATATATCATAATTTTGTTAGTCCTAATAACATAAATCATAACTAAGAATATAACTAGTTAATATTTTTTTGCAAACAAGTTTTTCCGCTCTTTTATAAAAAAAATAACCTCGAAGACGAAAGCGGGAGCGAAGCTCCCGCTTCCGTCCTCTAACCTATCCGCGATCCGAGTCGGTTTTGCCACTATAGTCCCTGTTCCCTACTGCCTACTTGAACTTATACACCACTATCTTGGCATTAGTTGATCTCAGATAAAAGTTTATTAATACAAAATTTAGCAATAACTACTAGTATGTATAGAAATAAATATGATATTAAACTATATTGCTAAAAACCATTGTGATATAAAAGTATATAAACATAGATAGTAGTAACAGAGATACTTATGTTGAATAACATTATGAATATAGACATTTCGGAGTTTCGATAGTTATTAGCAAAAATAATTATGAATAATGATCATTAAAATTGTATGAGAAAAATTTCGGAAATCCAATAAGTAATCGAAGTTGCAATTATATGAACTTTGGCGCACCCCCCAGAAACCGATGGTGAATTGTCATTGTGACAATTGTCAAGGGGGTGAAATAGGCGCCTGGTTTTAAAGCCTCAATGTCAACAAGAGATAACGGTGAAAAATTCGAAGAACTCACCTTCCGCTTGGCGACTGGCAACACATCTGTTGGCTGAAACACGAGCGTTGAATGAATATAGTTGATTGTTGCTCAAGGGAGCAATACTATATTATATATTTACAGCGAGGTCGGTACATTGAATCCTGAGATTGAAACTGAGTGAAGCAAATAATTATATAATAGAATACTGAGCTTAGCAAGGGATTCTAAAGTAAGTACAAACTTGAGCGTAACGAGGGCTTCAAGTGCTTACGCCTAGGAAGTACATAATTTTGCTACAGAACGGCACATACTTTTTTCACACCTTCAATGTGAAAAAAATTAATCCCCCATTTGAGGGCCACAATGTTATTTCTGAATATCAGAACCAGGGAAGAAAAACACTATTTACTTTGATCCCTTTTTAATAATGACTATTTTCTGAATAGCAGGTGTGAAAAATAAATTAGTACAATCTATCTGTGTGTGACAAAAAGAGCTGGGTATCGCCTTTTGTCAATTTTGTTCGCATATTGGGTCGGGGAACCTGATACTTTCAAGGCTACGTTGCGTGAAATCATTGTTTCCTTGCCCTTATCCTAATTACTTGTATCATGTCTTTCTTCAATACCTCTGTCAGCCGTCATGTCGTTACTCACTTCCTTACTCATCAATAATCATACAGGGTGCAATCTTATACGTGATACAAAATAGCAAAATGTGAATCTATCCATGATTCTGAGCAACTTTTATTATGGGACCAACTTTGTGTTATGCCAAAAAAATCCAACTATTTCATTAACTCTGCTCATTTTAGACTGACAAGAATGTATGAACAGGTGTGTTTTTTTTGGCATAACACAAAGTTGGTCCCATAATAAAAGTTGCTCAGAATCATGGATAGATTCACAGTTTGCTATTTTGTATCACGTAAAAGATTGCACCCTGTATAGTCTCTTACACAGTTCGTCCACCTACTCCTTGGCCTACCTCGGTCTTTACATCCCTAAGTAGCGTGGAATAATTAGTCGATTAAGTCATTGAGCTGTATTGGTCATTATGGGGGGCCCCCAATTTTATTCACTTACCTCGAGTCGTATAAATGTTACATTAGTTAAATGTGACGTCATGCAAACGTGATATTTGACGAATAAGACATTGTAGAACGTGATTAAGGGCGGGCTGCAAATTACGATTACGGATGGATCAACTTTTGTTAAACTTTCCATTCATTCAGGTTGTAACGAACACCACTGTAAATTTGTAAATTTGTCCGTAAACATCCTTAGTTTTCTACGAAACGGGAAGATGTGCTCAAAAACCGTAGGATGCGATATAAAGACAAATTAATGCTACCACCCTCACGACTAAAGCTACATTCGTCAGTACCTCATGTAATGTCGATAAAAATATAATAAACTAGCTGATGCCCGTGGCTTCGCCCGCGTGGTTATAGGAAAATGTAACATATTGAATTTTAGAATTTTTTTTTTTAGAGTGCAGCCAAGACTGTGAAACAAGTCTATAACTCGATACAGAGAGGGCGCTAGTCTTAGCGGGAATATAGTGGAAAAATATACAACTTGCGTCACTGTCCTCGTAGCTCAGTTGGTAGAGCAGTCTAGCGTTAATAGAAAGGTCGCAGGTCCGAATCCTGTCGGGGGCTACAGACGAAGATGGTTTATTTTTCCATTATATTCTTTCTCTGTATCATATCGTTTATATTGAATTTTCCCGTGGGAATTAGATGTTTTCCCGCTGGAAAAAGTAGCCTATGTCACTCTCCAGCTTCTAAACTATCTCCATACAAAAAATCTCATCAATACGACGCTCCGTTGCGACGTGAAAGAAGGGCAAACATACAAACACACACTTTCGCATTTATAATATTAGTAAGGATTGCCGAAAGAGTTGAAACTTGAAAAAAAGAGACATCGTTCATACACAAATTGAAACAGTTCTTACTTTCGAAAACCTACTACTCGTTAAAGGAATATTTAGACGATAAGTTTGTTGATAGAATTAAGTAAAAACAAGATTGATAATGAATACTGTATAACCATTATTAGCAATAAATGATTGAGTATTCAGTACCGCTTACGATTACAGACGGTTTGATGCAATTCGCCAATCTTTTGCGAGACGGTCGCCAACAAGCCTCCAACGACGGGGCGACCTTCGTCGGTGGTTCGTCCTGAGTTTTCTGGGCAGACGGTTGGCCAACCACGCTACACTCCTCGCGGTCGCTAGCGCGCGCTCGACGACCAAAGACGGGCGACGTTCGTCGGTGGTTCGTCATGAGTTTTCTGGGCAGACGGTTGGCCAACCACGCTACACTCCTCACGGTCGCTAGCGCGCGCTCGACGACCAAAGGCATAGGACCACGACGGTCTACACGATCCGTCCGGACCATGGATGCTCTGTCGCAGGGGCTTGTTTGCGACCGTCTAGCAGGCGCTTTAGAGTGTTAAAGAGTGCACGTGATAATACGGAACCTGGCGTGTGCAGGCATGCCGGCAGGCATGGGCGTCTTTCACCACCTGCATTTGAAGCTGAAAATGATATATATAACGCTTACTTTAACATTAGTAACACTATACTTATATTATTAGGAGACGATTACAATGTAGACTGATTTCTGACCTGGTAAAGGTCACGGGATTCCGCTTAATGCGGGCGGTGCAGGACTGGTCACTTTGGCACTAGCAGTGGACTTCTTTCGGCTGATGTGATGATGAAGCTGATCATGATGATAACATAGAATGACTTTATAAGACGGGTAATCTCAGAAACTCATCTGATTTCGAAATCATAGTTACAACACAAGTCACCATTGTTAATGAATAGCTGTTCTATATAGATATAGCTTCTACCCACCAATAATACTAGAGAAATTGGCAATGAAATTTTCATCATCATATAAGCCTAAAGACGTCCACTGCTGGACATAGGCCTCTCCGGCGAACGAAAAAAACAAAGAATTGAACTCCTTACAAGTTTCTACCCAAACATGTGCATTAAACCCAATATGCGCATGTTCGAACTAAACGGCCGCCTGGCATCGTTTAGACATCCCCCCCACATAATGGCAATGGCACCTATTTTGTGGGGCCATTGTGCGGCGTTACTCAGACTTCTATGATTTTTCGTTCGCTGGGCCTCGCCCAAAGAGAGGCACAATGATCCGTCCTGCTCCACCCGCATCCAGCGGACTCCCGCGGACTTTACCAGGTCGATGAAATTTTAATAAACTGTAGCTAATAGGAAATTGTTATTTATTTTCTTCGAAATTCTAACAAAACTATAGAATTTTAACTCGGTTCCAATTTCGAAAGATTTTAATTCCATTGAAGAAGTGGATGCCCTTTCAAGGACCTTTGGCCAGCTTTAGACGACGATATATATAATAGATATAAATACTTAAATACATAGAAAACTTCCATGACTCAGAAACAAATATTCATGCTCATCACACAAATATTTGCCCTTACCGGGATTCGAACCCAGGACCTTCAGCTTCGTAGGCAGCGTCACTCACTAGGCTAACCGGTCGTCGTAATAAAGATTAATAAGAATGCCTGAGACTTGGCTCTACGAAATTACGGTGGATTATATTTACGAGTATTCTATTAACCTTTATTGTGGCCCCGTTAATAAGTATTAAACATTTGTGAAGAAGTTTCTTCAAGTGGGGTGGGGCGTGCGGTGCGGAGACGAGATAAACACGACGTTTATGGCAGATAGCAGTTTAATCAGTCAGTCGGGCGCGGATAGCGGGGTCGCCGCACAACTCGAGCAGGTTACCAACCTATCACAATACCTACAATATCTCATTCCATATAGCATTACAATTTAAACGGATGAAATCATCTACTTTTCTTCGTTTATCTAGGATATCAAAAGGAAATAATGTACTAGTTAATTACTTTTTACTACTTACTGATACTTACTGATATTATATGGAATACCTTTGTAGACCTTTGTTGTTGTGTTGATGTTCAAAGACAATTTATTACTAAGCCACAGAACATGTTAACACTTCCAACATTAAGTTTAAGCCACGTGTTGACTATGCCGCATTTTATTTTATTTTACTTTGCTTTATAATATGCAAAATAAATAATACAGAAAAAGACAATAAATGCGTCGTTTAAAACTATATAACTACTATTCATTTATTTGATAAAAAATCTATAAATAAATATAACTACTTCCGGGTTGAAGGTTTGTTCGATTCTTGAACACAGCATCTTAAAATAACGTTTAAAATGAAAAAAGAAACAAAAAAACGCTATAAATTAATGTTTTTTAAAACTGTATATTTTTTTGAGTAAGTAGGTACTTATAACTATTTTACTGCCGGAATGTCTAACGATTTGAGATTGATTTGTATATATACGGATTCTTGAATTGAAACCACCACGGATAAGTTTAAGACATATTGGCAAAAAATCGTACCACAGTAAATAGTTTCAAAACACTAAGATCGAATCTTACATATTATTCAACTTTTCGTAATGACTTTGCAAAATAAAGTGTCTAAAATCACATGCATAATGGCATAAGTCACCTCATGCGTTTCAGTAGGTACGTCAGTAAATGCAGTAGGTATTGTCAAATTTATTTATATTTTTGAATAAGTACCTACGATATGCTCTGGATACTTGAATATCTGCATACATTAAAAAATTGAAACAGTCGGCAGAACCGATCACTGACTCTAAGAACAATCAATGTTAGTTATCAACTTGTATATACTTTAGAAAATAAATATTATATCATATTATGAGATAAATGAATAACTAGCAAGTGTTGCAAAAATCCCGATAAAAAAACGCAATAGTTTAAGTATACCCTATTCCAGATAAGATTAGAAAAATCATGCGTCTATGCATGCGTTCTTAAGGAACACTATTTTGAAACGGGAGGCGCACCATGGCATGACGCAACATGTCACCTACCGCCTATAATATACGCACATACATGCACACCACAACTCCACTCACACAAATACGCATCATCCATAATATGTATGCAAGGATATATATTCATTGCAGCGCATTGATTAGCACGCCGTGAGCGTGATGTGCTACTAAAGTGGTGCTAAATGTTAGCGGAGTATGTACTATGCATACTCCGCTAACATTTTCAAAAAATCATAATCTTCAAACGGTTGACAAACGGCAGAGCATAATCATCCATATAAAAAGTGTTTATTATTTTATAAGCTATCCATTAAAAGGGTTAAATGTGGTAGTTATAATGACATCACCTTCAATAAAAAAAAACTATTTCTAAAACCGAATCTCCGACCATAACCTCCGCAACCCTGGGGACCCCGTCAGACCCATACAACAAATTTACAATGCGTCCACGACGCCAATACAAAGGTAATAAATTAGATTCCTTAACTAGTACAAGATCTCCAACGTGAGGAGGATCAGGAACCATTGACTTACTATTACTACGTATAGACTGGCAACCCAGTAAAATTTTCTTTACGTCTTTCAATCAGGCCGCCATCTTGGAAAATCAAAGTATGTAAACGTGCAGTAGATGCGACAATTTTCTGAGTTCGGACTCAGTTATGGCCATAGCGTGATTTGCGTTTTCTATATCAATCTTTTACTTACCTGTAAAACGAATTGTCTAACTATGGCAGAAAGTATAATGAATGGATAGGTGAGACGTCATCGTCTCGGCATTGCGCCCGCGTCGACCTTCGCGGCCAACTACAACACAAGGAACTGCCCCAAACTGGTCCGACTGCTGTTTCTTTGACGTTTATAGACAGTGTTGGAGTTTCCTCACGATGTTTTCCTTCACAGAAAAGCTACTGTTACATTGAATATCAAATAAATGAATTTGCGGGAATATGTCAAAGAATAAAGCGGTTTATATGAGTACCCACCCTGATTTCAGCAAGCCGCATGACCGCCTTAGCCTGTATCTGTATGAGCGGCTTGAGCAGCGCCCTGTCGACCCTTTACTTAGCAATATATCTTTAAATACACGCATGGTTAGGAATTATTTTTCGGCTTTTAGTTTTAATAGTATAGGACATACCTAATATACGAGTATGTCATACCATACATGTTGAATTTTTACCTGCCGGTGCCCGGATATTGCGTATTTAATATACGTATAGATTTGTATAAACGTGGTACTCGACTTAGCAAACAATTTACGGTAAACTGTATAACATTATACACCGCATATACCTATATGCGGTGTATAAATATAAGCGGTAGAACCGTGTATATATAAGCGGTGTAAACGGGTAAATATAAAGAAGCGAAAGAAGTTTGTAAGGACCGTAGTATTTGGTGTTCTTTTCGTTCTCTACCCCAATAGGATACCGCCGTAAGTATTATGTATGTACGAATGCATTTAGCAGCACATTTTTTTAGGCACATCATGGTTTTGTGACTAACATTGAATTTTAAACGTTGGTAAGTTTAATGAATCTTCTTGCACTAGGCACAGAAATCCAAGATACAAAACAAATACTCGTACTCATCACACACATATTTGTACTTACCTGGATTTGGACTAAGGCCCACCATCCGTCGCAGTTCAGATATTGGTCACAGCGCGCGTGATCACTGTTACCCCGCAGATGTCTTGTTGAACAAGGTAGGTAAGACTCAGTTACGTTCCCTCAAATAATAAATCTTAATAAGAATGGAAAAGTGCGTGTCAGTCTTACAACCACGAAAATATGTCTTTCACTTAGATTCAAACTATATGGTAAACGTCCGAGTGCTCGACGCCGTACTAGTATATGGCATGGGCACTCTATGTCAAAGCAATATGATTTAAATTCGAACTAAACGGGTACCTAAAGCAGCTGACATCAGACAATCTTTCAATTACAAAAAAGAGCCATTCGTTCTATATATAACCTGAGAGAGGGCAAGGTAAGGTTTACAAAAAAATCTTAACTTACGAGTATTATAATGTATTATTTGTAACATAGTTAATTAAATTAGTTACCCGTTATCATTTATTCATCTTTAATGTGTAAATACTCTTTGAAGTGATGAATGATATAATAATATATTCTCATAATATACCTACAAATGTACCATGAATGTAAATTAAATCAAATATAACACAGACTATTCAATCTTATTTTTATTTAAAATTTAAAGGATATAAAAAAATAAACACCTAACTAACGTACAGCCTTAGAGCCGTGTTATGTATCGTTGTATGGAAAATCAGGTAAATTGCTGTTTCGGTCGCGAAATACTGCGTTTAAGTACATAGTTGTCGTACAATTTTGTTTCTATAAAAGCGTAAGGATTCTATTGGTAACTTTAAACTTACTCTTGATCAATAAAAAAAAATGCACATTTTTTCTAAACTTTCAAGGGTCATATCTTTTTACGATTTTAATTATATTTTATAATGTATACTTTATTACGATAATTTGATGATTTACTATCCATTTAGCATAACTACGTTACCTATTATCATCAAAACAATTACATACCTAATTATTAAGAACCTCAGCTTCGACGTAAAGGGGTTGCAAATGATCCCATCTGGAAATAACTCGATATGAGCTGTGTACCTCAGCGGTAATACCTTAATATAAATTAGTTTTAGGGGGAGGCAACCTGTGTAGTCCCCACACCCCCGGAAATATGTCTCCTAGGAGTCCCGCGGACGCGAATTCGTGGCAAATTTTTTGCTACTCTCCGTTCCCGGTCACGTGGTCAAGTGGGCGGTCCTGCGAGTCCCGAAGTAATTTGAGCTGACGCGAGCAGATCACTACGACCGCACAATGGTTGTGGTGTGTTTATTTTACAAGATTGGCGTACTCATTTACAATGCTAGGAAACAGGAATAACGCCTGGCTTGTATCTCAATAATAGGCATATAAACTAATAATCTATAATAGGTAAATAACTAAATTAATTTTGTATTAAGCAGTACCGGTGCTGTTTTAAATTAAAGGAAAAATAAAATAATCCGGCTCGGAGCATTAAATTTTTAAATTTTTCCTTTAATTTAAAAAAGGTAAATAAATAATTTATTAAAAATATGTGTGTGTAATTGAACTAGTCCCATAGTAAGCTCAATAAGGCTTGTGTTATGGGTACTAGGCGACGATATATTTCATAGAAATTCCTTGTTTCGCCTCTCTCGCTGCGAGGAAACTTGCACTTTAATTCATGTACGATAAAGTTAAATTTAAAAGAGCCAGATGAGGTTGTGAAATTAAGATTCCCGTTGAAGTGGTTACTGGTTCGAAATGGTGACGGAAGTTAAATCAAAGGACACCTTTGTAAAGGTAAAGATGCCAAAGCTCAGCCGGCAATTTGTATATAAAATCTAAATTGTCTCAAGTTTTAAGTGCTAATAAGCGGGAAAAAGAGAATTGAAAAATATTTTCAATTTTGCCACTGTTATTGTCGATCTCACATTTGAATAGGGAATCATATTCGTCATTGAACTACCCCGGCGGTCAATCTGAGACTCTTGTTTATACTCACCTATAAAGAAATTAGAATGTTCTTCCGTTCATGGGTAGCCGAGATTCTTCGTGACAAAATAATGCTTGAAATTATAGTGCGTTAGTCCCAGCGCGGCTACAGAAGCAAAGTAAACACCCTGGTGATTTTATTTCACTCGCCGCCATTGAAAACCCATTAAAATTTTAATTCCCTCGAGGTCTCATGGGGAGTGTCATGACGTATCCAAGAAAGATTTGTAAATCGATTACATAATCGTTTAATTTGCCGTGTCATGAAAATGCATTCATAAAAATAATATTAAAGCAATACAAAACTACTAAAATTACTTACAATTGGAATGTTATAACATGGTTGAACGTTTATTACAGTTAGAGTAGGCAGAGTAAAACTTTTAAAATAAAAACCCAATTGGTTTTTTTTTCTATCGAGGAAATTTTAGGCAATCATGAATTTAATTAATTAAATCATATAGTCAAGCATCATATATCTGAAAATCAGCATATTCTGCAAATAAATTTGTAATAATACCAACGCGTCCTTCACCGTTTTGCTATTGAGAAAATTCCTTTGGCACTCTTTTGGGGGAGGCCTATGTCCAGCAGTGGACGTCTTTCGGCTGATATGATGATGATGATTATTTAAACCGTTAACGGGCTTTTTTGCCGATTTCAAAAGACGAGGTTCCAGATTAGATATCTTTTTATTATAAAAAAATGCTCTTTTATGACTGACTGGCAAGAAAGTAAATAAAGGATTTACCTAATAGGTATTTAATCAGAAACATAAATTAGGTTATAATTATAATCATTTAAGTATTACAATTACAATAACTTTTATCTCGACCTACTACCAACTCCACTCACACAAATATGCATCCTAAATGTTTTAAAATACAGTTCTTTTCGCCTCGGCAAGCGCAAAATGACGACATAACCTGTTGTTATCGTCATTGCCATTCTGACAACACTCCGACATTTATTAAGTTCGTACATACATAACTCTTGAATTGACTAGTAGGTACTATACTTGTGAACTTCGAAAACGCGTTATACTGTAAATTGTTATTATTATTTGTTATTTATTATTATTATTTATTTATTCATTACGTCACCCTACTAATGGTTTAGTCTGAAAAGTTTAATACCTCTTTTCAAACTATCAGCCATAGAAACTTAAAACATAAATGAGCAATAAGCTGTCAATTTGTCATTGTCAAATTCATAACAAACGTCTGATCTGTCTAGTTTCCCGCCAAAGCCAGCAAGCACTTGACGTATGTACTCGGTTTTTAAAGTGAGTTATATCCACATAACTTAGAACAGAAAATGTGTAGGTACTGAACACTCGCCATGTCTGCTTTATGTAGCCAAAGCTACAAGCATACTTTAGAAATAACTTTTTCCAAGCTTAGGCATCATTTTTACAGTACAGTTTATATTTCTGCAGAAGATTTAAATTAATTGCAAAAGACACACAGAGACAAGGGGAGTAAAAATACAATACAATTTACACATAATGTGTGTGTCTTCGCGGCAGTGAATCGGCCGCTGTCTCAGCATTATGCCGAGGTGTCAGACAGACACCTACAGCGCTGATTTTCAGACAGCACCGTACGTGACCCACGGAACGCAACGCTTCATACTGTGTGTCTATACAAGTATGACGTCACATTTGTACATTTGTACTAATCGTAGTAGTATGGAAAATCAGGTAAATTGTTGTTTCGGTCGCGAAATACTGCGTTTAAGTACATAGTTGTCATACAATTTTGTTTCTAGAAAAGCGTAAGGATTATATTGTTAGCTTTTAATTTACTATTGGACAATAAATTAAATGCATATTTTTTCTAAACTTTCAAGGTCATATCTTTTTATGATTTTTATTATATTTTACAATTTATACTTTATTACGATAATTTGGTTTACTATCCATTTAGCATCACTACGTTATCAATTTGAAAATGAGGCATCATGCCTATTGTACTTGACCTTGCCTCAATGTCGCGTCGTCAATGGACACGTATGAACGTGTCTCAGCTGTCAGATTTGGTGGCCATTTTTAAACACGGAATTTCATATAGACAACGTATCTACCTCTTTTTTATGTTACATCATTGGTAAAATACGTAAATATGGTAGGAATTTTATCAAACGTCAATACGACCACATTGGTAGTAGTGTTTCTTAATATAATCGTTTTGATGGTTTTTATGACCTTAGGCAATACGATCTTGCCATCGAAAGTCCTCCTATTTATTCCTCAATAAACTGCGATATTTGCTGCTACGATAAGCCACGTCGTCATGGATGTAAGTCCATAACGACATCGAAAAAGGCTGTCAATGAACTTCCATCAATAAAATTTCAATCTCTTACTCGTCTGTGTAGATAGAAAGCGTCTCATTTCCAGTGGACGTAAAAAAAACATTCGAGATCGTTTGAGCGAAGCGCGCAATTATTTGTATCATTATTGAGTTCTTTTGCTTGCTACCGATTTGTTAGCGTAAGGATGCTTAAAAGATTTATACTTTACCACCTCGGTAATAAAGACCAATTCGCTTTGCGTCAGATATGTAAATTTATTTCTCTGTGTGCTGTGCAGACGTTCGTTAAAAGTTCAGAACTAGCTGTTTGTATCTTTAGATTAAATTCCTCGAAACATCTCTTTAATACTTTGTGTATTCTTAGAGAGTGCGGGAGCATTTGAATGGCTGCCGTTTATTAAATAAGTATGTTGATATTCGTGTGTAGCCTAGTTAGTAAGAAATATTGCTACTCATATTTATTTTGTTCCATTCTGTTCAATATTTTATTATTAGCAATTTGATACTGATTATAATAGTAGATTACTGCAGAGGCCGTGAAGTAAGGGATTGCTGGACGAGATTGGGGTAGACGGCCGAGTCGTAGACGAGGCGGAGCCGGCTCTTGAGCCCACTGCACTTTCGAAGGCGACGGCGGCGACTTCAGCGAGAGCAGCGCCCACGCGTCATGCACCTCTGTGAAACTAAGATTTATAAACTCAAGAGTACAGACAATCTACTTTCGTTACTTACGAATTTGCTACAATAACTTACATTTTATGTAAATTGTAAGTTACAGTTAGTTATTTGTAAATACAATATTGTCATCGAAATCTACAGGCGTTTTCTACATATGTAAATCTTTATTAAACAGCATTTACAATCATAGTAATTGTAAGTTATTTGCTTGTAAGTTTGTTACATATTTGTAAGGTTTATTAATCAGCACATGTTGTAAACTTAACAAATATGTCACTTTTATACAAAATTGTAAAGCCTATATAAATGACAGATAACGGCACAGGAGTAGAAAAAATACTATTAAGTGACACAGTAAAGTACTAGATACCCGTCACAATAAATATATATAGCACAATGAATCATAATATTTTTTATAGATTCTTGGTAAAGACAAACGAATTTTATCGCCATTTTAGTTAAAATAGGCTTGTAGAACGTTTATGAATACGGCTCAAAGAGGTTATGTTATATGTTTATTTCACTAAGTATCTCAGACCCATGATCAATCATAAATTGTGCATGTTATAGATAAGTAAGAGTAACTAGGGATAGTTGGGTCACCGCCGAAAGCAGAAATATTTTGTTTCACCCATTTCAAAGCTGCTACTTGATCCTTCAGTCCCGCATTGCCAGGAACTTCTTCGTTTTCCAGGGATAGAAATCCGAGGACTTCTAGCCTGTAGCCTGCCGATACTTATTATAGCAAACCTAAATAACTAAGTAGGTACACATCGAATTAGTTTTTGGATACAATATTGATTTGCATTATGGATACTTAATTTTTGTTTAAATTATTCTTGTAACTAGGTACCTACGAGTACATTAAAGTTGTCAAATAAATCAAGAAAATTAAATAATCGTAAATTTTTCTATACGTATCATAAGTTTGGTGATAATTAAATTAAGTATAAATAATATAGGCTTAAGTATAAATGATTCACTTTATAGATTAAGCGAACTACTATTAAAGATAATATCTTATAATCCTATCGTCATGACATGATTGTGTTACCAATTATCTAATAAATGCAGTCATAATACTAATGAAATAGGAATATTTGGGACATTAAATAATAGCCCAAATTCCCAAAAACATTGTCTGAATAGAATACTCTGAAATATTGAGATTTGTATAAGACCATCCCGGGTCTAGTTTCGTGACGGGTGACCGGCGGGGTGAGTCGCATTAGCGCGTAGCGAATAACGGCCCGCAGGAGTCCCGGGACTCTCGTGGGTGGGATTGCGTGCCAGAATTAAGTTTTTCTGTACGCTACTAACAAATATGGACAAGTACTTATCCGAATTAAATGATTATGATATGATGATGATGATGATGAAAATGTGATATGGCAGTGATAGGTCGTTAGCCCATCGCCCACAACACACTTCAACCCCCTGGCCCCGTAGCATGGATGGCGTTATCACGCGATAAGTGACAGGATAGAGCTTCCGTCCCTGGCTGACACCGTTCGATAGAACGAGACGACGCGCCTATCCTATCACTTATCGCGTGATAACGCCATCCATGCTACGGGGCCTGAATTCTACACACAATAAATGATTAGGTACTGATAAGAAATTAGAGGGCCACTTTAGAGTCATCGGGGATAGAAATCGACGTATTTTCAGGTAAACTTTTATATAAAGAAGAAAGAAAGAAAGAAAATAAGTTTATTTCGCAAAAATACAGAATACAACAATATTTATATGTTGCATAAAGTCGAAGTGTAAGAAATCGCAAGTGTGATAAGGCTCTTAGGCTTCGACACTTCGAACTAAAAAATAAATTTAAAAAAAACTAAGCGGTTTTTAAAAATGTATTTACACCACTTCAATAAGTACTGAAATATCCCTTACAATGGCATAAATAATATTGTAATCGCATGAGATTAATTAAGTACTCGGAGTTGCTTAGTATTTTGAAGCCCAACAGGCCCTGAATAACTAATAGTAGTACGTGCCCAGATCACGATACGTACTTACAAACTAGGTAGGTACCTTCATCATTAGAGTGGGGACGGGGGTGTGTTGCTCAGGCTTGACCGGCGCGGCGGCGGGCGCGGCCTGCACGCCGGCCATGCTGGGCGGCGGCGGCGCCGGCCACAGCAGCTCGCCTGCCTTCAGCACGATCGCGCCGCGGGTCACTTCGTCCTCCAGGTCGATGTTGAAGTGGTCGTTTGTACCTTTATAAAAATAATAGCTCGTTTTACACGCGAGTGGATGGCGCTCACGAGCCCTTCCACACTTAGGTATTCGAGACTGTCCGCGCCTGGAAATAGGATGTAATGAGTATTGTTCTCACTCAAGATCCTTAGAATGGAACACTTGGCCAGATTAGAAGGCCAGAGATGGACCAAAGCGGTGACGGAATGACAAGGACCTCATTCATTAATTTTTTTTTTTTGAAATAAATTTATTAATAATATAGTTTCTTTAATCGTATGGCGATCTGTAAGTAGAATAGGCGAATATCCATGTGATATTTTTATAAGACTGCCGATTTCGCCGAAAGTGTTGTCGCTCATTTACCACGACCCAGGAGGCATGTGCAGGGTTGTGGTAGGTAAATCTTGCGGACGCGAGCAACAGATTGTCCCCAAGAATATAGTCATACATCACCACATAACGCTAGCGAGCTTGCATCAGTAAAAGGAAATGGAACCTAAGCAAACAATATAAGTTAAATAATTTGTTGGTCCAGATATCTTGCTGTGGTAACGGGATTAGCATCTGAAGCAGACTTTGTGTTTATTCCTGAGTCGCCTCCATCAGTAGACTGGAGCACTAAACTTTGCGATAAGTTAGAACAGGCAAGATTCTAGATTTATATGCGCTTTGTCCCTTGCACCCGTTGGATTTTCTTTTCTGAATCAAATCGTGGCGGTGTCCACAACATTAACCAAGCGGACTTCCTTACGTTTATAACCGGACGTCTGGTCACTGACAACACATAAAATAAAACGGGAGGGGTCACCTTTCCCCTAAACAAGCTATAAGTCGATTTATTTCTGGAATCTTGCAACTGAATTTTGAAGCAGATATCTTCAACTGATTGAGCTGAAATGTTGGGTAAAGGTACCTATAGTTTGGATGACAATTCAATATTATGGTACTATCGACCTGATCTGATGATGGAGACAGAAGGTGGCCTTGGGAGTTCAGTACTTAACCGCCGTAAGCCCGTTGAGAAGCTGTTTAGAGTTTAGTATTACTTAATTTAATTTAAAATGTAAGCCGAGTTCGACATAGCTAAATGTTACGGTCGTAGAGGATTATTTCGCGACTTATTCTTAGGTATTTTATAGCAATAACTCAAAATATTTACAAGTATTATGAGTAATTGCAAACACTAGCTGGAAACAATTTTTTTTACGATAGGGCAGTCGAGATTGGACCTCACGACAGGTTGGAATTATCTCATTCGGTTTCCCTTATAATTAATCATCAATTAAATTTGATATTAGATTTCCGCGCGCGTTTCGCGTTATATTTATATGAAATAGTGTTCAATTACTAGAGATTTTATAGTGATATTTATAGAGACAACAAACTGGAAAACCATTATGATTATGAATTCACTGAAACACTCGCTGACTAGCACCTGCAGACAAACTGTTAAATAAAACAGTTTTGCAGGGAATGATTGTTATTATGTTCTTACATTTGTTGAAATTGTATTAATATTATATCTTAATTATTCTCTGTTTTTGACGACCGTGATAATAATACTTATTTTTTGACATGTATGCAAATCTTTAATGTAATTTTTTATCATGAAATAAATAATCTAATCTAATGTAATAGACTACGTTTTTTTTCTACTCCTGTACCGTTATCTGTCATTTAAAAATCGGCCAAGAGCGTGTCGGGCCACGCGCAGTGTAGGGTTCCGTAGTTGCCTGTCTGTCTTAGTTACATCGACGTGCGGTGCGGTTGCGTTGGCCGAATTTATACGAAAATTGGCCTTTCCAAGTACACATTAAGTTGGTCGACTATTACTCGGTAACTACTTATGCCTTCTTGTCGGTGATAGTTTTCCTTTTAAATTCATTATATGAAATCAGTGTTTACATTTTTATTTATTTAAACGGCCAAAAAATTAAAATGAAATACATGATATCCGCGCTTCCGAGCACGCACTTCCATCTCGCTCACGCTTATGCTCAGTGAGAGGGAGAGAATACCATGAACCTACGGCGCCTTAACAGACGAGGAGGCATTAATCCGACTAAATTGTGCAGTACCTATACTACAACATATGATTTGGTCGTGTTATATCGGTGATGTCAGTTAGAGTTGAAGTTTTGACAGCTGAAGAGAAAAGACATATAAGTTCCTATTATTTTTTACACTCTATCAGGCCTTGAAAAAAAGTACAATTTGTATTCATAAGTAAGTGCATTAAAATCTCAGCATCGGATTATTGTGATAAAATCAGAACCAGGTGTACCTATGAAGTGTAACGCCAAGGTTCGGCGGATCGGATGGCGGGCTTATTAAAGTTTTGTTTTGGTCGAGTACAGAAGTTACTATTGTAATTTGGCCCCACAGCTCCGCTAGCTTCCATGAACTTGACGTAGTTCTACCGATAGCAAATCGACAAAAGTCGGTATTTCACCTAACAACACATTTACAGGACTAAATATATCATCTAAGTCGCACCGAGTACAGCAGAAGAACAGAATAGATTTTCTTGTCTCGAGTCGTGGCGTCAGTTGCGCCCCGCTGGCAGAAGTATCCTTGATTATCCTCTCAAGAAATGAGCTAGAGCGATATCACTTGAGACCCTGTTCGTCCTTCCTAGAAGCCACTCGACAACTAGGCTGATACATAAGTGCATCATAAGTGTAGTGCAGCAGTCAGCGGCAACGCCCCTTTCCTGCGGCCCGTGACCCTCCCGGCTGTTTTGTGTACCTTTTAATTTAACTGATATAATGGCAAATTATAAACAAAGTAGAAACCGAATACAAGCTGTATATATGTATGCGGGACTGATCCGTCAATCCTAATTATATCGAATGTAATGGTCATATTTTGCAATTTTGTTTTGTTTTCATTAACTTAGTGAAATTTTGTTTGTTAACCGTTTATATCGGTCCTTAATCTGGAAATTTTAAATTATTATTGTGTAAGATTATTATTATTTTATTGTAAATTACCGTTTGACATGTAATAGTACATTACTATAGAGGCTGGGAAACGAAGGGTTGCAGGCCAAGTAGATATAGACGGCCGTGCGTAGCGTGGCCGGATAGGGATACGCGGCCGGCAACCCCGTTTCTCGCCGAGATTTGTATAGTGCTTTTCTCAAACTTGCAATGAAATAAAAATAAAAAGTAGCAAGTCAATTTGTTTTATTCGTTGGTCAACACAACTAAATAATACGTTTCTGAAGTGCACCGCCTGCGCCGCCGCCGCCGCGCCGGCAGCTGGTTCGCGCCCCCCGCCGCGCCCCCCCGTTTAAAAACAAAAGAAGGTTGCTTTACAGGCCTAGGTGTGTAAGGCTGTATGAAATTCCTTTACATATCATCTTCACTCATCGCACCGGATACGTAGTATTTCCGAACCTAATTTGAAGTAAGTCACGTCAACATTTCATTGCAAGTTTGAGAAATAGTAATTAATTGTTTTTATTTTTGATTTTTGGATATTGAATCAGGTACAGGCTGACATGACCTGACATCTGCTGTTTGTCAGCGGAAGCGGTTGTTACACCGACACCCCCTAGCACACTAAGTTTTATGTCGGACATAAAGCATTCGTCCCTTTCTGGCAAATATGCGAGTGCGAGAGGGACGAATGTTTTATGTCCGACATAAAACTTAGTGTGCTTGGGGGTCTTCAGATATATTTTCATAAGGAAACATATCACCACAAACAATGTCATCACGGGCCAGCACATCTACCCTTTCATTTCCTTTTATCCCTCTATGCCCGGGGATCCAAGCGAGGGAAACGGAATAATCATTAAGAGAACATTTTAACAAGAGGCTACGAATTTTATAAATAATTGGGTTATTCGATTTGGATCTGAAAGGAAATTTAGCAATTGATTGTAGAGAACTTAATGAGTCCGTAAATATTATCGTCTTTTTAAGACGCATAATAATGATCATCTCTATTGCTTTCAGGATTCCAAAGCACTCGCCACTATACACGGATGACTCTGGAGGCAACTTTACTTTTTGATATATATTACATTGAACATGTAGTACTCCTATTCCAACACAACCATTTCCTTATAATCGATATCTAATGACACTAAGCTTATTATAATATAATACATAACATGCTCCCTCCGTCACAAAAAATAAATAAATTTCATTTATTTATTTTTTATGGGAATAGGGCTTTAAATCCTTAACGTGCCAGACACCAAAGTTCTTACCATATATATTATTCAGTCTAAACACAATATCCGGAATTTGTGACGTCACAATAAAACAACGTCCTTATTGTTAGTCTTTATGAAATTAAAAATCTTAAATAGCAAACATTAATGAAAGATTAACATTTTCTTAAGAAAAAACAATTTATTTTCACTGTTGTAAAATATCCTATTGATAGGACTGCTAATGATTAATTTAACAAACAAAATATAAGAATAATAATTTAAGGACAGAACTCCATTGTTATTTGCGCTAACAGAAAAAAAAAACAATTTGAGTAAAAAAGCTCGCCTTATAAGACCGGTTATACAGAAATTAAAATATACTTTTTTTATAACCACCACAACCATAGATTTTGATTTATAACCACAAACACATGTGCTCACGTAAATTGAAATTTGAAGTACTGTAGTGGGCCTTATTAGGAAGCGGGCCTTCCTTGGTTCCCCTGCCTTATTCGGCAACAACGCAATATTATGGCACCACCGATCTACTAATGATATGTGCGTAGATAAACTAATTTAACGATACAGATAACTCATCACCATTAGTTTGTTTATTTTAGTGTCATTGGTTACCTAAAAATATTACAAAGTTTGGGTATTTATACTCGATTTGTACCTCAGCCAACTAGAAAATACATTAATCATCCTCCTTGTTGATAAGACGGTATGAAGTTTGGTTATAATCCGGAACGAAATTATGGATTCAAAGTCAAGCAATTTTTCCCATTAGTAGCATTCAACAAAACACACAACATTAAAGCACTTATCCACATTTAAACAAGGACGCAATCAATGTAATCTGTTATTTTTAAATCTAAAATACTCGTAATCCATTCATGGGAATAAGCACATCGCGACACCATTAAAACACTGCTGGCTGTAGGTAGATGGCGTGAAATTAAATTAAACTCTGACATATACCGTTGTACGTTATTATAATGTAATGAGACATAATAATGATCATTTTGAAATTACATTGCAAGCGTAAAGAAAATTGCTTGATGCATACATTCACAGAGTGGGCTTCAGCTAGCATGCAAAGATTAATGGACAGATTATTTGGTGCAGAATTTGATAATAAAGTATTTTGTTTCCAAGACGACATTATTATAATTTCAAGTACCTTCGACGAACATGTCAGACTGCTACGCAAGGTGTACGACAAGTTGAAAGGTGCGAACTTAACAATTAACAGAGAAAAATCGGTATTTTGCCGTAAAGAACTTAAATACCTAGGCTACCTAGTAGACAAGCACGGACTTAGGACAGACCCTGGTAAGGTCGAAACTATTCTTAATTATCCGACCCCCACAACTGCTAAAGAAGTTAAAAGATTTTTAGGTATGTGTGGTTGGTATAGAAGATTTGTACGTGATTTCTCAACAATTAGCAAACCATTGTGTAAATTAACTAGTAAGAAAGTTAACTTCATATGGACTCAAGAGACGGAGGACGCCTTTAACCTTTTAAAAACCGCCTTAGTCTCAGCACCTACCTATTCTTAAATGTCCCGATTTTGACCGGCAGTTCACTCTTCATTGCGACGCGTCATCGATTCTTACTCAAGCATCTAGTAGCTTTATAAGCAGTCAATGTTCATTATGACACTATTATTTATTCTGTGATTATGGTTTAATATAGTACAATTATTGAAGACATTTTATAAATCATTACCATATAAGTAACATTTAATATATTTATATTTAACATTCTGTATTATATTTATACTAGCTTCCGCCCGCGACTTCATCTGCGTAGACCCAAGGCTTTAGGCTCAAGTTGGTTCATCTTTCACATCCTAATCGCATATCAATTTGTTGCTTGGGCTCATTCTGACACTCCAGCACTTATATACTGTGGTTTCTGGTGACAGTAGCGTGCAACGGTTACAATAACAGAATGAGTCCTACAGAGTTACGTCAGCTCGATACGAACGCCACTCGCAAGCCACGTATACATTAAAGTTGTTGGTTACAGTATCGTGACGTTACAGTTCGCTAGCGTGTACCTGGCTAGCCACGTGGATATCGCGCGAAACCAATTGTAGGGTGATTGGAATCGCGAGAGATGGATGAGAATAGGCCTCAAGCTGAAAAGCCGTAGTAATAACACACCCGTTTCGAGCGTCAGCCAATTATGTAGGCTGGGAGTCGGAGGATTCGAGAGAAACCAAAGAATGCCAACTTAAATTCCTTTAATGACGGAATTACAAAAAGATTAAAATAAATCAATTAAAATTAACTAATAATTATATTTACAGGTGCCTCATGGTCGATGTGAGAACCAAGAGTGACAAACACTAGTCTTTTTGGGAAACGGGGCACGGTGTTGCGAAATGCAGAGTCGGCACCACCTGCATGGCCACTTGGGCGGTCGCTGGTTATGCAAGCATGTAACACCTCCATCCTCAGCTAGGCAACTATTCGAGATTCTTCGAGAATATTGCCGAGCCATGATTCACTTCTATGTTTCTGGGGTGCAGCTTTGGTTTATCTGGTGTCTGGTCGATGCCTTCTGGAGCGTCAGTTTTGATGGTTTCCAGTGTATTTGATCGGCATCGTTTCATGAATAGGCGACGACCTGTTATACCGGCAGCAACTGTGCATGCGCAGAGTATGAGTAGGTAGACTGGTATAGTAGTATGATACAGGCTTAAGTGGTCGATCTGGCGTATATTCACGGGTAGTTGCGAGGATATCTTTTTATCGCTGGCGTGTAGGTTTTCCAGATTAATAGAGTTCAGGGTCACTTAAAAGGATGGCTCCCGAGCTCGCAATTCATCTATCGAAGTAATGTCTGGTAGTTCCATGATTTTTAATGCATGCCCCTCAACCTGGTCGTTAGAGTTGGTAATGGTGTAATCTGGGGTTTTCAGGACGCATTTGTGCGGGATTTCAACAAGGTAGCTTCCCTGGATCGTTTTGAACTGTTCTTGGCCACATGAGGTTTGTATTTTAGTCGGCTCTGGTAGATTTATAACGTATTGTCTGCTGTCGAGTTGTTGTACTGCTGGTCTAGTCAGGAACACTCTCGTGTGTTGGCAGGACGGGTTGAGCTGCTGCGAAGTGATTAGCTGGTACGTGCAGTCAAGTTGATTTTGTATCTTCTGATTGAGTGGTTCTTCGCAGAGATGCCATGATTTGACCTTCGGACATTCTGTCTCCATGTACATAGAATCCTGTTCATGAACCATTATGTAGGGAGAGGGAGGTATTCTAACCTGATGATTTCTATTAGGTATTACCGCTAGTTTGTATAAATCATAGACTCTATCTACTGCAATCGGCACCTTGAAAACTAACACTACCTGCTTATCTATATAGTACGATCCAACTTTAATTAGATCATAATATTCCCTAAAATCTACTTCAAGGATCTCTCCCTTAGGGTAGAGAGCCTTTACCTTATCTAGCATACTTTTAAGAGGCAGCAAAACTAAGTATCTCGTGAGGTATACTCGACGCTCGAATAAGAGCTAACGCATTTCCTAACTTATCCAGTTCTTCAGAAAAGTTTTCTATATTATCATTCAGGATGACCAAGTATTGTGCCAGGTGTGCAAATCTAATGTCTCACCGCTCTTTTCACTCTGAATGGCTAGCGTAACAGCCTGAGCAATTATCTCTTGATTTTGAACTATGTTATCTAATATCTTGGAGTGTTGCAGCATCCATTCTTTATGTAAACTGATATGATTATTAAATTCAGACTGTAATTTGTTCTCATTATTTTTAAAGGGTTTTAATTGCAGCATTATATTTTATGGCGTCTGTATAGTCTAGATTTCCGGAAATACTTTTAACTATCGAGCCGAGACCATCTATAAGTCCTCTTTTTACACGGTATAGTGGGTTCTTTATTTTTACAAGGTTCGCCTGTGGGGTCGGGATACGAAATCTCTGGATAATGAGGTTGGTTCGCGGATTCGTCATAGTAAGTATCGTCAGTAGGGTACACGTCACAGTAGTTGTCCTGATAATATTCATTATAATAGTCGGTATAAGGTTCATAGTCCAGTGTATAGTCGTTGCACTCGGTAAAGTTAACATCTCCAGATCTGAAATAATTATTCGGTTGCGGGTTCCTGAAATTGGACCAATTCTGAGTAGGTGGCAATGGCCTGAATGAGTTTTCTTGTGGATTATAGTTAGGTGGCCGTGCTCCAAATATTTGCTGAGTACGGGTAGGGTTCCCGTCGAACTCGGGTAACAAGCGCAGGGCTTTAAAAATTGAATCTAGGTCTGCCATACTAACTACTTCAGGTTCCTAAAATTAATATTCCTAAGACCGTCTAGTAAAACAAATCTATTATTACTGCCTAGCCTAGGAGTGCTCGATTGCCGTGGATGGAAAATCTTTGAGCTTTAAAATAATTACCACTATGAAAGTACCTCCTTTCCTAACATAAGCAACTCTAGAACGATTCTAAAGTACTTACATGCACATTTCTGGCTCTCTGCTGTATCGAAGTTTGGATACTCCTCCGCCCACAGCTCGTAGGTTCCGCCCTCGACGTGATGACCGGATAGCTGCCCGGGCGCTAAGCGAGCGCGAAGTTTCGATTTTGGAAATTCGGTGACCGCTCGCGAACCGGCCCGCGAGGTACATCCTACCGACTGCGCCAATTATGTAGGCTGGGAGTCGGAGGATTCGAGAGAAACCAAAGAATGCCAACTTAAATTCCTTTAATGACGGAATTACAAAAAGATTAAAATAAATCAATTAAAATTAACTAATAATTATATTTACAGGTGCCTCATGGTCGATGTGAGAACCAAGAGTGACAAACACTAGTCTTTTTGGGAAACGGGGCACGGTGTTGCGAAATGCAGAGTCGGCACCACCTGCATGGCCACTTGGGCGGTCGCTGGTTATGCAAGCATGTAACAAGCCATTTCCCGAAAACCAAAACCAACTTTTTTGCATATCATCTCTCCTTCAAAATACATGGAAGTTTAACCTAGTTTGTAATTATCTAGGTAAGTCGACGGAAACTGCCTAACGTGCTAGCGTTAGTTCGAGAAGTGGCGCGAGTAATTTAACGAACGACAGCACTGCCACAATGACCGGTCCTGCGCCACCCGCATCCAGCGGATTCCCGCGACCTTTACCAGGTCATCAGTCCACGTTGTGGGGGGCCTACCCACGCTGCGCCTTCCGGTACGTGGTCGCCACTTGAGAACCTTTCTGCCCCAACGGCCATCGGTTCTACGTGCAATGTGCCCCGCCCACTGCCACTGAAGCCTGTACCTTGGTTCTGCTGCGGATAGCCTCAATTTTGATGCGATTGCACAGAGAAACTCCCAACATAGCCCTCTCCATTGCCCTTTGGGTGACTTTGAGCCTTCTAATGAGGCCCATAGTAAGCGACTACGTTTCCGAGCCATGCGTCATCACTGGCCACACACACTGGTCAAAGACTCGTCTTGAGACACTGCGGAATATTGGAAGAAAATATGTGTCGTAGCCTTCCCGAATGCTGCCCAGCCGAGTCGGATTCGACGATTGAACTCACATACATCTTTTGTAACACAGGCTATTACAGCTCTGTACGTCTGCGCATTATGAAGCCCTTTTCGAGCAAGTGTGATGAAATAGTACATCTGTAAAAGAAAGGAAGCCCGAAATCGCAGGTATTTATGACCCGAGCCGCAGGCGAGGGTTGTAAATATGCGATAGAGGGCTTTCTTTTTTACTGCCCGTGATAAGTACACAATTTTACGTCTTCACCTGGCCACAATGCGAGCTTTACCGTATGCGCAGCGTGCGGTAAAACTCACATTGTGGCCAGGTGTGACGTAAATACATTTATTATTATTATCTTCGGTTGAAATTCACGGGGCGATGCCCGGTCATTTGGAAGGCGTGCGTGGGGATATGGATCAAACACGTAGAGGCCCTTTGTAGACGAAGTTTAATGTGATGTTAGACACCTGCTAGAACCCATTCACTGGTACATCGGTAGATTATTATTATTATCTACCTATAAGTGAAACTAATTACGCGATATATTGCGACGTGTATACGCACTCCTGATTAGTATTATATCTAATACGTCATGTTTTGTTCGAGCTAATTAGCTGAGCACGTGAAACTGTAGATTAGTTGCTTATTACAGTGTGTAGTTCATGGCTACTGACATAGATGGCGCTGGCAGTTCAATATAATCCTGCGCAGCGGTTAGTGAATACATTATACACTACACGCCTCATAAGTTTGCGCCGGTGCCACAGGCGTTCGCCGGTTGTATAGTTGAGATTATTTAATGTCGCCGACTGTTTATAATACTGCCATTGGAATTGGAATCTTCTACCTTGGACGTAAGGGTTCCTTTTTGAATGTACTACTTTGATGCAATACGGCCAACTCAAATATTCTCACGTATAACGGAGGCGACTTGAGGCTAACTTCAGAGGCGCCAACTTATGTGACGCGTATTGTACTTTTAAACTTTTCCAGACCTTTGATACTGAGATAAGTTGACAGAACTTTTAAGTTTAAATTTATTTATAATACGTTTTCAGACATCGTATTTGATATAAAACCTCTTTGCTTTGTAACTGCCGCATGAGTGACAGATACAATTTAAGAAAAAAACCATTACGCCCGTGGGCGTAACACAGGCTATTACAGCTCTGTATGTCTGCGCATTATCAAGCCCTTTTCGAGCAAGTGTGATGAAAATTAATTTGACGCAAATTTATAAACAATTATCAATTATCTAGGCGGACGGCCCGCGGGCGCGTTGGGTGTGATGGGCCTGTACAGTCGAGGAAATTTAATGTTTAGCACTTTTGGACCTTAACGTTATTCAAATAGAGTTGACATGTGCCTAACCTTCATTTTCCTCGACCGTACGTTGTGGTGCAACTAGAGACGCGAAGCAAAGCGTAACGTCATACGCTTTACTTCGCGTCTCTAGTTATTTCGAACCATTGCAGCATCAAGTTATTCTCATCATGTTATTAACTTCAAATAAATCGATACTTTAAAAACAATGTGCTTCGAGCAGGATTCGAACGACCATAGGCGGGCAGTCGCTGCTGCTAACTGAGCTATCGGAACTAATTGCGCTGTCAACGAATCTTTCAATCAGGACCTGGCAGACTCATTCCACCGTAGCGTTTAAGATACTGAACCGATTTTGATGAATGAGGTATCAAGCGATTCCAAATTATGCTCTGGATGACACAGGCTACCTTTTACTTGAATAAAGTTTTCAGTTAGTTTTCTTTAGTCGGGGTACTGATTTTTGAACTGTATTTGTTTGTTCGCTACATTTACCGTTAGCTTTTCGGCGGAGGAAAACATGCAACAAACCGGTCTAATCCCAATAAGGTCTAGTTTTCCCTCTGGTTTGGAAGGCCAGATGGCAGTCGATGTCGTTAAACTAGTGCCTATGCCAAATTGGGATTAGGTGTCAAAGCGGACCCCGGGTTCCTTTAGGGAACAACTTTCCGAAGTATATCGGTTGTTTTGTAAGCACTTTATTGTACTTCTTAGATTGTCTACTATCCATATAGCATCCGTATGTTTTAAATTTTCACATGAGGAAACTAAGTTTACTGTAGAGATAAATATATTCAGACGTTAAATAACAGACGGCTAATATTTCATATTTTAGCCAAATACACCTAGAATGAAACAAAACACTTAAATTATTAATAACGAGAAATTGTTTTTCTTTTTTTCCACAAAATTCACCGAGCTTTAATTATACTGGGTGCGGTGTCCTTTGATGAAATAGAACGTTTTGGCACTAGTTTAGTAGATTGTATAACGAGTGCATACATCGAGCCATTTTACCTGCGACTATTATATCCACATATACATAATTATGTATATAAAAAATAACAAATATTTGCAAAATTGAGCAAAATAATATCTCATTCCCGCCACTTAAGTTTTAAAGTTTAATATTAGACATGAGATATTAGACTTAGGTAGGTACTTATAGCATTAAGTGAAAGCAATGCAACCAATCAGTTGGTTGATATAAATACAATTCGTGTTAATACCTTCTGTTCTCAACCTGAGCAATGTAGTTGTAATTGTAACTCGACGACACCATTTCATTTTGCACATAGTCGACGTCAATCAGTCATTACAACAATGGTATAAATAAAATAAGTTGTCGAATATACGGATGGTTACGTGGTCCTGCCTTGAATATAAAAAAAGATTGACTGGTGCTGAATATAAATTTGTTTTGATCAAAGATCGAAGTTTTAATCATTTTTATATCCAAACTTGTTAAAATGTAATCGAAGTAAAAATAATACGTTAAACTCGCATGTTCATGACAAACTCAACAACACAGGCCTAATTGACTAAACTCAAGCTAAGCGACGTCACTAAGCATTAACTGATTGTGATTATGCGTAATCACCGGGAAAATGGCGTCTAATTCGGCCATTTGTCTTGATTAGCTCCAGTCGTAACGTGTCGAGCACGTAAACAGCGCAATTAAAAACCTACGACGGTTTGGAACTAACTTCTTTCAGATGAAATGAGAAAAATCAATTTGTCAGTCTTTATGACATTGACATAAGATTTAATTTCATTTGGCCAGTGGAAAAGGTTTTTAATTTTACCTGTACAACTTCAATTTCATGAACAATATCAACATACAAAATTTTGTATTTAGGCATGGCCTCCCAACTAGAACAACGTATAATTGATACTAAAAAGAACTCATAGATGGCGACACAGTTACCGAGCGAAACATTTGAACCAGTAATCGTGAAGATAGAATGATTTTTACACCTTAATAAATTCAACGTACCTTAATTATATCACAAACATACTTCGGCACATACAATAAAGGTATATTTTATAAGTTTAGTAAATGCAATAAAATTGATGTTACATGCTCAATCTCTAGAGTCATTCAAGTTACTCATACTTCATTTGTAATCCTGCTTTGATTTAAATTAAAACGTAATACCGAATAATAACTATATCACTTTCTGCCCAAATGTAATTTAAATGTTATTATACCTAAGTCCAGCTTTTATTACCGATTGTTCTTGTTTTTCACTAAAATTGTGTCCCCCCCCCCTCTAATTTTTGAACCGTGTATTTTAAAAATATGAAAAAAATCATGGACTTATTAAATTCTTTCACCGAAAATTGTTTTGAACAAGATCGGATCAAAGGTTTTTGAGATATTTCTAAAAAACTGCCTTCGTTTAAGAAAAGGAAGTAAGTGCCGTAAGATAACAGTAACAATACGACCTTTTTAATAGGCACGGAACCCTCGTTGTGCGTGGTCCGACACGCACATGGCCGCTTTTTTATATTAAATCATTGCATAATGTACTAACCTTTCAAGCACGCGTCCGAAGTCAGCGCGCGCGGGAATAGCCGTGCGGACACCATAATATACATAAAAAATATATATATATACATACTTCAGTGGCCAAGGGGAAATTAAATGAACTTATATAATTGACTTACCAGCTATCTCTGCTCCACCCAAGTCATTCAGTATTTTACGGTATGATGGACGCCGGGTCAGCATTTCCCGATATTTTCTTTTTGGACTGTCGTCATCACTACAGCTGTCGTCACTGCAAGATTGCCCCTGGGAGTTTGCTAATGTGGTCGGTTCCGGTTTAATCTATAAACAAAAATTAATTAGGTAATACTTTCACATATATGTATATGTTTAATTTAGTTCTATTTTCATTGTGTCACCCAATCTTATTTTGAGATTGAATATAAAGAGAACACTTGTTTATTTATATTTGACAACCGGTTAGCCTAGTGGGTAGTGACACTGCCTACGAAGCTGAAGGTCCTGGGTTCGAAACCTGGTAAGGGCAAATATTTGTGTGATGAGCATGAATATTTGTTTCTGCAGATGCTGTCGGCCAAAGAGTACGCATTCCCTCTCATCCAGGAAGCCGTATGCTGCTCGTGGGACGTATACTCGTGTAGGCTGATGATGATGATGTTGATGACTTAATAGATACCCGATATTCGAATCATCGGCTATAAATGCTGGAGCCTTTAAATAATTAACATATTCAACATACCAATTCCGTTCGAATGTTATCATCGCTAAGCATGTCTTCTAGAGAATTAATTTGTTGTATTTGTGTCAGTGGTAATTTAGGCAAGAGTGTAGGTTTAGGTTGAGAAGGAACATTCATTTTTGTAAGTGATAATTCAATTTCTTCTACTTTTCGCATGATGTAGCAACGCACACCCTGCACCATAGGTAAAGTCGCCTCTGCCGTCACGCGCACGAGAACTTGTCAGAAAAGAATGGTGTTTCAAACGTAAGCACCAGAAACGTTAGCATCTATCTGGCTTACCTCGTGGCTTCTTACAACTAATGTCTAACAGACTATATGTCACCTATAGATAAATCAATTGAATGAGGATAAGGCATACTTGGAGTTTGTTAGTTTACTTCGTTCAGTAGTAGGCAAGTTCTCAGCCGCCACTTCGAGTGGCAGCGGCAGCATACGTGTAAGCGAGAGGCCGCATCCAGTCTCTCGCTCCCACTCATCGTGCCACTACCGCTGCCGCTGACGCTCGAGTCCTGGCCGCGCCGTTTGAGGTACCTGATCACTGAAATCATCTGAATGCTTGATAAAGAACAAATGATCCAAGCTTTGCCTCATGCCCGTACTTTTCTTGAAGATGACATGGCTTGAATGTTTCCGCGTCCTCGCTTGTGGTCTTTTGCGAGGGATCTACAAAAGAGGATTACAGCGTCATATCGCACGATTTGGCAATGGCCTGTCAGCATTTAAAATTAACTGCAGAAGCTCTTATCATCTTAACCAGATCATTTTTCGTCGAGATTTAGAGATGGGTGCAGATATGCTCTTCTTATCTCTACTTCTGTTTGTGCATGTCCAATAGATATCGGTTGGATTATCTACAATACGGGTGTAGACTCGAAAATTAGTATTACTCCAAAAGAAAGAAGGCAAAAAAATATGCCAAGTGACGAAAATCCCATTCAGATATCTCAAATAATTATGAAGCTACAACCGTTTTAATATTGCTTGTTAGAGATAGAAAACGCAAACGGTGTGTGACGTCACATTACAGGATGCTGCCGGGGGCCGCGTCGACGGACGTCGACCACGATGCAAAAAGTTACCATAGTTATATCTTCTGTAGCTTTGTTGCAATTAATTAAAAACCGATGAGGGAGTCACGTAGGTACTGTTTAACCTTAATTGGCGCGTGCTTTTCGCCGCATGCTTCTTATCGACCACGCTCAATGACCCGTCGTCGTTTACATTATGCCATTATGATATTTGGAAGCACGTGCCGAAATCTGGAGGTTACGCGCGCCAGGTCTTAGCTAGAGGAAAATCGCAGGAAAACTTGGACCCCAGCTTCAACCTGAACTTTGAAAACTGAAAACAAACGAAGGACTCCTCTAATCAACAACTTTTTTTCTTCAGCAGCGACAAAATATTTTGACGGCAGAATATTTAACACGGCCTTTGTTACCGGGCTGGCCAGCATTATTTTCCGACCGCTTTTAAGAAAACTACGCCGTTTCATAGGTGTTATTAAATAGGTTTTTGTGTTCCATTCCAGTCACGGGTGAATAATACGCGAACAAAAGAAACGAGCATACGCGTCGAATTCTGAGCCATACAAGTGCCGAAAATAGGAAATTCGCAACGAGTGGTGATAAATTAAAACACGACCGAAGGGAGTGTTTTAAATCGACACGAGTTGCGAATTACCTATTTACCATATGTACTGTAAAATATATTTTTGGACTAAGAATGTATACTTCAAGTATCAGTTTCATGTTTATTCGATGTAAAAAAATAAATTGTCAAAGTTATTTCTTGAATCAAGTAAATTAATTTACATTAAGACAATTATATGCTTGCGGTAACAAGGTAACAAAAACATACTCTGAATCTTCTATTAACAATATATTCTTTCAGATGAATACATCAATCTTAACAATGTATTATTTTACATTTGAAACAATATTGTGTTCCTTATATGGAAGACAATATTGTCTTGGATCAACGATATTTGCATTGATTTAAGAAATGTTTTTTTTTCTGTGTACACTTTTAATAAATCTCTGAATTAAAGAATAATAAAATTAGCCAGTATCATTTCAAACATTGTTCTGTCACGAAGGATCGCAGCTTCCCATGAACGGAAGAACATGAAACATTTTTTATAGATAAATATTTACCTATCAATGTTTAAATACTACAGATACGATATAGTACATTACGTACCTAGGGCGGTGAATTCGTGAATGGCCCAGATCGCAGGTGTTTGTGGCCCGAACCGAATAATATGCGATAAATATGCGATCTCGGGCTTTACGAATTACCGCCCGTGGTGAGTACACAATTTTACGTCTTTACCAGAGAACCTCCGTTCAGAACAAACCAATTTGAATCTTAATATGTTGACATAAGTATGAAAATGTACATGTTATTGGACACGTCTGTTCGGAATTTGGACGTAAAGAAGACCTAAAGATATAAAGCTTTGAAAAATATTTACCAACGGCAAAAACAAATTGATACCTATTTTGTTCGCCGCCGCCATCTGCTGTTCTTGCAAATTCGAATAGTTCGAATTTGGACGTTATTCGGCTCGCAGGTTCGCACGATGTTCACAACCAGTCAAGGTAACCTTATTCAAAGCGTTCTGCCAGTCCTTTTACACGTGCGGCTTGTGGGTCAATTTTACGCAGCGGACATATAGCGATTTGCGTGTCCAATATAACAACGCGTTCAGGATACTGATGGGTCTGCCACAAGCAGCTAGTACGTTTACCGCAACAAAGTAGTCTGAACCAAACAAAAGATTAACTAATTTGATATAGTTACAGGGTAAATGTAACCCTTTACCAAGCAAAAGGCTTACACTTCCCAAATCATACTACACAAATAATTTTAATTACATTCAGTAAGATTAATTTTCGATTAACATTTTCGATCTGTCAACCTGCACAAGGGACAAAAGTATTACGGGACTAAGAAAATTGATGAGTATGAGTATGAATATGAATAAAAATTTAGCTTTAATATCGACTCCACAGTTTTCTTTCATCTCACCATGCGATGAAAAATCCGAGGCCTGTTGATAACATATACGGACCGACTGATACTAAATAATACGCATGCGGTAGAACAGAATATCAATTGTAATATGCTGCATCGCAGCTATGAAATATTGCCTTCATTTAATTTTCAACTTTAACCTCATAAAAATTAAGTAGTTATTTCTAAATCGGTAGACGTGGGTAACAGTATTCTGAAAATTGCTTTATTTGTATGAAATTAAAGTTGAAAATTCTATCTGTCAGTGGTTAACCAACAGTAATCGTAATGTACCAACTAGCGATGAAAATGTTTCCATAATTCGTTAGTAATAAAGGTCTTAAGAACTATGTTAGTAGGTATTATATTACTATTTACAAGTCAGAAAAACGCAAGTTAAAAAAACGCGCATATTAATTTACAACGAATGTAAATTTACACTTTTTGAAATATTTCTGACTACGAATTCGTATTTAGACCTCTCAGACATCGATTTTGAACATAACCGGATTTATTCTCAACTAGCGATCCGCTCCGGCTTCGCACGGATACTATATTATACATATAAACCTTCTTCTTGAATCACTCTATCTATTAAAAAAAACCGCATCAAAATCCGTTGCGTAGTTTTAAAGATCTAAGCATACATAGGGACAGACAGCGGGAAGCGACTTTGTTTTATACTATGTAGTGATAGTGATAGTGATAATCTTTCATAAAGTAAATACACGATCGACAGAGAAATGTTCGTCTAGTTTTGCATGTACTGCACAAATTATTCTAAGAAGCCGGTCACCGACCGATCGCTGCGTAATCTTATAGTTGTATTTTGAACTTTAAGATCTATATGTTAAGGTCGACTTTTAAATATATTATTTCAAAATGTAGCAAAATATCTACTGGAATGTAATGATACGTTCATTCACTGGACGAATATACTGGGTCACAATATTATTGAAATAATTATGCTCATCGTGCTGTCGTGAGAGCACAGATCGGTAAGTCTTAAGTCATAGGATCTTAAGTTACTTTAGTCCTACTATTAGGCTAGTAAAAAAATATCTCCCAAAATTTACCAAACGGCTAACCTAGGACCTAACTCCTGTCTTTGCTCTGCACAAACATAAGTTTGCTCACACCAACTATGAGTTAATTAATTTTGAATTACAACCGTAAACTATAACATAACGAAACATCTGGTTAGGTAAAGATATCTATCATTTAATTGCACCGGCCATTTTGTCCTCACCATTCTCTTGCAAGCGATAACTTAAAACAAGACATTGACATCGCTACAAGATCTTATTGAGATACAGCGGACAGTGTCCCTACGAAACATTCGTGGTTCATTGACTGGACTAATGTGGGGCGCCCAAATGGTCGACGTCCAGCCGGCCGACCAAGGTATCGCTGGATAGACGTAGTCCAGAAAGACCCCCGCCAGCTACACCCAGGACAGAGCACAGCGGCGTGTCTTCGTGTCGGAGGCCAAGGGCAGACGAAGACGTCAAAAGTCTTTATTAAAATGGAATAAGAGCTTTTGAAGACGTCAATTGCGCAGTTACTTTAGATGCTGACTGTACATCTTTACAAATCTTAGGTGGGACTAAGTAGTCAAAGGAGTAGTTCGATGATTGCAGTTACTTCATGTTCGAAGCAAATACTATGGCATCTTGGCAGCTAGCAGAACTTATTCATATAAATAGTATAAACTCATTTCTTAATCTAGTAAATACATGATAATGTCGATAGGTAGTTAAAATACGTATAAAATATACAAACAAATGTAACCAGGGTCTAAGAAGACCTGACCAAATTGATTAAGAGCGCAGAGATGACGATCATAAGACTAGCGGCAATGCTCGTAGAACCACTGAAGCAGCCAAAGTTTTCGATCTGCACGGAATATCTTAAGTTGTACGGGTATCTACACGCTCCGTCTGAGAAGAAACAAATATTATATGAAGCATTGTAAAAATCTCGAAGGTACCTACTAAAATTAAATGCTTAAACTACTTAAACAAATGAAAAATGTCGTCTGAGTGTTGAGCAAGTGAACTAAATACTATTAATAATAAAATACTAGTAACTAAATACTATAGTTCCTGGGTCACCGAACTCTGTTCGGGTGAAAACAGAGAATATACGGAGAAAACGAATTTTCCCAGACATAAGACATATTCAAAATTTCATCGAAATCGTTAGAGCCGTTTTCGATATATATATACAATGATTGCTCGTTTAATAGTATAGGACAGGATAATGTCAATTTCGTATTCATCTAAGTGTACATTTCTATGTAGTTTAAATATTCGTTATATGTATTTGTTGTACACATGTAAATCTTACTTTATATTGTAACTTAATAGATTTTTAATCAGGTATTTGGTTCAAGAGTTATTTACGGAAATGAAGGTAATACGTGTGAGAAACAAAAATTATGATTAGAGGGTATTTATAGATAACTAGCTTCTGCCTGCGACTCTGTCCGCGTGGAACTCGTTTATATCGTAGCTCCATACAAAGTTAACCCCCATTTCACCCCCTTAGGATATCATTTCCGGGATAAAAACTAACCTATGTCCTTCCCCGGGACTCAAAACTCAAAATCTCTAGGTATCTAGAGACCTCATCTAAATCGGTTCAGAGGTTTAAGCGTGAATAGGTAACAGACAGACAGAGCACACTTTCGCATTTATAATATGTACTAGTATGGATATTGCGTCAAGTACCTGTGCAAGTGGCACTGAAGGTGGAAACACCAGTCGTGGTGGACTGTACTGAGAAGAAGAGCAGCGGGCAGGAGTTGACGGTCCAGTATTCGTCGCAGAGGTTCCGCAGGCTGATTTCCACGTTGCCTGTGCTTGCAATTGTTTGGCATGTAATTGCGTTCTCATCAAGGCCTAATAGTGTGGCATTTTGTCTGAAAATAAGACGAATATTAAAACTTCTGGCATCTGATGCAGCTATTTATTATACAGGTCAAAATTTGCGTTCTTCTTAACTTATTTGGAACACTATCGGAGATTTAACAATAACGTGTTTGTCACATCGACTAGTGTCCAATCGATATGATATTATTATATATCAAACTATCATGTTCACAGCTAGTATTACTTGCAAGAAAAGATTGCTCAATTATAAATAGCTGATATGATAGCTAGGTCAGGATGGGTTTTATCACTGTTAATTATCGCAAAGTATCTCAGACTCACTATACGTCAAAAATTGATCAAGTTATAAATTATAATAATGCATGGGACTGCAAATTTAACATGTCAAAAACTTTGAGAGCCAATGAAGAATTACAAGTTTAAAAATTTAAATGAATATTCACGATACTGAATATCATACAAAAGAACTTTACTTAAGGTAGACAACTTACTGTATAGAAAAAGATAATTCGCATTGACTTATTAAATGAAATTGAATATTAGTGTTGGGATACACATGCAGGTAAACGTACTAATACGCTATTATTAGGGTTCAGAATAGGTTAATAGCTTAAATGACTAAAATAAATTAATCCCCCTGATTTACGCTTTTAGCTTATCCAATTGAAAATGAGAGTAACACACCTCGGCTGGGTAACAGTTCGCGAGTGGCAAATAACAAGGCTGCCCACGCCGGCACCCGTCCGCGAAATGCGGATCCTCCGCTCGTCATTGTTGCCGTAGAAATAGTTGGGATGGATGGAATAGAAGCTGATATGACCAGGCTCCACGAAATCATCGAAATTTCTGTTCCCAGAGTTTACATCGTTAGGGAATCTAGCTCCGCAAAGGGGGTTGATTACTCTTCTTCCGACTAAAACAATACAATTTGTTATACGCATTCTTTTTCAGATATTGATAAAAGGTATTATAAATGTACTACAAGTATGATGAACATTACCCTGCTGAATACGATTTAACGTAGGTGCAAAAGCTTCAATGTGGTTGACGGTGGTCGTTAGGGAAATTGTGTGGATGTCTTGGTGCATATCACGTACCAAGTTCCACAGGTTATTAAATTGGTTCGTTGAGGTTGCGAACAGAATCCTTAGGTCTGTGAATCAAAATGAAGCAGTTAATTACAAGCTGTAGGTAAGTAAAACACGATAAAAAATAGTGAAACAAAGATGCACAGTTTAAAATAGAGAGATGAGTAGAAAGTAGACAGAGAGCCGATCCCAAGTAATGCGAAAAGGCTTAGTAGATGGAGGGTAATGTCTTTTCCCTTATAGTTCTATTATAGGTTGTTATTTGTACGTATATTTATGGTTTTTCTTAGTAAGCCTACCAGGTACTGTTTCATTCAAGATGCGGGCCTCATCCCACACCTGGTCGTTGTTTTGCAAGCTCCCGGCGTTCAGCAGGAACAAAAGCACCGACGAATTGCCGCCAACGTAATTACGTAGGGATTCATTTTCCATTTGCGCTTGCATATAAGTACGAATATTTGTGAAAGAGGTCAGCAGGTTTACCCCGGTGAACACTGTGGATAGCAAAATTTCATTAGAACCACATAATCACGCATACATACCATCATATGCCATGCATCATGCATATGGCATGCATTTTGCTAGTTATAGGTATAACTGGTGCGCAGTTATTGATGTGCTGGTGCCAGTTCGTGCATTTATGTTTGCAGCAGGTTTGTGGATGTTATAGAACATTGTCTAAAAAAACACTTATTTTGCATCTCTATTGACGTGAAAGATCTAACATATACGAAATCTACAAATTTGGGTTCGTCTATGACGTCTCTAAAAACTGGCAGAGGGTTTTAATTTTAAACCAATTAACACAAAAGTTATGGCCAGAAAACCAGTTTTTTGGCCTAAAATTGTTCAACTTTGATGCCAAATATCTCGAAAACAATGAAGTTTGAAGTAAATATGGGATACTATATTGCTTAAAGCCGTTGTTGTTAATATAATAAGCTACAAAAAACATTAGAAAACTAAGGGATTCAGATCGAAGGTCATTGGCGTATGGGAGCCTCTTAAGCATTTCCTCCTACAATTTATTTGCAGTGCATAGGAATGCTTCAATTATTGACATGTTCAATAATACAGCGTTATCTCAGTAACAATAACTACCAAATGACAATGCCAATCAAATTGGCATTTATATATGGGCATTATTTAACGTCTTTTGGTCCTATATTCGGTTTATAACGAACTAGCTGCCCGGCCCGGCTTCGCACGGTCAGTAACGCACGGATAATTCTTACTACCCGTTGTGCTATTACCCGTTTTCCCGTAGGAATGAAGCATTTTCCCGCGGTAAAAAGTAGCCTATGTTCATCAGGGATAATGTCGGCTTCTAATGGTAAAATAATTTTTCAAATTGGTCCAGTAGTTTCGGAGCCTATTCAATACAAACAAACAATCAAATCTTTCCTCTTTATAATATTAGTGTAGATGTAGATATGCTTGAAAGCAGTAACATTTTTATCAAGTGTTGAATCTAAATAGAATGCATAAAAACCTAATAAACTTCTTGTTTCGCAGAAACCAGGAAACGCAGCTGGGTGTGGAAATACTTCGACAAGCTGAGCACCATCATCTTCCGCTGCAATATCTGCAACGTCGTGCTTTCCATCAAGGTTAGTTGACTCAAGCGCAAATCATGGTATAAAGAAACAGAGTACCGCAGTATTTTTCATAATAACATGAAAGTTTTTAATACACTATAGTATTCGCCATATCTAGGTCGGAAACTAGATTGTGTTGGTAGAAATTATAACAGAAGAAAAAAGATACAGATAAAGTTTTTCATATAGAATTTATTTTCTCTTTATATTTTTTTTATTAAAATTTCTAGCGTCAGAAACTAGTTTTCGGCCTAGATATGGCGGGTCTTATGGTGTATACAGTTTTATGTAACCCCAGCAGGCCAAAATGAGAGGCAAACTAGCAGACTTGTAGCAGGCTTCATGGGGACTCAATAAAAAAACTGCTGGGAAAAAGGGGTAACAGATGTGTTTACCCCGTTTTCCTATGTGTGTGTTGTTAAGGCTACCTAACATTTATTTACGATGCCATTAGAACCGGTTTTTGGAGAGGAACAAAAAATGTGTGTGTGATGTGAAAATATGGCGTCGTATTGCAATTTGTACTACTTAATTGTTGCATGGAAAATCAAGTAAATTGCTGTTTCCGTCGCGAAATATTGCGTGTAGGTCCATAGTTGTCATACAAATTTGTTTCTATAAAAGCGTAAGGATTCCATTAGTATCTTTAAATTCACTCTTGGACGATAAAAAAAAAGCGGCCAAGTGCGTGTCGGACCACGCACAACGAAGGGTTCCGTGGCTATTGAAAAGGTCGTATCGTTACTGAAATCTTATGGCACTTATTTACGTCCTTTTCTTTAAGGAAGGCAGTTTTTTAGAAATATCTCAAAAACCTATGAATCGATCTTGTTCAAAACAATTTTCGCTGTAAGAATTTAATAAGCCTTATGTCCATGATTTTTTTCATATTTTTAAAATACACGGTTCAAAAATGAGAGGGGGGGGACACAATTTTAGTGACTTTCGGGTCGATTATCTCCGATTAACTTAATCACAAAAATTGCTGATAAACCTTATATTTATTTTTAAAAAGACCTATCGATTGATGTGCCACACGTGGGCTTGCAATGATTTTTTTTTTTGACTTTCAGTTTTATGTATGGAGTGCAACTATAATTAACTTGCCATGGCTTGTGCGCGCTCGGTCACTGAGCGGATCGCTCCAAACTAGTTTAACTAGTACAATCTCTCAAATAGTTCGGTCTTTTAGGTATTTTAGTTCACTAGTACACTAATTCCACCGGCCTAGCTACCTGTTCGAGAAATACGGGTGTAGACTCAAAAATTATTATTATTACTCCAAAATGAAGAAGGTATATGCCGTGACGGAAATCCCATTCAATCTCAAAGAATTACGAAGCTACAACCGTTTTAATACTGCTTGTTAGAGAGAGATAACGCTCGCAGTGAGGAATTTCAAACATCTAGACAGCAAGCAAGAAAGGCTAAGGAACTGGTTAGGAAGAATGGTGTTTTAACATCACCTAATCCACGTGGAGGTCGTAAAATATCATCTGAAACGGAAAACCTAGTGACAACATTTTACCTAAGAGAGGATAATACCCGCGTAATGCCTGGGAAAAAAGACTTTGTGTCTGTCAAATTAAATGACGGGAAAAGAGTGCATTTACAGAAGCAGATCATAATGTGCAACATCGATGAGTTATACCGACAGTTTAAATTGGAATATCCGGATACAAAAGTAGGCCTTACGAAGTTCTTCACACTGCGGCCTAAACAATGCGTTTTTGCTGGGTTGATTTATAGATACGAATCCACGAATAACCATTCCCGCCGAGGCAGATATAGTGCTTTTCTCAAAAAATGCGAGGAATAGTACATTGTTGTAAAGGCTAGAAAGTAGGCAATAGATGGACGAGTGGGTTCGAGGTCCGAGCCGCTAGGTGAGGACCTCGAAGGAGACGTTTTGCCAATCGCATTTACGGTATCGAAAGAGGAAAGATTGTTCCTTACGAACATTATAATTTCGAATACATAGAGTGAGTAGTGCGTCATAATACCGTGCATTGGGAAGTAGCCTCTCCACGAAGTCCTCGATTTTGCCCCAATCATCGCACGTTTCTGCATAAGTAGCACGCTGTGGCTGTGTAATGATGGCTATAAAAATAAATGATATAATTTCATTCAATATAATAACTTTTGATATAATTTCAAAGTATATAATCACTGATTGTTTTTAATAATCGTATGGTATAATCTCAAAATATATATGTTTATTTTGTATAACTATCGTCTGGTGCATAGATACAGTACAGTACATTTAAACTTTCGACTGAAACTTTATTCTTTCGCAGGTCGTGATTTTTTTTCAATTAGTTTGATTACTGGAAGTGTTGGAGCAGCAGAGCAAGTGCAAGTGGAGTACTGTCACTACTTCCGACATGGACCATGAATTCCAAGAATTGCTTGATGAGATGTGAGTAAACCTGCTTTTCAATCATCATCATCATCATCATATCAGCCAAAAGATGTCCACTGCTGAACATAGGCCTCCCCCAAAGAGTGCCACAATGACCGGGCCTGCGCCACCCGCACCCATAGCGGACTCCCGCGACCTTTACCTGCCAGGGCCAGGGTCCTCGCAATGCCTTGAAACATTCAAAATGAAATACTGCATATAATTTAAGACGCTGTCAACACCAAAATGCCCTTGAGGATTTTGGATAGCGCGCACACTGTCTATTTGTATCGGAGTAAACGAGAGCGAGTGTTACTGGGCGGCCCGGTTTTTGAAGATACCTACGTAAATACACAAATATTGAAATAAAAAAAGGGTTGATTATTTGGGAAATATGACTCGTTAGCGGTTTAGATATGAATATGTTGACTTCATGTTTTTAATTGCAGACCCATACCTATGTCAAAAAAATAAAGACATAATTTAATGTGATTTTAAGACCAATCTTTGCAATAATTTTCTATCGAGCCGATTTATCCAATTATGTATCACGGGGAAGTTTAACCACTGGAATACTCTACGAGTTGGCGCTCCAGTGAGATTGGTTGAACGGTATCAACCGAATCTGGGGTGTGAGTGGTGTCGAACTACTGCGAGTTTTATCACTGGTTCGCTAAAACCTCTAACCCTAGCCCTAGCTAAAGCCTCTAGCTGAGAAGAGTCCAGCAAGAAACTCAGCTTTCAGTGTTAATCTTCCTGACCAAGTCTGCGTGGCAGTTCTCGGGAATACCCAACACAAGTACCCGGTTGGGTGTCAGGTACGTGTCGCATATCTCTAATGCTGATGACCGAAGGTTGTCGATCACTACTTTTGACGTATGTGCTGAGTCTGTAAATTATAAAAGCATTAGTTTAAATTGCTAAATTTAAATTAAGAACTCCGTTTTTACAATTATAAATATCTCCACAGACGTTTCTGCTTAAATTGTATATTTAAAAAAAAAGCTAAATTACTGTAATTTTTTGCCTATCTCCGTCCAGCAGTTTTGCTCACGTTAGTCCGGGCGACATGTATAGTTTTGAAAGCAAACTTATCTAATGCTAAAAGACGTAGAAATTTCCATCTCCATCCGCCGTCCCCATTTAACGGTGTTAGAGAATATTTTTTTAAATTAACAAAATAATCCACAGGTTAAATGAAACATTACCTTATTTTCGGTTCTGGGAGCATCGCAGTTCTAACTTAACCTAACCTACATTTCTGGTAGCTGTTCGGTTCTGTAAATTATAGCCTGGATTAAAATATATAATAGTTTTTATCCCGGGTCCACGCAGACCAAGTTGCAGGCGAAAAGCTATTATACACTCATACATTCGTAGTCGTATGAGCTAAGAATTCCCTCACTTCAAAATTTACTTGTTCCTTATACATACTTCCAAGTACTTCCAACCCTTTCTAACCTCCTTAGAGGATGAATTTTATGAAACGCTGTAATTAGTTTCCTACGGCCGTATTCATAAACGTCCTAAAAGCCTGTTTAAACTTAAACTAAAATGGCGTTAAAATTAGTTTGTCTTTATCTGTCACTTTGCGCGCCGTCGCGTGCTAGCCGTGCTGGTAAAATAATTCTAAATAGTATTTGAGATGTGCTTGTATTAAATTAAACAAATTATATTCTTTGTTTATTAGAAATCTGTGTTTAATTGCTACTACATTTATAACAAAAGTAATTTAATATAAATGTTACCTAATACTAATTATATAATAAACAAGATTTTATTAGAAATAATTTGTAACATTATGTTACTCTATTCTATTCAAAAATTCATCGAAATTGTTACAGCCGTTTTCGAGAACGTAAATCGTTTATAGGATCGTTAAATGGTATATGGATAAGATAGGACAAAAGGCATCAGCAGTCGATTTAGTTATGCCTACTTAGCCGTGATAGTTTTTCTTTTAAATTCAATATATGTACTACTGCCACGATTTTTTCACATTCCCAGTAGCAGCCATTTAGCCGGCAGGGGGCACATGATTCGAACAAAAAAAGCTTTAAAGCCCAATATCTCGCAAACGAATCACTAATTAGAAAAATCGTTTTCAGACACTCATAATATTTTTGAACAAGCTAACCAACGATATAAACATAATAGGTGTGGCGTATAAGTGATAAATAAATACATAAGAAAAAAAAAGTTCTGCGCAATGTTTACATATTTCGTTTAAAAAATATATTCGAAAGTTTCAATTCAAAAATATAAAAAGACTCCAACCACAAGATTTGAACCCGATTCAGAAGTACACAATTGCCTAAATGATATCGCTCATATTTAAAGCATCTCAAACTATCTCGCTGATATTTGGAGCAGCCTAAATGATCTCGCTCATATTTAAAGCATCTTAAACTATCTCGCTGATATTTGGAGCAGCCTAAATGATATCGCTCATATTTAAAGCATCATCTCGCTGATATTTGGAGCAGCCTTAATGATCTCGCTGATATTTGGAGCAGCCTAAATGATATCGCTAATATTTAAAGCATCTTAAACTATCTCGCTGATATTTGGAGCAGCCTTAATGATATCGCTTATATTTCAAGCATCTTAAACTATCTCGCTGATATTTGGAGTAGCCTAAATGATAACGCTCATATTTAAAGCATCTTAAACTATCTCGCTGATATTAGGAGCAGCCTACATGTACTCGCTGATATTTGGAGCAGCCTAAATGATATCGCTCTTATTTAAAGCATCTTAAACTATCTCGCAGATATTTGGCTGTGTCTTGTGTACAATAAAGTATTTACATACATACATACATACATAATGGATCTTCCCACGGGAACAATATGTTTTATCCCGGCAAAAAGTAGCCTATGTCACTCTAACTAGAACTATTCTCCACACACAAAAAAAGCAGCCAAGTGCGTGTCGGACCACGCACAACGAAGGGTTCCGTGCCTATTAAAAAGGTCGTATCGTTACTGAAATCTTACGGCACTTACGTCCTTTTCTTTAAGGAAGGCAGTTTTTATTTACCTTTTTCATAGTTATTTAAATTCATCGCATGTCATGATTGATTTTGAAAAATATATCTCGCCGGTAAAAAGGAACGCACGAACTGGTTTTCAATTAAGGCGTTTACAAAACGATAATGGCAAATTCACGTGACTAGCAATTTGTCCTAGAGGTTTCGTAATAAGCCCTACATTAAGGCCCAGTACTCAAGGTAGTAAGTGCAGAGCGCGAACGCCCGTCTGCGCATACGCAATTGATTTAGTTAAGTATGCAAATCTGAATGCAGTTTTCATTTAATTTTCACACTTATAAATATCCTATCTGCTAGGGCGTATATATACCTACCTAAAGGAGTTATGGATAAGGCATTGAATAGTAAATTGGTTACGATCAATACACGTTAGGATTATACTTTTAAATAGTAGGTACGTAATTATGTACATAACATTTTCAATTGATACACAAGAGAAAATACTGTAGAAATTGAGAGACTCCATTGTACTCCGTACAATTTGGCACTCTTCCGAGCCCAGCCGGGACTAGGTACATCATAATCATCTATCAAAGTACCATCCTACTTAAGTAGATATATAAATATCTACATATAGGTGCTAAGGATATCGATAAGTTGACAAAAAATCAATGCTCATTCCCAACCACTCACCGCCCCGAGAATTCCGGACTCATTATGATATGATAATCGTATAAGTTGCTTGGTCTTATCTCTTTACTTCGCTATGGTGGGTGTGGTTATATGTTTTTATGAATGGATTCTGCAATATGATGGATACGGTATAGCCCCAAGGGCGCGTTGTGGGACTGGGTCTGGTCTGGGTGGGACGCGCGAGCGCGAGTAGTAAGCGGCGGCATGGCATGATGCAACATTCCGAGGTAGACACTCGCTCATCTAAGTAGATATGTATGTATCTAAACTCGAACGCTGCTTCAAACTTACTTCGAAAGTTTGAAATAGAATGCTACAGTTGACTTGAAATCCAGTTAATCAATAATGCGTTGATGAAGTGTTACTTGTGTTAAACTTGTAGAACTTTTTTGCATGCAGTCCATCTATATTATACAAATAGTAACAATAGCAACGGTGACACGGAATCGTTTTCACGTAGGTAATGTAGGTAGGTAGTGGTACGGGAGGCAACGCTTTTGCAATCACAATAGCTAGCCTTTGACAGTGGTTTCATGCGCGTCACTAATTAGATGACGAGGCATTTGGCTAATTTTCCAACGCCACACTGTACCTCGTCATAGCGAACGCGAGGCTTAAATCATCATGAATCAACGTGCTGTTTAGGCAAGCGACCCCCAAGTCCCTACCCACCCCAGCGTGGCGAAATTGCGATGGTAATAAAAAATTTAGAAGCTGCCCCAGATGTTTATAACTTGGACGTTACAAGGCGCCAAAAAAGGCGTGCTCCCAATCCCTGCGGGGTCTTGGGGCAGCATGGGGCCCATCGTTGCCCCCCCACCGGATCCTTATCCGGGCCAATCACTCGGACGGCCGATCTGCACAAACAGTGGTCATTTGGTTGAACCTGGTCCAATTCATGTGCGACCCCCTAAGAACTAAGCCTGGTATGGCTTGTAGGGTCTGTCTCTTCAGCCCAACGAGAGTCCTAAGCTCATTATGCGAACCGTAACTCCAAACACCACGCCACGAGAGTGTGCAAGTCGTTACGCGGATGCACTCCTTTCCGGATAGTTCCAGTCTACTCGCAACCGCCTCAAGTAACCCTTCGTGAGCCCCATACTTAGTACGCTTCTCACGATGGGAATCATCAAGCGGCTTACGACCCGTAACTACCTGTGCATCCACGACAACACCCACCCCACCCTTAGAGGCGATGATGTCCGGCTTCCTCAGACCCAGGTCTGTACTCAACCTCGGCTCAAGCTCCACTTTCCAACCCAAGTCCTCCATCGCCCTCCCGACAATCCGGACTACGCAATTGTGACGTTCAATCCGACCGCCGTGCGTCCTGTGACACTGTTGGATGCAGTGATAGGTAGTCTCCCTGAGCATGCAACCTGCACGACACACAAGATCCGACCCATCACCCACCCTACGCCCCCTCGAATTGCGAACTCTCGATGGGAGCGCGTTGATTCGACAGTGTACGAACTGCACGAAGTCTCGGCCGGAATACTGCATGCACCGCTCCCTTACCCACTTAGAGGAGTCAGGGGTGCGCGACGACTCACGGAGGTCGTGACCGTCACAAGATGCATGCAGAGCTTCACGCCAATATTGCTGCACAGACCTCCTATGCGAATTTGGGTTTTCTGCAGAGAACCTCAGGAACTGACGCTTCCCCCACTTCAGCTTGCTCCGAACCCTTTCAGAGTTAGCGGCGGCCTTGGTAACTGCCCACTCCGACGAACCCAAGACCCCGTACCTCTTAACAATGAGATCCGGAATCCAGGCCCGCAGCGACGGGATCCCCAATCCGCCGTCCGAAACTGAAGCATGGAAAAACGCCGTTGGTACGTCCTGAGGCAGCCTCAGCCAGGTACGAACCGACTTCCGGATTTGGACGTCGAGCATTCCCAACCTATCATCCGTAATTCGCCCGAGAACAAACCCGTGTGCGAACCTCGGTATGAGGTGGCCCCTCACAACCGTCAATCTCTGTTGTGGCTTGAGGGGAGCTCTGGTGATGTTATCCAGAGCCTGCTGTATTGAATGCTCTAACATCACTGATCCAGCCGCTTGAAAGTCTACTCCGAGGTACCTCCAACTTTCTACGCAAGACACCTGCTTTATCCACTTACCCCCTATCCTAAAGGATCTGCTGGTCAGGTAGTGGTGCTTCTTGCGATGACCGTCGGGGACCATCGAGAGTACCGAGCACTTTTTATGGTTGAGTGTAAGACCCATTAACTTCGCCGACTTCACAACACTGTTAAGGCTCTCCTGCATACCGGGCCTCGACCCCGAAAGGAGAACTAGGTCGTCTGCATACGCCAGAGCGGAAACACGTTCCCCCTCCAGTCTGTATCCGACCTCGACGGGTAATGCTGCCAAAACCACGTCCATAACAATGTTGAACAAAGCCGGCGATAATGGGTCGCCTTGACGAACCCCTTGGCCCACTAGAACAGGAAGGCTAGACTCCCCATTGACAGCTAACGTCGTCGTAGCTGACTGGTACAATCCAGCAATATACTCACAGAAGTGTCCGGGCAAGCCCCTCGCTTTGAGCAGATCTAACAGCGCCGCATGCGACACCGTGTCGAACGCCTTGGCAAAGTCTAGCACAGCCACATGACACTCCCGAAGCTTCTTCCTGCTATCCCCCAATACCGCGTCCAAAACTGCCGAGTTCTCCAACGTGCCGTCAGCACAGATGAACCCGCGTTGACGCAGATCAGGGGGGCAGCACGCCAACAACCTCTTAGCCAGAAGCGCATGCATGTGCCGGAGGGGTACAGACGCGATCGAGATCGGCCTGTACTCCCCCGGATCCGCAGGACACTCCACCTTCGGCACAAAGATCGTTCGGCACTGCCTGAGGACCTCAGGAATTTCGCCACTCACCATCCACGCATTGAACAGTTCCGCTTTATACCGGGCAGGAACCCTACGCCATTCCTCCGCACGTATGCCGTCCGGACCTGGCGCTGTCTGCCGGTCAATGCTGGCAACCCGAACCTCGTCCTCCGAGAACGGGCGCCACAGCTGAGAGTAGTCGCGCGTGCCCCCGTACTGCTCCGCCTGCCGAAGCAAGCGCAAAGCCTCCGGTGTAGGCCCAGAAGCCCCGGACACCCTCTCCAGAATCAAGAGAGTCATAGTTACTCCCGCCGTTTACCCGCGCTTGCTTGAATTTCTTCACGTTGACATTCAGAGCACTGGAAAATATTAAGGGCCCTCTAATCTACCGTGATTGAATTTGCGTTTCCTGCCCCATGTGCTTATATAACCCTATGAGTTATGTTTTTTAGATTGTACCATGATTTTTCGAAGTCAGTCCAGCCCGTTTCTATTCTCACTAAATGTGAGTCCACCAGACTGTACTAAGCTGTGTTTTAATATATTTGACACCTTGTATGCTTGACAGCTAGGTGTCAATAGGGGTGTACTTATAAGTACTCAATGTTTATTATTACTTCAAAAGAAAAAGGCCTAATGATGAAGATCCCATTATAATATCTCAAAAAATTACGAAGCTACTACCGTTTTAATGGCGCTTGTTAGAGAGATAAAACGCATAATGCCTATGCCTTCCAGTGCGTGTAGGAGCTTCATTAAAACTTTTAATAACCTCTTCTAATTTAATGTTTCATCATTTTCATCAACCTCAATTTCAGAAGTCAGAATCGAATGATAATGAATTAATTCGCAAAAATACCTACACGGTTTGCTCTTGAAGACGAATGAAAGTTTTGTTACAATAGTAGTTATCGAGTAGATTCAGTTTAGAATATAAATGTTTGTTCTGTACTTAAATCTTCGAAGAGGGGTCTGTTCTCGCATAACGTTGACACTTGGTTGACACATTGAGATTGGATTAACAATATTGTCATTTTCCAACTGCAAAACCATACAAACATCTAACATAGGCCCTACCACAGTTATCGGTTGGGTTACCAACAAATAATCCATACGAACAAACGACGTAGGCCCTACTACCGTTTTTGGTTAGATTTCCTACAAAAAATCCATACATTTGGAACGTGACGGTCAATCGCCAGATCCAACTTTTTTCTATACAGAATGAGAGGTCATTATCCTGCGTTCAGAAACTGATGGTGTTTGCCAATAATTAATTGTTATTATTTTGATAAATTTAAATTAATATTTACAAGTACAAAATGAAATCTGCATAGATACTTCGTTTACAACCTTCAGCTGAAGCTCATATTTCGTATACATTTTCAAGACGCAAAGTTATTGCGTCCGAATAGTGTAAGACACATCTTTTCGTCCAAAATTCTGCAGTGTCTCAAGACGAGAGTCTTTGACCAATTGCCCTTTGGGTGAATTTGAGCCTTCTTATGAGGCCCATAGTAAGCGACCACGTTTCAGTGCCATATGCCATCACTGGCAACACACACTGGTCATATATACTCTCGTATTGAGACACTGCACTCATACTCAGCCGGGTATACAGGGTGTAATCGTTAAGTGTTTACAGGCCATAATTCCGTAAATATAGCAGATATCAGAAAACTTCTAACTGATATCGAAAGTACGTTACCCAACGAGTAAAATTACAATAATAACATTTTCTAAATAGATAAAGTTAGTTTTAGAAGTTTTCTGACACGCACTTGGCCGTTTTTTTTTAATATTTTGTGTGTTTTATACCACAATGTTGTTAGAGGCAATTAAATTAGCCTCGGGGCCCAACTTGAGAAGAAATTTTAGGAAAAAAAAAGAAAAAACAGAGGAAGAATAGAATAGAGGGCTCACACACACACACACACATACACTAAGATAAGCATAGACAATTATTCATTTCATTTAATCCTTTATAAAACATAGTACTTCAATTACCACATTTGCTGGGGACGAGATCCACCTTAAAAATATTGTACCTACTGAAACTGACGTCACGGATATAATATTCTACGTATAAATAAGTCGTCTCAATCATGCGCAAGCTTGTAAAACTACTGAACATTGTGGTGAACAAGGACTTGCGAACCCTCTAACTAATAATTAACGTTGATGATTCTAGATTAAATTATGGCTAGATTCAACGTTATATTTTTACTTCATATTATACTACGTGTCCTTATGTCTACGTATATTTATGTACGTGTAGGTCCGTATGTGCTCTAATGTAGGGCTTTAAGGCATATGCAATGCCGGCTGTACACCTATGTTAAAGACAACAATTATTGTGAATATTTCAATAGTTATGGTGACCTTTCACCCCCGTTAGAATTAAAGAGGTATTTAAAGAATTATGATATTAATTATAATTATAACACTTATCAAAGGTTTAACACGGTAAATTGTGGACACTTATGCTTAAGATACTTAAAAAATTATTGTATACTCTTATTTAAAATCAGTTTGCCTACCTCTTGTTTGTGGTTTGGGCATGTGATGAAATTAAAATTTATATTAATTCTACATACTCGGTTATCTTCTTCACATGGCATGATGTTTTTAAAACTTTCCCGGTTATGTGCTCAACCTGGCAAAAAAGAGGAACACTTCCCGAGTTGCTCAGACCGTGTGCTCTGATTGCGCCGAAGAAATTTTCTAAAGGATCTTGATTCCAATGTCGCAGTAGTAGCGAATTCAACCCTAGAGAATGGAGGTATCTTGTGACTTCCTGGAACGCCTGAATTGTTTTGACCCAACTCGTTATGGAAGAAACAACGCTTTTTTTGCCAGTTTGAGTAACATACTTCATGGTTTTTAAAACCCCCAAACTCTTGTACCACAACTTTTGATGTGGGGAACGTGGCGTGACAGCTGATCGATAGATTTTTTCTTTGATCGGTTCACCGAATCGAAAAGTTGGTCGAAAAATAATAAGATGTCCGCAGTATCTACGCATTCTCTGGGTAAATCACCAGTCCCTGAAAAATATAATACACAAAGGTTAATTTAAATTGCATTTCATTTTGGCAAATCATGCTACCTGAATAAACAATAACCCATGAGCCCTGAGGGGCTACCGCGAAACGAAAACGAATTTCGTTCGTGAATCTCCGTCTCTATCGCACTTGCCAATTCGAGCGACAGAGAAGGAGATACACAAACAAAGTTCGTTTTCACTTCGCGGTAGCCCCTCTGGTTTCGAACCCACGACCGCCTTTTGAAAGCCGCATGCTTGAACTTGAATCCCTGCGGCGCTACCACGAACTTCGAAAGTCGAAGTTCGGGTAGGTATTTCCATCTCTATCGCACTCCCTTAATCGAGTGACAGGGATGCATGTATTACGAACTTCGACTTTCGAGGTTCGTGGTAGCGCCGCTGGCCTATTATGAAGACGCTACACGCGCCGATATCGGCCGGACTGCATGCAGGCCGCCGCGTGATTCGGCCCGTGTGAATACAAATTAAAGTCGCTCTATACTAGATTTTCTGTGACTTTGCTTGGCCGTCCACCGAAATCGGCCCGTGTAGCATCGCTTAGTGTGGAGCCGATTCGCAATTGGCTTCACATTCACGTTTTCACGCGTTCGCGCATAGTTTTCGCGCGTGATTGTGGAGGGGCCTTAAGAATTTAATGCCTCATCCAGACTCTCCACGAGGCTACACGGCTACAGAAGGGAACGCGAGTACGAGAGTGTAGACGGTGCGCTCGTGTCCCCTAGTCTTTCCTCGGCTCGCCTTGCTGTCGCTCCGCTTGTTGTCGGTTTTTCGGACGCGAGTCAAAGGAAGCAACAAGTCAACTTGCATGTACAATGACATGAGGTATATCCATAGCTTCACATACCATAAAAAAAATACAGCGAATTTAAGTTTTTCATACAAAACTTGTTTTTGCAGAATTTCGTTTGATTTATAAACTGGAACCATATAAACTAATTACAAACATAGATATATATACCTCATGTCATTGTATATGCCAAGTTTCTTCACAATCCAACACGTAGTTTTAAAATGAGAACGAAACTCCGTTTGTATGGGAAGGTGTAATTCGGCCGAGCTTACTGCGGACTCTTAATGAAATGCACTAAATTATATACGTAACGTGTTCTGCATCGCATCGTACCTACTCATCCGTGTAAATTGTAACTCATTAAAATAGTATTGAGTGACAGTAGGAATTCAAAAGTGCCAAACAGGTAAGCTACTTTCATAGAATAGTTTATGAAAAGGTTTTTGAACTCGGTGCCGACGTAGTTCTGGAGATTACCCCTTGGACGAATAATTTAAGGCTCTTATTACGCTCCATATTGCGCAGAACGACCGAGCGTATAAAAATTGTATGGCAATAGTAAATAGTGTGATCTTACTAAGCACATGGCGCGCTGAGTGATAAATTTAACGGCGAAGTACTGAGATGCGGCTTCCATGTTATTTTTATTCGTAGGTTCCGTAGCCAAATGGCAAAAAACGGAACCCTTATAGATTCGTCATGTCTGTCTGTCTGTCTGTCTGTCTGTCCGTCCGTATGTCACAGGCATTTTACTCGAAAACTATAAGGTGTATTTGAATAAAATTTTCAGGATAGGTGTATTTTGTTAATCTCCTCGAAAGTCACTAACATTGTGTGTCCCCCCCTGTGACGTCCAACCTTTTGGGTCTCTCAGGGTATACTCGTATAAATAAAACAATCTGCTAATACTTTGTTTGTAGACATTATGGATGATATTAATATATGTTTGGTGAACGCCGCAGGAGTTAAGCGCCTTCCAGATTGAGTTATGAGTTATGCTATCAAAGGCCTTTGTGTAGTCTACAAAACCAATATATAGATGTCGATTAAATTCTTTGTATTTTTCTTGTATTTGTTGTAGTGTATGTATATGATCTATGGTTGAATATCCAGCACGAAATCCTGCCTGTTCTATCGGCTGGTTGGCATCAATTTTCTGTGTTATAAATGATATACCATACACAAATACAGATAGACATAAGCCAATAATATAAATAAATACTCTATGTATAAACACTAATAATAATAAATATAAAAACATCATATCGTAGGATATGTTAGTGTGATATGTATATTACTTGTTTTATCATGGTTAATCAACATATGAATATTATTTATTTTATTTTTTATTTATTTATTTTATGAAACAAACGGTCATACAAAAGTATAATATTACTTGTTAGTTAATTACAAATCAGACCTATAGTTTCCAATATGTATCACAAATTATAGCAAAAACTTAATTTGAAAAAGATTACATAATTGCAGTTATTAGTTGCTACAAATAAAAATAGAAAATCTTGCGACAAGGTAAACAATGACAAAGAGAAGCGAGCAAAAAACACTAAGTACTACTACTATTACATTTGCAAGTACCTAGGTAACCTAACTTTGTTATAGGAATATAAATAAAAATTATCTAGATGCAATTTTAAAGACATTTTTTAAGGAACTTATAGTACAATTAAATAAATCAATATCTTTTAGTTTATTGTTATTGTTATAAAGCCCAGAGGCACGCTTAATAAACATATTCTTTGCATAACTTGTTCTACTACGAGGGACGGAAAATAAATGTTTACTACGACATTGGCGTTCAATTTTACGTGGAACTCTAATTTGTATATCTTGGAGCAAGCTAGGAGCGTCAAGATGATTATGTATTATTTTATGAAGCAAAACTGAGTCAACACAGTCTCTACGACACTCAAGTGATTGCATATTGTGGCGGATTAAAGATTCAATATAATCATTATATTCATTGCCAGTTATAAAGTCAAGGGATCTTAAGAACTTTTTCTGCAGTCTCTCAATCCTATTTATATGAACACTATAAAAAGGATTCCATACAGCACATGCGAACTCGAGCCGACTACGGACGTAACTATTATATAATATTTTAAGTGTCAGAGGATTCCTAAAAGGTTTACCAACACGCAGTATAAAACCCAACTGCTTAAAAGATTTTCCCAGAATGGAATCGATATGTGGTATGAAAGACAGTTTGTCGTCCAAAATGACGCCAAGATCACGGACTTCTTTCACTCTTACTAAATCCTTATCACATAACCTGTAATTAAAAATAGACGATTCCTTTTTTCTGCTAAAACTTATGATATTACATTTATCTGGATTTAAGAATAAATGGTTTTGTCTACAATAAGCTTCAAATTTAGACAGGTCACGTTGTAAGAGTTCCCGATCCGAGTTGCTACGAATTACCCTGTAAATCTTTGCGTCATCAGCATAGAGAAGAATGTTGGAGTTGGCAAAGATCTTAACAATATCATTTATATATAATATAAATAAAAGAGGTCCCAAATGAGATCCTTGGGGGACACCAGAACTTACACATTTACTGTGGGAGGTAAATCCGGAGACCACAACAGACTGCGTGCGATTCTCTACATACGACTTCACCCAGCGAAACAGATCACCGTGTATACCGAGCTCCCAAAGCTTACATAATAAAGTATAATGACAGATCTTATCAAATGCCTTGGAGAAGTCGGTATACACAGCGTCTACAGAAAAACCATCATCTAAAGCCTGTAGTATAACACTGGTAAATGTTAATAAGTTGGTGTCAACCGAGCGACCTTTATAAAAACCGTGTTGGTGGGGCACAATGTGGTGTCGCAAAACAGCAGCTAATTGATCTGTAACTATTTTTTCAAGAAGCTTACTAAATTGGCATAATTTTGATATAGGCCGATATTTCTCAATGTTGCGACTAGTTGGACCTTTGGGAACAGGAGTTATCCAGGCTTGTTTCCATACGGCTGGAACACAGCCTTCCTTCATTGATTTTTTAAAAAGTATTGTAATTGGAACAGCAAGAGAACGGTAACAACTTTTTATAAATAATGGGTGTATACCATCGGGTCCTGCACCTTTATTGATATTAACGGATTTCAAATATCGTTTAACAATGTTTTCGTTAATTTCTATTGATTGGATATCTAATAAGGGGCTAGTGGGTTCAGTTAAATTTTCAATATCCGAAGAACTCTTATCTTATACTTCAAAGACGGAATGGAAGTGGTTATTAAATAAATTACAGATTTGTTCCCCATCTGAAGCAACAATATCTTTGTAACTCATAGTTTGCGGTACCCCATTATTCGAGAAAATCGATTTAATATAGGTCCAAAAATATTTAGGATTAAGTTTAATGTTTTTTTCAGAGAGAGAGATAAAATTACGATAGCATTCTTGTTCAACCTTCTCGGCACGTTTTCTTAAAATTTTAAAATTGTTATAATCCAGAGGGTTGCCGTATAGCTTCCAGAGCTTATGATATTTACGTTTTTCACTAAGAATTCTTTTTAAGGATTTGCTATACCAATTTGGAAATTTAGATGACGAGCTAAGTTTACGTTTCGGAACATATTTTTCTATAATTTGTTGCAATAAAACATAAAATTTTAAAACTGAATCTTCGCAATTAAGGTTCCTAAAATTATCACACCAATCAATTGCAAACATTTCATTATTAATTTGCTCATAATTTGCAAAGTGAAAGTTATAAACTTGTTTTGCAGAGGGCACAAGTTGAGGCATATATTCTAATTCTAAGTCAATAACTAAAGATTTGTGATATAATGCGTCCTCGGCAACCAGCACTTACTAAGGCGTAATTGATACTAATAATGGCGGGTGTAGACTCAAAATGTACGATAAGTTCTCCTTTTGTGCAATAAAGGGTAAATAAATGCTGACTTCATGACTTTTGACCTTTAAGCTGCAAACGCACAGAGAGCGGTGGCGGGGCCTGTCACATACAAACATTTCTCGGTTGTTTCAAACTGTCGGTATTCGTAAGTTACGGTCGTTAAAATCTGTTTGATGAGTTTGACACTTATCTATGAGATGAAAGCTGCCGGCTCCATGTTTAATGATTATCAGTCAGTAAAGTGTGATCGATGTAACAGTATCAGTATACGTAGTTAGATCAATTTAAACCTTATTGCAAAAATATAACGCCCGCTAAGTCTTATGAGCCTTATTCACAACATAGTCCAGTCAATGAACTGACAACTCGTATGGAAAAAAAGTCAAAATTTTAGCTTATTTTTAATGTGTAACGGATATATTATAAATTAAATAGTTAAGTACCCAGCGACAAAATTCGACAAAATTTCAGACATCAAAAAAATTATAAATTAACTAGCTTCTGAAAAGTCAGAAAAAATATTAATAAATATTTTTGTCTTTATTTTGGTTCATTTACATTTGCTTTATAATATTCAAGATAAATCGGTCAAAAAAAGACAATGCATGCTTCATTTAAATCTACATAATTACTTCCGGGTGGAAAGTTTGTCGGATTCTTGAATTAATCATCTTAGAATAACATTTTAAAATGAAATCAGCAATAAAAACGCTATTATAAATTAATGTTTTTTGTATGTTCTTCGGGGCATAGCAGACAGAAACAATAGTTTTTTCAGGATAACGTAATTATATTTAAGTGCTTCGAGTTAATTTAGGTATCCATCGTTAAACAGTAACTAGTTATAAACCCGCGTCTACAAAATCTATTTATAATTAAAGTGTCATCAAGTGCGGGTTTAAGTTTCCATCGATTTCTGTAATGACAATATACATTAACAGCTATTAATGCCAGCCTCTGCACATAACGCGTCCTATTCTTATCGAAGTTTTACTTTGTCCCTAAAAGGGGTAGGCAGAGCACATGTTTCTGATATTCCCTGTTAAATTTTAATTTTTCTCATAGAAGGTGTGAAAAACAGTATGCCACTCGGAAGCAATATTATTTCCATCTTGGGCGTAAACACTTGAATCCCTCGTTACGGTCAGGATTCAACTTTTGAATCCCTCGGTACCCTCTGGATTATATTGTTGAATTTTTCGCTTCGCTCAGGATTGCCGTAAATATATCATTTTGCTCCCTTGAGACACAATCTACAATATAAAACGAGCGAGACTCTTTTCAGGATTTTTTTTTATTTTTTTTTCCTAGCCTATAGTGTGTACCTAGATCTCTCAACATACTGCTGCCAGTATTCTGGAAAACCCTCATTTACTAGAAATATATTAACCTCACCCTCATTAGATGGCGCTGCTTTTTTCTGCGGATACTTACGAAGCAATTAAGTATTCAGTCGGGGACAGGCGTTGACTTAAGAGTACTTACTTAAGTTTAGGTGCTACTAAAATCACTCAATTATATACAAATGGACTCAGATCATGCGATGTCAATATTCTAAGCAAATGGATAATATAACAACATAATAATTTATATCGACTGTGCATGTATTTTTATTTGATCCATTTTGTTTTCCTCAGATAAGAAACCAAAAGCGGAAGATATCAGCTCTGTAAAATCTGAAAGTGATGCAACTATGGAAATAGCAAAACCAGAAGATATTGTAATTTAAGGAAAATTAAATAATTGATTGATATAACTGTTTTGTACTTTTTAATTATCTTAACTTCCGTATTTTTTTCTGAGGCTGTTGCGTCCTACTGCTGGGCCTCCCCCTACATTTCTAACTATTTATTGCCAGTTCTGGCCAGTCGCTTTGGCGTCATGTCCATCCCGCCATCTTTTCGCAATATTTATAAATAAAAAACTGTATAACTTAGGTAAATAATATATTCAATAAAAGTGTTAAGATAGATTACTGACTGCGAGTATTTGTGAATAAATAAATTATTAACCACAAGGTTACAGATACACGTACTAAAAACACACGAGATTTCACAGTCAATACAATATTGGGAATTAACGCCGGCAGTGTTGGAAAATTATTTCGTACAAAAATTTGGCAATCTCAATTTAATATATATGGGTGGTATTCCACTTGTCCAATAATCATTGCGTCTCACTGTCCAATGAATTTGCCTTTTACATTTTGTTTAAAAAAACGTGAGACAATGATTATTGGACAAAGATCTTAAGGCGCCGTAGGTTCAGCGAAGTTAAGCGAACAGAGTTTTTGAAACAATATAATGCGTCTGTTTATAATAATATGGTTTCAAAAAAATACGAACAGTAATCTTGAGGCTTTTCTGCAGGGAAATCAGTGCTTCGAAACATGATTAAGCAAATTTCGCTCAATAGAAAAAAATCACGAACATAGGTCTAAAACACACAAAAATACACTTAAAATATTTGTAACAAATTATGCACAAAAGCTATAAATATTAAAATTGCTTCTAAAAATCGGCAATATCATGTTTGAAGGAAATCAGTGTTTACATTTTTATTTATTTAAACGGCTAATAAATTAAAATTAAAAAACATGATGTCCGCGCTTCCGAGCACGCACTTCCATCTCGCTCACGCTTATGCTCAGTGAGAGGGAGAAGACCATGAACCTACGGCGCCTTAAACAAGTGGAATAGCACAGCTGGCACTTTTGACTACTTTGCTTCGGAAGTAATACTATTCTATTTCCTTTAGCACAAGGCTCATTCCTGAGAATTTGGTTAGACAAAGCACTGTGGGTCGAACAATTTATAGTCTATCTTAGCCGTTAACATAATGTTTTTAGGGTAAAACGGGACCCTATTACTAAGACTCCGATGTCCGTCTATCCGTCTGTCACCAGGCTGTATCTCATAAACCATGACAGTTACACAATTGAAATGTTCGCAAATGATGTATTTCTGCTCTATTTTATAGTACTTTTCCAAATTCTCATGAGATTCCAGCGATAGGAACTAATCGTGCGATTACATTGTTTAAAATGTGCCATTTAGAAACTTGATAATTTTCCTTTGGCTACTCCTAATTTCTATAAAAAATATAAATAAGCCAATACTGTGCCATATTAGTATGTAAGTAAGTTGATTATTTATTGTTAAAACATCGACACGCACCTCAAACTTTCTATTATTTTCAACATTCAATACACTCCTTATAATTTTTAACAGTTAAATATAATCTTTAATAAATGACATATTATTTTTCAAATTACGAATTTTGTATAAAGAAATAATATGCTACGGTCAAAAACAAATAAAAAATCGCTTCCGCATAAAAATCGGCCATGTGTTTAAATATAAATATAATGCTGAACAAAGGCTTTTCCTGGTTGGAATGTTTACTTTAAATATAAATTACATATTGTCTTGAATCAGGTTATTCATAATGCTTTTGTTTGATAAATATATAGTAGGCCAATTGTCCATTCGAGTTTCGCAGGTTTACCCCTGAACGGTTTCACGTACTCTTGAACTCTCTCTTCAAAGTTCTTTTCAACTTTCCCTCACGGTACTTGTTCGCTATCGGTCTCGCGGTAATATTTAGCCTTAGATGGAGTTTACCACCCACTTAGGGCTGCACTCTCAAGCAACCCGACTCTGAGGAGTGTCCCTCTCGCCGCCGCCCTACGTCGCTACGGGCCTGGCACCCTCTACGGGAAAACGGCCCCGTTCAAGACGAACTTGGACAGTAGTCGCGACGACGAGAAAGCGGAACCTCCCGAACACCACATCTCCCGCGACCAGTGACGACCGCGGGATTCAGTGCTGGGCATTTTCCTTTTCGCTCGCCGCTACTAAGGAAATCCTGGTTAGTTTCTTTTCCTCCGCTTACTAATATGCTTAAATTCGGCGGGTGATCCTCCCTGATCTGAGGCCAACGATAAAAATTGGAGGCAGACACGATATCCGGTCAGCGCTACGACGACGACAACAACGGCACACGTCGTGGACGGCGTCGATGCGCTCTTCGGACGTCGAGTCCGCCTACGCGAGCGCGCGCGCGCGACGTGCATACACATATATTTCATATCACAACGCGTTCACACCTATAATATTATGTTTCACATATCACACAGTGTGTACGCGCGTATACGATATATGTGACAAAATCACATCACACGCACGCCCATACGTCTATAAATATATATTATTATATTTATACATTTTTAAAAGGACTATTGACAAATTGATGTCAATCGAACCTCCATAAGCGTACATATTTTTATAAAATACATACGCAATGTGATAAAAGTATATTTATTTATGCAGCCGGCCCTCAGACAGGAGTGGTCCTGGATGTGTCTCCACGGACCGCAATGTGCGTTCGAAATGTCGATGTTCAAATGTGTCCTGCAGTTCACACTATGACGCGCAGTTAACTGCGTTCTTCATCGACCCGCGAGCCAAGTGATCCACCGTCCAGGGTAATAGTTTTAATATACATATTACACGCTGGTAATACAAAACGTCAAAATTTAATATGAATAAATGATGAAAAATGTAAACATTTTTACCGCATTTCACACATTCCGACGCACAATAATGCACAGTACGATCGCACAGTTGACGAATTCGCGCGAGTATAAACACGTCACACAGAGATGTAGCGGAGAGAGATGTAACTGTAACGGCGCGGATTTATGCCGGTCGAAGTCGCTCAATCCGCATTCGCCTTCGCATAAAGGAGAGGGCAAATGCTGTATGATGGAGAGGGCTTGGGAGTAGTTCCAAGCCTTGTTCCAGTACCTTGAATTCCTTTGGTTGTGGATAGCTTACCAAAGTAATTCATTCTTTGTCTGGCAGGGGCATGACATTCACACAGTAAGTGTTCTATAGTCTCATCCTCCTTGCCACACATTCTACGATTTAAACTATCCGATAATCCCATCTTGGCCAAGAGATTCTTGACCCCGAAGTGACCTGTGAACATCCCAGATATTCCGAGTTGCCTCCTGTATTTCCAGAGTTTTTTGGTCCATACTCGGTATACTTTATTTATACCTGAGGACGATTCTTCGCCGCAGCCGCCATAGCCGTCTGCCTAAGCTCAGCGAGCCTCAACGCCCGCTCGAGCGGCAACGCGCCCGCGAACACTAGGGCGGTGATCTCGCCGAGGGAGAACCCCGCCGCGGCCCGCGCGCGCTCCAGCGCGGACGGGCGCGTGTCGCGGAGCGCTTCTATCGCTGCGAGGGAGGTGACGACGATGGCGGGCTGGCAGCGCGCGTTTAGCTCGTCCGCTGGGCCTTCGGTGCACACGCGCCAGACATCGTATCTGCAATAATTGATAATTATTAGTGTTATTACTATAAGTGCCGTCAGACAACTTTTTTATTGAGAAAATATTGGCCAAAATCTCAGTGACAGATAGAGACAAATTTACTTAATTGGCAGTTTAGCTAAAATCGGTTTGATGGATGTTTTTAGGAGAGACCATTAGTAATTTATTCCGCTTAGCATTAATACACCTGAATGACTGTTAATTTAGACTAGCCAACCAGGAACTAGAAAAATAATCCTACTAATATTATAAATGCGAAAGTTTGGATGTTTAGATGTCTGTTACTAAATCATGGCTCAACCAATTTGGATGAAATTTTGAACGGAGATAGTTTAAAGCCTGGATTAATCATTTATATAGGATAGTTTTTATCCCGTGTCCACACAGACGAAGTCGTGGGTGGAAGCTAGTCACACATTTAGAGATTATCTACGGAATATTGATATTGAATTGTGTGAAGTTGATTTTCATTCACCAGAGGGTGAATTTTCATCCTTGACTATCTTAGTAATTTGTACCTACTAATGAATTAACAATGCATACCCCAGTATGCTAGAAGCAAGGTTGTATAGGTCCCGGGCAGCGGGTAAATGCGCCAGCTTACGGCCCATGCCCACTCGCTGTGAACCTTGCCCCGGGAACAACAACACTGTCGTGTCAGCCGGCTCCTCGCGGCGCACTGGCAAATTGCATAGGTACCTTCATCCCACGCTCGTCAGTGTCACTCATTGATAAATAAATAAAAATACTTAAATATTTGCATAATTCGTTTCACAACGAGTATATTAAACTTAACCTACTATCAACAACTAGATCTTAGACGCGTTAGATGGTTTCGCGAATCGTTGGATTGTGTAATAGGGTAATTTGAGTTTAGGTTCTAACGAACCGGAAACAAATATTGTTTGTCCCTTTCTCACAAGTGTCCAAGTGATCCGAATTTCAACGTCAGTTTAGCTAAGTTTGGATGGACGTTTTTAATATGGCCTTAGACTTAGATATGCCGTAAGTTGTGAAATAGAAGAGGGTTCCGCACCGAATTTACCTTATGATGAGAAACAGTGCGAGGATATATTTAAAAATACCCATACACGCAATTCTGAAGGTAATTTCGAAGTTGAACTTCCATTAATGTTACCACCTACCAATCTAGGTAAATCTAGGTATATTGCTTATCGGAGGTTCAACACATTAGAGTCTAAATTCCAAAGGAACCCTGATTTTAAGGACAAATATGTAAAGTTTATGCGCGAATTTAAACAAGCTGGCCATATGATTAAATTACCTGATAATTATGAAGGGCCATGTAATCTACTTTCGCACCAGGCGGTTTTTCGTGATTCCCCAAGCACCCCTACTAGAATTGTGTACGATGCAAGTTGTAAGACGGATAGCGGTCTTTCATTGAACGACATACAATACAAGGGTTCAATAAAGCAGGACGAGCTCATTAACATATTACTTAGATTTAGAAAATACAGGTATGTAATAAACGCGGACATTACTCAAATGTACCGTTGCATTTATTGGAAACCATATCAACAATACCTACAATGCATATTCTGGCGAGAAAACCAGCAGCAACGACTCCAAATCTATTTGCTGACTACACTAAGCTTTGGTCTTAAGTCAGCACCACACATCGCGACAAGATGTTTGTTGCAATTGTCTTACGAGAACAAACATACATTTCCAGCGGCGGCGGAGGCCATCGGGCGAGTGCGAGAGTGACGGATGTCTTAGGGTTGTATTCCACTTGTCCAAGATGTTTGTCCAATGTGCATTGCGTCTCACTTACTATTTAGGCAAAATGTGAGATGCAAATACACATTGGACAAAGATCTTGGACAAGTGGAATACCACCCTTGTCCACAGCGATGAGGTTGGTCATTATTTTAGTTTTGTCAGTATTCATTCCCAGTCCTACTTTTTTGCTTTCTTTGGCGAGATTTTGGAGCATTTTTTCTAGTTCTTCAGGAGTTTCACTAAACAGAGCTATATCATCAGCGAATCGTAGATGTGTCAGACTAATTTGTTACGAATATTTTAAGTGTATTTTAGACCTATGTTCGTGATTTTTTTCTATCGAGCGAAAGTTGCTTAATCATGTTTCGAATCACTGATCTCGCTGCAGAAAAGCCTCAAGATTACTATTCGTATTTTTTTGAAACCATATTATTATAAACAGACGCATTATATTGTTTCAACCATAGTCACTAGCATAACCATAACTATTATTAATAATATAGTTGCAATATATATTAATTTATTCATATGGTGACTTATTTATAAAATACCATTAAAATGATCACCACGAAATTATCCAGAAACCACCATGAAAATTTTCATTAAAACCAATTATCTAGAATTTTTCTGGCAACCCTTTTCACGCCGAGGTATGTATAGTGCTTTTCTCAAACATGCAATGAAATAAATAAATAAAAACTCCAAGAAATCAAACTTTAATTTACATGGCTGGCCGTGATCCTGTGCCACAAATTGTGGAATGGAAATTAAAAAAGATCATCTTGCAGGCCTGATCAACTATGGAAAACCGAATGACTACTGACATTCGGTATAACAATCACTCCTTCAGTGCCACACCAGCACACAATATTAAATCCTCATGGATTGGTGGATGTAGGTGCATTTTAGTGATCGAATATCATACGTACACTGATAATAATTGGAAGTTGCTCATTAAATAGCATAATGCATTGTATTATGAGCATGTAGTGTCGCTCAAGGGACTGCGAACGTCGTCGTTACATATGTAGTTGCGTTTTGCGAAAAAGGGACAGAACATACCACTTCTTAAAGTTTGGACTCTTAAAACATCGTGATTATTTAACCTTTTGCGCTGATTTCTCCTCCATTCGTCTACATTTTTAATCCTTTTTCGAGAAAACATGAATCATTTTATTTAGTGTCTACTATTCGGTCAACTCAAATAATCGCAAATATACCTACATTATTTATGTTTTTTTTTCCTATCGTACTTAATGATATTCAAGTCCAAGGTGTGATGCACGCGTCGGCGTCAAGCCTTCACACATTAGAATTACTTCGCGAATTTATGCTACTTTCTTCGCGCGATTTATTGCGTATATATTATATTGTGATTATTTTTGAAGTTTTGATTGGTCTTAGCGTAGAGGTCAGATTTTAAACTTGTCATTAACCTAGTTGTTTGCTAAACGTTCTAGAAAATTATTATAATCGATGTCAATGTTAATTTGTTGTACCATTCGGCTATAAATGTTACATAACAAACCTCGTTACACATGGAAATTCTTTGGGCTAAAATACAATTATACTTTCCTAGAGACATTCTTTATAAACTTACAAAAACCTGTCAACCGCGTTCGGATGACTTGCACCTCAGGGGTGTGTGATAGCCGAGTTTAGCTGAAGCGGCGAGTGGACCTAGTGCCACTCGATCATCATTATTGGCCTTGTACATCTATTTATTTATTTATCGTATGGCAATTTAGAGTATTTATCTATAAAAAGATGATTTACACAGCGTCCTTATTTAGAGGTGCGGCACTTACGCTACGTGGCTTGTAAGGCCGATACGACAGTGTTACTCGATAGCCATACATACATATTTATAATAATATTACTCATGGAAAATTTAATAGCACAAATTGTCATATCACACCTTCAGCTTAAGGCGGTGCATTGGAAATTATCGCGTGCTTTGAAACCCGTTCTGACTAGATTAAGAAGAATTTTGTACAGTGCCTTTATCCATAGACATAGAAGACTATTTTAGGTAAAATGCCGTTTAAATTAGTTTATATTTGTGTCACTTTCATATTTCTAGACAAAACACATTACTGAAATCCAACTATATGTCAGCAAAATTTTAGGTTATATTAATTATTTAAAATCATCATCATAATAATCACTCATCAGCCTATATATGTTCCACAGGCCTTGTTTAAAATATCTCATTAAAAAATACTTAAGTGTTCAAAATAAATACATAGCAAGCATAAACAGGATTTACATCGTCACTATTTCTTAACAACGATTTTGTACTTAACTATGTACGCTGGTCTAATTCATTTTCATTAATTTCAGTTTTAAAACGATGCCTCGTTAACTAGACGGACGAACGTAGATAATATATAGCAATGATATAAAAAGAGCTAGATAACGTCGACATTGCAGTGACGCAGGGCATTCAGATAAGGAGTGCCCAAAGAAAGGAGATTCGCTCAAATGTGCAACATGTGGGTGACCTTGAATGTCCTGCTAGAAAAATGGCCGAGCAACGTTACATAAACTCGGTTGATTACGAAGGGGTCTAATTTAAGGTCGCCGCTTACATTGCTTTTGTTTTGACTTATTTTATATGTATAGATTTATTTCACCTATTTTAGTTACTAACTCGGCATGTATTAACGTCGTCCTACTAAAGGCGAAGGCCGTAACGCACGCACTTATTTGTTACACATATGTTATTGAACTCAATTTACTTAAACTTGCTTGACCTAGCAACAACTGCAGATGCTGACACTGTAATTATGTATACCTAACGTAATTTTAAAAGGCGATTTATTGATATGAATGTACTTTAACTAGATATAAGTTACTGTTCTATATTCCAATTGTTTTGAAATGTATGATACTACGAGGGCTGCCTTTTAAGTTCTGTCGTTTGCAAACCTCCCGTGATTGCATAAAAAAGAACTAGTGTCACGTTAAAATATTTGAATTTAGAATTCGAAAACAAAAGATGGACTCGAAATCAGCCCAACCGTTTTAGTACAGCGTTCGTTCAAAGTTGACAAGTCAGTTGTGAAAATGGAAATTTCGAAGGAAAATTTACGTGCGATATTTTTTTACAACTTCAAAAGGGGCTTAAGGCGACTTCAGTGCTTCGAAGAGTTGCAACGGAGTGAAGCATTAAAGCTATCATTGTGTGAAGTGACAAGGCCAGGTCTCACGCGTGTAGAGGACGTGTGGAGGGTTATGGGAAAAAAAGGAATAAAAGAGCTTTGGCGAGTACCTATATATACTAATTAATTGAGGATATTACCTACGGATCACAGAGACCACGACGATAACAAACTTGACAACCCTAACTGAAAAAAAGCACGTGCTATGTGCTTGAGTGTTGAGCCATGTTTTCAGTTTTCTAGCCCTCACATCGGTTTTGTTTACATAGAGGTCCTTCTGTAGGTAAGTACCATTTTTTTTATTATTATGTGTTATATAATAATAATAAATATTAGGGGACTATCTTACACAAATCGACCTAGTCCCATAGTAAGCTCAATAAGGCTTGTGTTATGGCTACTAGATATATTTAATAGATAGAAATACTTAAATACATAGAAAACATCCATGCCTCAGAAACAAATATTCATGCTCATCACACAAATATTTGCCCTTACCGGGATTCGAACCCAGGATCTTCAGCTTCGAATGCTGCCATTCAAAGACTGAGGCCCAATGACACGCGGGTTCTTGCCTTTAAGTGCAAGCCCTGAGTTTATATTAAAAGACGCTTGGCCACTGATAACTGATAAGAAGGTAGACTTGTGAAACGGATTATATTTTTGGAAAGTTGATCAGTTTGATCTTTGGGAAGACTACACGATCTATCCTTCCCTGATTTATGCCGATGACCACGAGCATCCGCTGGCAGCGGGCCGGCAACACCGAGCCTCCAATAATTAATGGCCATCTGATCAGTATTGCTGATTTAGATTGGTAAAATAGGGGTGTATGCCTACATGCCTCATATTTTTTCGAAAAAGGATTAAAAATGTAGTCAACCGGGGAAAAAATCAAAGTAAAAGGTTAAGTAATCACGAAGTTTTAAGAGTCCAAAGTTTTAAGTTCTGTCCCTTTTTCGCAAAACGCAACTTCTAATGAAACCTATTCTTCGTTTATCTAGGATAATGTATATGTATGTAATGTATGTAATAGTACATTACTTACCAAGGGCTGTGAAAGAAAGAAAGCCCGAAATCGCAGGTATTTGTGACCCGAGCTGCAGGCGAGGGTTGTAAATATGTGATAGAGGGCTTTCTTTTTTACTGCCCGTGGTGAGTACACAATTTTACGTCTCCATCTGGCCATAATGCGAGGTTTGCCGTACGCGTAGCGTGCGGTAATACTCACATTATGGCCAGGTGTGACGTAAATACTTTATTGTAGTGCAGTCGGGAGTTAGGCTAAGTGAGTAAAAGAGTAAAAGTCTAAAGTCAATGTTTGCAGTCGTGATTTCTCCCCTCGACCGACGGTGACGGGCATTCGCCTCGCCCTCGCCGTTTCGTAAAAATGTGCATTCCAGTTTTCTACAATGAAGAAAATGTAAGTTGCGCCTTTAATGCACTAGTTGGCCGTATTAATTTGTTGTTGTTTGCCCGCGCATCGCTTCGAAGAGTTAAATGCTGTCGAGTTAATTGATATTGCTGTTAGAAGTAGGGTTGGGAATTTTTAAACTCACACTAATGTTGAAAGCATACCCATTAGGAAGTGAAAAGAGGGCACGAATTTCACTGAAGTGTACTTTTGTTTCTCAATCGAAAGCTTTTTTAATATTCTATACTTTAACATAACAGCCTAAAACAACTTGAAAGATTGTAATAACTACTTACAGGTAAAAAAGAAGTCAAGAATACAAATTTAATGGTCTATCATAGCCCGCCTTTAGTGGGTATTTAATCTAACACACAACATCTCAATAGTAAAAATAAACTTAGTTATGAATTAGAACAATAACATTCACTACTAATATACGCTTTCTACGAAATACATCAACCGTTTTTTATTGATGAGGTGTGTAGTGGAATGGATGAGAACATTTCCCGCCACTTTCGGCGAATGGAAAAAACCGGCCAAGTGCGAGTCGGACTCGCGCACGAAGGATTCCGTACCATCATCTATAAAAACGAAAAAAAACACGTTTGTTGTATGGGAGCCCCACTCCGACTCGCACTTGGCTGGTTTTTTGTATTTGTTGTTATAGCAGCGACAGAAATACATCATCTGTGAAAATTTCAACTGTCCAACTCACCTTAGTTATAATTGTAATTGTGTCCACTAACATTAGTTTATTGAGTGTTGTTTATTGTTACTGACCAAATATATGGATGTACCTACACGTCCGAAATAACTCATTTGAATTTGTATAATAGACATGGGCCGCAAAAAGTCAAAACTATTATCTGAACGCTTGGTTTAAACAAGTGTATTTATTTTTGTTCGAGGTCTCAGGAGTCTTCACTTACTTAATGACTTCTACCATTATAGAACTAAGTCTTAACTTAGCTTTGTTGCGGACTTCAAAATTGCCATTAAAATGAAAAAGTAACCGACACTGGCAGACTTACACTCTTCCAAATGATGGACTTAAGTAAAAACTAGCTACGTGCATCATTTGGAAGAGTGTAAGTCTGCCAGTGTCGGTTACTTTTTCATTTTAATTGCAATTTTGAGGTTATTTTTATGGAATCTAATTATGGATTCAAGTATAGTGGTCTTCCATGAGTCCGTTTCGTTGTGAGCCTAGCGTAAGACTAGAGCAAGCTTCACCAAATGATTTTCCTGGCGTTTTAGACGGAGAAACTGCAGATTCTTAATTATTGTGTAACTAAATTGCTGCTGGACATAGGCCTACCCCAAAGAGCGCCACAATGACCGGTCCCGCGCCACCCGCATCCAGCGGACTCCCGCGACCTTTACCGGGTCATCCGTCCACCTTGTGGGGGGCCCGCCCACGCTGCGCCATCCGGTACGTGGTCGCCACTCGAGAATCTTTCCGCCCCAACGGCCATCGGTTCTACGTGCAATGTGCCCCACTCATTAACTAAGTAACTAGATTAAGGTTACTCAATACCTTGAGCCACGAACCGACAGGCGCAGCGTAGTTAGACCCCCGACAAGGTGGACTGACGACTTGGTAACAGGGTACGAGATTATCAAGATAATTATGCTTCTTGATAATTATGCATTGTGATTTTCATGCAATTAGTCAGGACAACTCGTTTGACAGTTGGATCAGCACCGCAACATGCATCCACACGATAACAATTAGTCAGATTCTGATGAAATGGGGCTGACAAATCATGTAATGTATATGCCCCATTATGCCGACACCCCACTGCGCTATGCGCTATTCGTGCCGACAGCTGTCCATCCACAGAAATCGTACAATTTCCATACATTCAGATTTTAACGAACACCGCTAGTACGTCTATATAACTATGTTTAATTTCACTACGAATTTGCCCTACCTACCTACATATTTTTAATAGTCCAGTCAATGAACTGACAACTCGTATGGAAAAAAAGTCTGTAAATAATACTTTGCTTATTTTTAAGTGTGTTAGTGTAATATTCTCCGCTATAACCTGTCTTAAAGAACACGACAAGATGCCTGGCACGTAAGTATATAGAAATATACAACGCTGAAGTGTTTTGCTAGCTTCAGCCTGGCTAGCAGGATCGCGTTTGTTTCGGTCATAATTCATAAAGCATCCGTCCCTCTCGCACTTACGTACCTGTTAGTGAAGGACACTTCTGCCGGCACTCCCGGAGTGCAACCCGGTCTTTTTTTTTCTCGTTAAACTCATAGTGTCGTCGTTATCGTTGTCTATCGTTAGATAGCTTGTTCAAAAATATTATGGGTTTCTTAAAAACCATATTTCTACTCAGTGATTCGTTTGCGAGATATTGGGCTTTCAAGCTCTAATTTTTGTTCGAGTCATATGGATGCTTACTATGTATTTGATTATTAATTTATCTATGTAAGAATGTGTATCGTCGCCAAGTACCCCTAGTACAAGCGTTGCTTAGCTTGGGACTAGAGGGGTAATCAACTAATCACGTAACGTTTTGAACGCGCGTTAGGAAAGTAGACAGGAGAAAAGGAGAGTGGGAAAAAATGTACATATGGAGCTTGGACCAAGAAAAAAAAATGGCGGCCACTTCTGGAAGTAGGCTGTATTTAATGGTAGTGACATGCACTTTCATTTTTTGAAAACCTAACTTCCATGTCATGGATTGTTTCAGAGTTATGATTTATTAAATAACAGAGAATAGAAGATAAAATAACGCAAGCGCACAGTACACAATTAATTGGTTAAATATAATGTAAACGTAAGTATATAGTGTTAACATATGTTTTGTTATATATATTATACCTTACTACATACTCGTATCTTACATTGTTCTTATTGTGTTTTTACGAATAGAGTTGTTACTGCGAAGAACGGTTGTTTTATGGGCACAAGAGGAAGGTGAGAAAGGTGGGGCATCAATTAGACCGTAGATCATGCGCTTCGATATTGTTTTTAGGTGGTTCTTTCGCAACGTATTGTTTTCGCTTTTGACAGGTACTTGCAGACACTTTTATATATCGTACACCAATACAAACTTTCACCCCCCATTTGACCCCTTTAAGGGGTCTATATATATAACTATGGCCTTCCCCGGGACTCAAACTGTCTGCGTACCCAATTTTATCTCAATCGGTTCAGGAGTGTAAGCGTGAAGAGGTAACAGACAGACGGACAGATCTACTTTCGCATTAATAATATTAGTATGGTCTAGTGCCCACCCCAGGATGCTGGGTTACCGATTCGAAATTCTGCTATGGACACCCCTGCCATGGCATGTCAGGGTAAAGGCCCCCGCTGAAAAATAACTAGACACGCCAATGGACTTGAGTCGAGCTGGAGACTCCTAACAATAAAGCGGTGTTCACATATTTTTAATCACCTATTTCCTAACTCAACTAATTTCTACACGTTACTTTGTCAATGTGAATCGAGTACATGTCCCTAGTACATAAATACCTATGTAGCTTGCAGCCGATGCTCACTGAGCCGCGACAAGTCGGCATACGGCGAGGGCGAGGCGCAGGTGCGGTGCAGGCATGATGCCGCTTCAAACCATTGTAGACCTTAATACAATGGAATAAGGTGCTAGTAAGGTACTAAGGACACGTATTTTAAACTACACTGAAGCGGCGCGGCGGAGGCATGACGTCGCTTGAGTGTAATTCACGAATGGACATTATTCCATTGTATTAAGGTCTACAATAGTTTGAAGTGGCATCATGCCTGCACCGTGCCTGCGCCGCGCCCTCGCCTTATGCCGTCTCTGTTTGGTTTCCGCCCTAGGTGTCGCATTTTTGACGATGTCTTGTGGTTTCTGTGGTCCTTTTTCAGACAACTGTTAGCAATCCGCGCCTCCTAAACTATAGCCAAAAATGGCCTTCTGCTGTGTAGATGCATCATCAATAATGAGACCACCAAAATCACAGCGGTTGAAACGCTCTGAGAAATGACCATATTTTATAAGGCTAGGTACGCCGTTTGTTATTATACAAAAACCAAGTACCACAAACTCGTAGCCAACTCACTTTTGTCTCATAGATTGCACCATATTGTTTGAAATTATTTTCTTATAACTTAGTTCACTTTGTCCTTAATTAAAAACGCAATCTATAATAAGTAACTCTGTTTAAGGCACATGCCAACCCAACATCCAATCATTATTACGAACTCAACCCCGCCTATGCACTGGTAGTTCGACATTTAATTATTTTATAACGCTAAGCCTTATCTCAAGCTTATATACTCCTATTCGTAGTTCTGTATATAGCTGACGCTATCCACTATCTAGTTATAAGACTCCCAAGTAATGCCATCACCAGACCTCGGAATTTAGGGGGCAGAATTTAATGGAGTTCCTATATTGGTGAAGTATTTTTTCATAATGAATGTCTGAGTAGGTACAGTCAAGGGCATAAATATCGATACATATTTGTACTTATTGCATTACAAGAAGGTCTAAAACTTTATGTATATTTTTGCCCTTGACTGTAAGCTATTTGTGTCTAATCATTCAAGGAGGCTTGATAAAAAAAATAAAAGACTATTTCATAGTACAGTCACCATCACTGTTAGGGTGCCCTTCCACCAGAGATGAAAACGTAGCATCTGGCATAGCACATCTCTGATGGAAGGGCACCCTAAACTGAGCATCAGTGAACCTAGTGAAATGTCCTTTGCAATGAGGTTCACGAATGGTCAGTTAAATAGTGTTGACGATCGTACAATGGTAGGTACTCATAACATAGCGATCATTTACCCGTTTGTGACTTTGTGTACGTCTCTAAAATAATACTAACAAAAATAATGCATCCTTAGTAAACAAAGCTGAGGGTGATCACTAGTACATGGGAAAAGCATCGATAATTGAAATTGTCGATATAGGAACTCCCTGCCTGACATTAAATTCTGCCCCCTAAATTCCGAGGTCTGGCCATCACTTTCTCGATTCGAAAATCTTAATGTCGTATTGTTCATGTTAAACAAATGAAACATTTCATATCATTTATACATAAATGTCTTGTGCTAATCAGATTAATTCGCATTGTATTCACCCTAAACCGAAATGTATTTAGATATAAGAAATATTAATTGTTATTGTAAAATAAAGTTTTCAAATAGTAAAACTAGTTTTAATCAAATTATTTAATTACCTGTTATGATTTTGTACAAGTTACATAAATGATGTTATTAGCAAGTTCACAGGTCGTGGCATAAAATAAATGTGCCGACTCGCACGTAGGCTGGTACACTAAACCAGCATGTTAATAACGAACTTACGATTATCTCGACTGTGAACGTGTTACATTGTAGTAACTTATATACTAAACTGTAGTGTGTCTTTTAGAAAAACGATTTGTTACTAATAGGAATGATATAGTACTAGCTATTACGAAACTTTAACGTGTGATAAGAAACTACTTTTGTAACATTATAATATCGTTTTAATAGCAACGGAAAAGAAGTGTTGTTCTTATAAGTTATTCTAATATTAGGTATTATTGTTTTCTTTAGTTTTTTTTTTATATGCGCGCTTTTAAGATTGCCGGTAACTCCCTTTAATAATAATATTGTATAATTTGTTAACAAAGTTATACGCCGTACATACACGCAAGCAAGATAACTTTACCAATAAATTACATTTACGTCACACCTGGCCATAATGTGAGTTTTACTGCACGCTGCGCGTACGTTAAAACTCGCATTGTGGCCAGGTGAAGACGTAAAATTGTGTACTCACCACGGGCAGTAAAAAAGAAAGCCCTCTATCGCATATTTACAACCCTCGCCTCCGGCTCGGGTCATAAACACCTGCGATATCGGGCTTTCTTTCTTTTACAGCCCTTGATAAGTATTGTACTATTAAAGGGTAAACTACGTCAGCCAGGGTGTGTGTGTAAAATACAATGTAATGATATAATTATCTTGCTTGCTTTAAAGTACAGTATTTAACTTTGTTAACAAAATATACATTATATTAAGAGTCCGCAGCAAGGTCCGCTCAACTCCGCGTTGAGATCGCGCGCTCATTCTCGCGTTGCAACAAAAATGTAAAAATTATTTTGGATGCATTTAGTAAGCGCCGTCGACCTTGACACGAGAACCGGCTGATCGTAAAGGTCTGTTCATGCTTATGCAGATTTATTTAATCTTATTGCACAAAAGAATAAATCATACAAAAGGACTTAATGCCGCAGCACAAGGTTGGCTACAGTCCTGAGTTGAACGGCGATGCCTCCTTTTGCTGAGGTATGAGCAATCCATAAGATTAGCTCTAGATTTGGTCATCAGCTTGGTGGCACAATCAAGTGTAATACATATAAAATATGATTGCACGACATAGTGGTGCGAATTTCGTCACGCGGGCTATTACTTACGAGTATTACTATGTGACGCGGGTGTGATTGGCAAGTCACAAAATTTTATTTTGCAAGTAAATAAAGATTACTCTACGAAATATCTTACAACTTTTTACGGTGGAAGAGTTTCGAGACTTGGCCTCTTTTTTACTTGGAATGTTTTTATGGGATCTCACTTCTTTTTGTAGGTTATTGTGTTATCATCTATTAAATGCTTGCGCACACAGACACAAAGTCCCCTATCAACAAAAAATCGTCGATTATTTAAGGTTAAGTTTCATTAAGGCGTACGGGTACTATCGTCTAGATTGTCATCGATACCCGATACCGGAGTCATTGGACGACTACGTCGCTCAAAGTCAAGTAGGAACACGATATAATGTAATCTCGCGGATGACGTTATTGTCTGAAATAGGTATCTAGAAACTAAAGGCATAATTTAAAAATTTGCTAATGCTAAAGTTTAAGAGGGCTTGCCAGAATTAAGGTTATGCTGTATGAGTTACAACAACTCAAGAGACACAAAACCTTCACAGCGACGTCAATATGAATACTGACTTACTGACTACCTAGATAAATTGCTCACACAAATGCAAATAAACTATATGGACATTTCAAGAAGCTACGGGTATTAACAATGAAATACAAAGAGCTGCCACACACAAACATCAATTACTCGAAAATGTTTAAGTCCCCGGCCCCCTTTATCATAGTCTAACCCAAAAAAGTATACACCTACTTACGAGTCCGCAGTAAGCTCGATTCTCCATACAAACGTAGTTACGCTCTCATTTTAAAACTACGTGTTGGATTGTAACGAAACTTTGCATGTAAAATGACACGAGGTATATCCAGATCTGTAATTAGTTTATGTAGCTTCAGGTACCATAGTAAAAAATACAGCGAATTTAAGTTTTGCGTACAAAACTTGTGTTTGCTGTATTTCGTTTGTTTTATAAACTGGAACCATATAAACTAATTACAGACATAGATATACCTCATGTCATTGTATATGCAAAGTTTCGTTACAATCCAACACGTAGTTTTAAAATGAGAACGAAACTCCGTTTGTATGAGAAGGTGAAATTCGGCCGAGCTTACTGCGGACTCTTAAGTTGACTTGCGCGGATACATTTTATTGAGCCCTACAACCATTGCCGAAACTAAAAGGGTTATTACTGTTAGGGCAGCTCTTAAGCTATCAGATTCAGGAAATATGACCAAATCTTTGCACCATAAAAAAAACTAACCGAGTCAAATTTCATGATTCTAGGTCAATGGTGGCCAAGTTTGAACCTGCGATGGGTTTAGGTATGAATATGTTGACTTCATGTTTTTAATTGCAGACCCATACGTCAAAAAAATAAAGACAAAACCGTTTAATGTGATTTTAAGACCAATCTTTGCAATAATTTTTTATCAAGCCGATTTCGTCCAATTATTTTATTATTTATTTAATTATGTATCGAAAAGGTATAGGTGTAAATTAACATTGTTGGAACAGCAAATTGAGAATAGTTACGAGCTTTAAGTTAAAAAAAAAATATTTGACAATGTTCATGTTGTTATAAGAACAAGGTTAGGCTTGACAATAAAAACTTTGTTGTGGCAAATAAACACCTGCGTCGGCTCTTGTTATTTACAACATTACAGTGGTAACTAACTATTGCAGTAACCTGCAATTATATGCGTTGAGTACGTATATAATTGCTATTAGCGCATATTATGTGTTACATGAAGGGGGTAAATGGCCAAACATTTTTTTTTTCAAGTGTTTGGGTGGCTTGTGTTGCTGAACTCACCAACAGAACCGCAGCTGACGTCCACGGCGCTTCGTGATACAACATTCTTAACCTTCTCACAAGTTATCGCCGGGGGTAAGTGTGTGACAGAAAAAAAACTCCTGAGAATATTTGAATTATATTGAAAAAAAAAACATCGATTAAAACATTAAACCAAATTCAAGCAGGACTAAGCCTTCGTGTAAGCAACTTACGTATCAAAATGCTAAAATTACCATATTATTATATTATTTACGTAAGTAAATATCTTACCAGGATTCTGTGTGTAATCATCAATTGTATTAAGTAACTGTTCGGCCATCCATTAGACATTCACTAGCTAGCCTAAAACATCGAAAGGTGTCTTTATGGGCTATTGGCGTATGGGACACTGACATTATTGCGTCAAATTATATCCGAAGAATAATCCCGAAATTTTCACATTTTGACCTGTCCAAGAATTCGTCAATTCTTATAAAGAACAAAACATGTATTGATGTAAAGTTTAACCCTTAAATGCATGATTTTTTGTATAACTTTTTAATAAATTGAAATAGATGTGTCATGTTGTATAGATTGAGGGAAAAATAAAGAAAAAAATCATAGTATTTAAAAAAACGTATACAATATACGATGCATATATACATCATTATGCATTTAAGGGTTAAGCCAGTAAAAAGAAAGGAAAGCAGCTCATAATAGATTTTAATATAGCTACCTTATAAGTAAGTAATTAGTGTACTAGTCCTTGTGTTCCGCTCCCAAGCTCAAGTATTGAGGTAGTGTCCGCGCACGCTTACGTACTATCATATACCTTTATCCCGTTTATCTAAGATCTCCCGAATTGGCGTAGGCACTTGGCAAATCTTGTTGGAATTATGTAAATAACTACACTAAAATACTTAATAGTCAAGACTCTTTTATTGCTAAATAAATAACACTGTCATATTGTAGAATACATCAAAATGTAACAATTGTGTAAAGCGCAATTTACACATGCAAGAAATTGTATGCAAGTTTAACTAAATTGTGGGGTTTGATATCATACCTAAATGATTTTAAAGCTACGTCGTTTTAAAGCAATCACCAAATAAGGCTACAACTAGTTTTATTTGGTATATTAGTCAAGTCAAGAGTTTCGATTCAAATCACAAATAATAAATTAATTTTCTTTTTCTACTTTCAACTGGTTTTTTAATCCATTACCTGCAGATTCCCAGTAGGATACCTTTAAACTTTGATTACATAATTAGGGGCAACGTATATAAGACCATAACATAACAATAGAGCTTTTGTCTTTCTTGGAAATGTCTACTATTTTGCAGAACATCATGCAAACTCTCTGCATACATTCAAAAATTGTCGGAGAAGTCGACCTCGCCCCGTTGGGATAAAGTTTAAATTACAAGATGACAGAAGAGTATGATACGAGCTTGTGGAATGTAGCGTAGATAATGTTGTTTTCATAATGACTAGCGCCCATTCATAAATGAGCAAAACGTTTCAAGTTTCCTTAACTTTACGCATCCTTGCACAAAAGAGCATTTTTATAGGAAAATCGCTTCTGAGTAAACACTGGATGACTAAAACCTTGAATCGTACGTATAAAGTCACATATGTTGTAGCGTTCCTACAGAAATTAAGGCGGTCTGTATGCCATTTTTTGAACCGTGTATTTTAAAAATATGAAAAAAATCATGCTCATAGGGCTTATTAAATTATCTCAGCGAAAATTGTTTTGAACAAGATCGGTTAAAAGGTTTTTGAGATATTTCTAAAAAACTGCCTTCCTTAAAGAAAACAAGACACATAAGTGCCGTACAGGCACATAAGTGCCGTAAGATTTCAGTAACGATACGACCTTTTTAATAGGCACGGAACCCTCGTTGTGCGTGGTACGACACGCACTTGGCCGCTTTTTTCTTGTTTCAAAACATTGTCTGAATGGCAAAGTCCAGTTCAAACTATCCTATAAAGATTTAGACGGTCCAAATAACTAAAGGAAATGATATTTACCTGTATTTCTCGCGAGCACTCAAGGCATTAGAGTGATCCAAACTGTTATAAAGCCATTGCAAAATACCAGAAAGTTCGGGATCATTGAACATCCATTCAAAGGATTTTCTACCTCAGAAAAAAACAAAGCTAGGGCTTTTCTTTTGCCGCAGCTCAAACAATACATTATTAAACCACGTTATTTTATACAAATATGAGTAAAACTTCACAAAGCTAGATTTATCGAAATTTCTCCATAAACGCCATTCTTGAAGAGTGTTGCATTTCGCTTTCTCATGCGCGGAAGATATAATCGTTCCTCTTACACCGCGGAGTGGTTTACTTGAATCGAGCTATCCTCTTAAAACATTCCCAAATACAACACAACATTCTGCAATATTGCATACGTTCTAAAATTGATGTATCTAAATTATAACTCAATTATTCAACCAGCTATTAATAATTGACATATGTATTTCAGCAAAGTTAGTAGAACGAATCCTTGCACAAAGCAAGGAATCGCGGCCAAGGATCCGTGTGGGTGGCACGTAGGACTCGCGCCTTTGCGCTTTTGAGTCAATTTTAGGTACGCTCGGGTTATATTGACACAAGTTATTATGTTTAAACAGGTTTAAAAACACACGTCAGAAAACAGTTTAACTGACCATATGTGAAGCATTTTACTCGTTACCGTCTACTAAATATGATAACCGATAAATGACGACACAAGCCTGACTAGCATGGTCGCGTTTATGTCGGACATAAAGTATCGTCCCACTCGCACGCACTTCAAAATAAAAGTTGAGTGATTTTATAGGTCTTGTGGTTCGATCGGACAAGATGAACTTTCAAAATCCCGTTAGTGTGATTAAATGGACTACAATACTTTGGAAAATCCTCATTTTTCGATCAATCGGACCAGCAGGAAATAAAAACCTTCGTCGTCCGATCGATCGGATAAGCCGGTCGGACCACGTGGACTAAGAGCTAGTTAGGGTTGTCATGGTCTGTCGAAATGGAGTGGCAACGACATATGGGTGACATCGTAAAACCTTTAGTAGGTAGTAGACTAAACATGCTCTGCCGAACCGTGATATTTACAGTTATGTATTACGATCTAATTTGATTTGGATACGCTTCAAACAATAGACGCAAAACATTCAATTTCTCGCTTGAAGGCGTTTTCGCTTGTCTCTCCGTGGACAGATTTTAGCGTATTTCCTGGCAGTATCATCAGCTACTGCTTCGGAGCCCGGGATCAAAATCAAAATCCGCTAGCTACCTAATCCCGAGAATTTACGTAGGCACTAGTAGCATAGTAGATATACAGGGTGTCCCGTAAATGGCACGTCACATTGACACCGAAGGTACCAACCACCAGGTACGTCTGTAGCTACACCTGGTGTCCACAGTGTACAGCATGGAGATGTCCCCGCACATGCCGCACACGCCGGGCGGCGCGCGCGGCGAGTCGGGGTACCGTGCGCGTACCATGTGTGCGAGAACATATCCATGCTGTACACTGTAAAAACTACCAGACGGACCTGGAAGTGCGTGGTGGGGAACATGTCGTGCTCCTGGACCAGCTTGAGCACGAGGTGGCGGGTAAATGACGACTAACAGTGTAGGGAAAAACTTAAATTTGCCTATAACTCGAAAACCGTGCAACTTTTACTGGGGTCATGTTAGGTTGGTTCGGGTCCTCTTAAGCTGCGGCGCTACCACGAACTTCGAAAGTCGAAGTTCGTAATACATGTATCCCTGTCACTCGATTAAGGAAGAGCGATAGAGATGGAAATACCCGAACTTCGACTTCGAAGTTCGTGGTAGCGCCGCTGACCTACCTTCGGTGTCAATGTGACGTGCCATTTACGGGACACCCTGTATAGTTTAAATCACTCTGGAAAGTCCGACGGCTAGGAAACAGGTCCTTATTGAAATTAAACTTCTAAGTAAAAACATTAAAGTTTATTTATATTCGAATATACTCATGTATCTTGTGATGTCAGGTGGAGGATAACGACTCGACCTCATCCCCCGCGAGGAAGATCTCTCGCTCGCGGACGGTCAGTTGTACCGAGCTGACCGACGACCAGTTACGGACCATCGTGGGCAAAATCATGCAGGTCTCCTGGTCAGAAGACAGCGCAGGTGAGTGGCAGAAGAGACTACTGCGTCCCCGTATTTTCCCGTAACCATATAAATCATTATAACTATCTGTTTCCCTGTTATATCTCTCTGAAACACAGTGCTTTGTTCCAGGTGGTATTTACGTACCTTCTGTCGCAGCGTCCCTACTGGACAACCCTAAACTAGAACTAGAAGAAATGGCATCAGAGGCTCTCATTGACGTCATCCTACAAATATCAAACGGCGCGGACCCTCTAAACCAAAAACTCATCGCCGTTTCCAGTTTGTTTGTCCGTTTTCTGTCCTGCTGTTCTCCTCTAATACAGGCATTTCTCAACCGTTTGTCATGAAATTTTGTGGGGACGTTCGTTAAGAGTCCGCAGTAAGCTCGATTCTCCATACAAACGTAGTTATGCTCTCATTTTAAAACTGCGTGTGGGATTGTAACGAGACTTTGCATGTATGTACAATGACATGAGGTGGGCTTTCGCTTGTGTGGAATGTGGGTTATCCGCTTAAACAAATTTTCTATAGATTATAATGGTAGGATTCCACGGTTATCTATGTCACTCGATCTCGTTAATTAACATGATTATGTTGTTTAATAATAATTTTCCTTAACTTAACACATCTATTACTAATAGTATCTATAGGGTTAAAAAAGCATGATGAAAACAATATCCTACTCATATGTTACTTTTGTCACTTGTTTATATATAACCCGGTCTGTCTTTCTTCAAACCATACATGTTCGATCTAAAGAAGTATTTCATCAGTATTTATCAAAGTATTGATGAATATCAGTATTTTTTTACATTAGCTCTATTTTATCATTTTATCCCACATAAGCGGACAGTTAGCCACAGAATAAATTTTGTAAGTTACCAGATTGTTTTTCCATCAAATATGCTTCAAATTGTATCTTGAAATTTGTTGGAAATAGTGTTTTCGCAGTGAGCATCCATGCTTTAGCGGAATGTATGTTATGCTTTTGTGCTTCTTTAGCTTTTGTAATAATATAATCTTCATCACTTAATGGAGCTTCAATTCCAGGCATGGCTCCAGGCAGATTTTGCATAAATATTGTTAAAATATTTAAACTCCTAGTTCACAAATGTGGTTTTAATTTAATGAACAACCAGTAAATCCAAGTCTGACTTCTATTTTGGAGTTATAATTAATTGAATTGAAACACTTTGTTTTGCAGTTGCAGTATGGACTGTTTGTAATAGTACAACAGGACTACATTCGCCAACCTTCAATTTAGCCAACAAAAATCATACAATGCGTGTGACTGTTGCAAGGAACTTAAATCACTTGACGCATTTTTGAATTTAGCATAAAACTATATCACGCACCTTTGTTTACTTCAGTAATTATTTCGTGTATAATTGTGATTTTTCGCGATAACCTGATGATTTTCTAGTGTCAACGTTATTGGCACAGATAACTCTGAATGCTGAGTCACCCAGCATAAGCAGATTCTATTTTCATGTGGCTGATAGATAAGGACTGGATGTTGTATGAGTGAATATCCAGATTCTCGCATGCTTGACAACTAGGTATCAAGTAAAACAGCTCCGCACACCTCTGGTTAAAGCAGGCAACTAGCCCGCTTATCTGCGACGACGCAGATACTTTACTACACCGATAAAACATGACCTTTAACATACTATTTCTCATTGTTCCAGGCTCACACTTGCCGTGACTTACTTCCGACGCTGTCACTTGAGCAACCGCACCGGACCTATACAACTCGAGATCATTCAAGAAACGTGGACACATTTAACTGGTCCACTGTACCCTGTCACCCCCTGTGTGATGTGCCGGCCACTCCGCAGCCGGGTGCCTAAGAGGTCACCTAAACGTCAGCCATGAAGTTCTCAACGGGGTCCAGCTCTAGTAGCCTGGCCAGTGACTCGCTGTCCAGGAAGTCCACGCTATGCATCTATACGGAGATCGATGCGCCGGCGCCGCCGCCACCGTGCGAGAGGGTACGTGTCGACGCTTTTTTGTTTTTTTTTTTTGTGGAGATAACCTGCCAGCTATGCGGCCAGGTCTCGGGCGAAGTCTGTATTATGTGGTATTTAAAAAAATCTACCCTCTAATAAATAACTCCTTGGCCGCCGCCTGCCACCATTTCAATAAATTACAATGTCATTCAGAGGACTCTAGGTCCAAGTAGGCCAAAGTGGCGGTCATAGTGTTATATGGTACACACCAATACCACTACTACGACGTCGTCGTTTTCGGGTTTTTTTGCAGGTTTAAGCTGGTTTAGGAGAGGAAACCTGCGCGTGAGCATTAATGAACCTACGCGAATGCCGCCGTATTGGTTCTACTTTGTTGTCGACTACTGTAATCCACTTCAAATACCAAAATCTGACAGTTCGGTTCTGATTGGGATCCGTGTATAAATAACCCGCTACGTATTTTATTTTCTCTCTCTTTATGCGTGGATTAAAAGAGAGAGAAGTAAAGTGGACTGTGATTATTTCACTGTACATTACTTTCTACCGATAGAATTGAATACGAGTTGTCAATACCACTCGTTTTTCAATTATCAATCGGTATTTTAAAATAGATTTCCTCGTTTTTGACAGTTTACGGATGACAGACACCAAACAGACAGACAGACAGACAAGAGTCGAGCGCTGGAAAACACATTCCACACAAGCGAAAGCCCAGTTCGTTGTTGCTAACGGAAGCCAAGAAAACAAGGTTGTAATTTGGCCTATGATATGGCTGTCTGAAGTGAAGAGTGAAAAAGTGAAGTGTATTAAATCCAGTCAACAGCGCCATTTAAGTTTATGGTGTTATAATAATACGTGCCGTGATAATGGTCGCGTAGTTCCTAATATAGAAAAAGTGCAGATGCTGTCGCCCAAAGAGTACGGATTACGTTAAGATTTATATATTCTATAAACCGGGTTATCCTAAATAAATTTAAAAAATATATATTGTTTCAGTAGGTAGGTATTAATATGCCGTTTGCTTTCTTTTTTTATATTCCTTTACTATTTAAAATGTGATATTTCATAAGATCAAACAAGTGTAAGTAACGGTGAAAGCCCAAATAAAATTATTATGATTATTTTCAAATCAATAACACAATAATTCATGGTTTGAACGCTCACATATAGGTAAAGATATATTATGGCAATTAACACCTTAATGCGTTCTGCTGATTTGAATGTTAGATAACCCGGTTGTAAGTTAATATTGTCAATATTATATTTATTGGGGTGAAGCTTCAATCTTTTTCCAATTATGGAAATGAAACTTAAGCTATTACCTCAATAAAAATGTTACAAAGTTGATAGGTAACTATTACTAAGTAGTATTATAAAATTGCTTTAACAGAACTGTAGTGAACAAAATAAACATATTAAAACATAAAATGCTGTTTTAATTATTTAAGTTATGAATATATAACTTTCTTTATGACTAATATTTGTATATAAAAAACTTTCATCTATACATGTAGAAATAGAACAAATATAAAAAAATACAAAAACATAAACCTCCCATTAGAGCTGGGATTCGAACCTCGATCGTTCTAGGCCGCTGAGCCTAGAGCACAGAACTCCTGCGATATATACGTCGAACAATTTGCGTCGGGCCGGACGCGTATGAACGCGTGCGCGTTTCGTCGTAATACCGTCAGACAGCCGGCCGGCGGAACCGCAACGGTCCAACGGCCTAAAAGGCAATTGGACTCCCGTACGGAGCTCAGGCCGACGTCTAACGGGTCGCGATGTATTACTAAGGGAGAAGTGCACGCCGTCCGTGAACGTCGACGGACGCGACCCGTGTCACATGTGCACCGTGAGGCGACACGTAACATCGAGGCGCGCGCCCGTACGCCGCGGAATGACGATGAATCTCCCCGTTCGTTCATTCGAGTTTCGCAGGTTTACCCCTGAACGGTTTCACGTACTCTTGAACTCTCTCTTCAAAGTTCTTTTCAACTTTCCCTCACGGTACTTGTTCGCTATCGGTCTCGCGGTAATATTTAGCCTTAGATGGAGTTTACCACCCACTTAGGGCTGCACTCTCAAGCAACCCGACTCTGAGGAGTGTCCCTCTCGCCGCCGCCCTACGTCGCTACGGGCCTGGCACCCTCTACGGGAAAACGGCCCCGTTCAAGACGAACTTGGACAGTAGTCGCGACGACGAGAAAGCGGAACCTCCCGAACACCACATCTCCCGCGACCAGTGACGACCGCGGGATTCAGTGCTGGGCATTTTCCTGTTCGCTCGCCGCTACTAAGGAAATCCTGGTTAGTTTCTTTTCCTCCGCTTACTAATATGCTTAAATTCGGCGGGTGATCCTCCCTGATCTGAGGCCAACGATAAAAATTGGAGGCAGACACGATATCCGGTCAGCGCTACGACGACGACAACAACGGCACACGTCGTGGACGGCGTCGATGCGCTCTTCGGACGTCGAGTCCGCCTACGCGAGCGCGCGCGCGCGACGTGCATACACATATATTTCATATCACAACGCGTTCACACCTATAATATTATGTTTCACATATCACACAGTGTGTACGCGCGTATACGATATATGTGACAAAATCACATCACACGCACGCCCATACGTCTATAAATATATATTATTATATTTATACATTTTTAAAAGGACTATTGACAAATTGATGTCAATCGAACCTCCATAAGCGTACATATTTTTATAAAATACATACGCAATGTGATAAAAGTATATTTATTTATGCAGCCGGCCCTCAGACAGGAGTGGTCCTGGATGTGTCTCCACGGACCGCAATGTGCGTTCGAAATGTCGATGTTCAAATGTGTCCTGCAGTTCACACTATGACGCGCAGTTAACTGCGTTCTTCATCGACCCGCGAGCCAAGTGATCCACCGTCCAGGGTAATAGTTTTAATATACATATTACACGCTGGTAATACAAAACGTCAAAATTTAATATGAATAAATGATGAAAAATGTAAACATTTTTACCGCATTTCACACATTCCGACGCACAATAATGCACAGTACGATCGCACAGTTGACGAATTCGCGCGAGTATAAACACGTCACACAGAGATGTAGCGGAGAGAGATGTAACTGTAACGGCGCGGATTTATGCCGGTCGAAGTCGCTCAATCCACACTCCGTGTGCGTGTCACAACCGCTTTATATAACGCGACGCGAGATCGATATGTATGTATCGATCCCTCCTGTGCGATGACGATATGCGTTGTGCGACGTGTATGCGTTTAACACCTTTTCGATGTTTTATTGTAACGGATTATTTGTTGTTTATATATATATATATATATATATATATATATATAAACAAACGTTAATGATCCTTCCGCAGGTTCCCCTACGGAAACCTTGTTACGACTTTTACTTCCTCTAAATGATCAAGTTTGGTCAACTTCCCAGCAACGCCGACGGCCGTGAAGCCACCGCGTGTCGGTCCGAAGACCTCACTAAATCATTCAATCGGTAGTAGCGACGGGCGGTGTGTACAAAGGGCAGGGACTTAATCAACGCGGGCTTATGACCCGCGCTTACTAGGAATTCCTCGTTTATGGGGGATAATTGCAAACCCCAATCCCCAGCACGAAGGAGTTTCAACGGGTTGCCCGGGCCTCTAGGCCAAGGAGAACATGCTGATTCCTTCAGTGTAGCGCGCGTGCGGCCCAGGACATCTAAGGGCATCACAGACCTGTTATTGCTCAATCTCGTGCGGCTCGAAACCGCCGGTCCCTCTAAGAAGAATTTTAATACGTCGCCAGTGAGTTGCGCGACCGCGAACGGCCGCGCGCACCTAAATGACGACGCCTATTTAGCAGGCTAGAGTCTCGTTCGTTACCGGAATTAACCAGACAAATCGCTCCACCAACTAAGAACGGCCATGCACCACCACCCACCGAATCAAGAAAGAGCTGTTAATCTGTCAATCCTTCCGGTGTCCGGGCCTGGTGAGATTTCCCGTGTTGAGTCAAATTAAGCCGCAGGCTCCACTCCTGGTGGTGCCCTTCCGTCAATTCCTTTAAGTTTCAGCTTTGCAACCATACTCCCCCCGGAGTCCAAAATCTTTGGTTTCCCGGAAGCTGCCCGCCGAGCCATTGTAGTAACGTCGGCGGATCGCTAGATGACATATTTACGGTTAGAACTAGGGCGGTATCTAATCGCCTTCGAACCTCTAACTTTCGTTCTTGATTGATGAAAACACCTTTGGCAAATGCTTTCGCTGATGTTCGTCTTGCGACGATCCAAGAATTTCACCTCTAACGTCGCAATACGAATGCCCCCAGTTATCCCTATTAATCATTACCTCGGAGTTCTGAAAACCAACAAAATAGAACCGAGATCATATTCTATTATTCCATGCACGAAATATTCAAGCAGCATTTTGAGCCCGCTTTGAGCACTCTAATTTGTTCAAAGTAAAATTGTCGGCCCACCTCGACACTCACTGAAGAGCATCGCGATAGGATTTTTATATTGAACCGTACTGTTACATACGATTCACCGACGATATGCTCCGCAAACGTGTCAGTATCGCCGCGGAAGCGGCGCACCGACAGCGCGCAGCACAAATGCAACTACGAGCTTTTTAACCGCAACAATTTTAGTATACGCTATTGGAGCTGGAGTTACCGCGGCTGCTGGCACCAGACTTGCCCTCCAATTGTTCCTCGTTAAAATATTTAAAGTGTACTCATTCCGATTACGAGGCCTCGTAAGAGTCCCGTATCGTTATTTTTCGTCACTACCTCCCCGTGCCGGGAGTGGGTAATTTGCGCGCCTGCTGCCTTCCTTGGATGTGGTAGCCGTTTCTCAGGCTCCCTCTCCGGAATCGAACCCTGATTCCCCGTTACCCGTGACAACCATGGTAGTCGCAGAAACTACCATCGAAAGTTGATAAGGCAGACATTTGAAAGATGCGTCGCCGGTACTGGACCGTGCGATCTGCAAAAGTTATCCAGATTCATCAAAATGTTACGACTTCGGACGCGAGGCCCTCCGCCGATTGGTTATGATCTAATAAAAGCACTCATCCCATCGCTGGTCAGAGTTCTGATTGCATGTATTAGCTCTAGAATTACCACAGTTATCCAAGTAACTGAGTAAGATCTAAGGAACCAAAACTGATATATTGAGCCATTCGCGGTATCGCCTTAATACGGCTTGCACTGAGACATGCATGGCTTAATCTTTGAGACAAGCATATAACTACTGGCAGGATCAACCAGGGAGCTGCTGATGTTTCGCGCAATAATGCACAAACACTAGCGCCGCCTCCCGTCCGTCCGTCCGTCCGTCCGTCCACGTCGGACGGGGGCAAGACACATAGTCTAGTACGACGATCGCCTCGCCGGGTGTACCGATGCAGACGTCGCGTATCGTTCATTTATAATATTATTATTATTATTATACAATATACTCTTTAAAGAGTTTTAGAAGCGCGCGCGTGCGCGCGAACGCACACACATTACACAAAAAGTGAACATGTGAACACCCCCCGCGCATCGCTTAACCGCGCCCATATCGAACGTTCTTACACGACCAGACACTCATTATATATCACGATACATCCCGTTGGGATGGTTAGATTCTTTTAGCACGGTCGTTTGATAATAATATCGTTCGCCCGGCGGTGGAGAGCTGTTTGAGAACCCTCAACCGTTTTACGTTTAGACAATTTTCATTATCTGTAAAATTGTTGTGGGTATGAAGAATTTTTGTGCGATCCGGACAATACATATATCCGACCAGTGAACCTCGCGCCGCGCATACTAAGCAACGCAGTCTCTCCAGTTTGACGTCCCGCACCTCGCGGGCGACAGTAAACGAGAAAACGTTACGTTCCAAAGTGCTGCGGCGCGATAATCAATCCCGTCTGTCGCGTTTCGCCTTGCGCAGGTATATTTCAACCGCGAAGCCGCATAATACGCGTAAACTGGGAACAAAGTGCAAAAAAAATTGAATTAAATAAATATATATTATTATCTGTCTTCTGTCTTTTGTCTCTGTACCTACCGGCCGGCGGCGGATATTTAAACAAGTCTAAACACCCCGCCCGCCGCGCCGCCTGAGAGAAGTTAAACTCTCAAACGTCAAATCGGCCAAACCGATCCACCCGTCCGCGCCGCTCTAGTAGTATGAGAGAGTCGCCCCGTGGGGGAGACACTTCTAAACGCGCGCACGCGCTGCTCGTGTTACTACAATAGAGCAGATCGTTAACACGATGTACGTTCGGCAAAAATGCGTACGATTTTAACTAAAATTACCATACTGTACATAAAAAAATATTAAAATACAATATTTTTTTCTTATATACTTGTCATATATCTTACCTTTATTTGTTGTATAGATTTTATATAGTATCATAAAATATGTAATAAGTAGGTAAAAAAAAAAAAAAAAAACATGAAATATTAAATTGTTTACTTTTATTTAATCCCTCTCTTTTATAAACACGATCTAGTATATAATATTTGACTTTATTTAATAAAAATGTAAAAATGTAATGTTGTAAAATTTAATTTCTCCAAATAAACTTATTAATGGTAATATTTTAGTGAGTTGTGAAAAAAAAACATCGTTTTGGGTATCGTATATAATAAATACATATATAAGCATGTAACATTTTTATATTTTTTGTTTGAAACGTTATAATCTAGAACAAGAAATCTAGCTGCACATCATGCGACCATCAATGAGCTAATCACAACGTATGCAATGACCTACTAATGACGCATGCATAGACATACATGAACGCACCTACCGCATGCCGCATTGAGCGATTATCGCGTGGTGCTTGTAGGCATTAATAGTTTTAGCATGCGTGGTGCGTTCAGTTGATTGCTAATTCGTTGAAGAGAAAAATGTATGAGATTGCCGTTTGTGACGAAAATGAACCCGATATCGAGTGTGAGTCGTTTTATATACCGGTGATTGCTGATGTGTCTTCAGTGAACGTGTCGTCGGACGACTGGTATGAGACATTAAGAGGTGAGTGTGGAGATGAGAGATTTAAACTGGACTCCGGTGCTGATATAAATGTATTGTCATTTCAAAGATATTTGTGTTTAGGTTATGACCCAAAAGCAATAACAAATAAACCGAACATGAAATTGCATTCTTATAGTGGTAATATAATCCCTATAAAAGGTATATCTTTTATGAACTGGTGTTATAAAAATAAAGTGTATAAAATGAAATTTGCTATAGCTGACATAAGTTGTGAAAGCGTATTGGGGCGTGATAGCTGTAGTGAGCTAGGATTGATTAAACGCATTCATACTGTTAATTTATCAGAATTTAGTGATTTGTTTGAGGGGCTGGGGTGCCTTCCGGGGCGGTACCACATAGTGGTTGATGAGTCGATTCCGCCGGTAGTGAGTGCGACGCGGAAAGTACCGATAGGCTTGCATGATAAATTGCGGCAAGAATTGGACAGGATGGTTCAGTTAGGCGTCATACGTAAAGTAAATCATCCTACGCGGTGGGTGAGTGCCCTGGTGATAGCGGCTAAGAAGAATGGGTCGCTTCGTATCTGCTTGGACCCCCGCCCGCTCAATTGTGCCGTGCAACGCGCGCATTTCCAACTGCCCACTATTAATGAGATAGCAGCTAAACTACATGGGGCTCAATACTTCTCGGTCTTGGATGCTAGCTCGGGGTTTTGGACTACGCAGTTAGACGATGAAAGTGCAGATTTGTGCACATTCGGAACCCCCTTTGGTAGGTACCAGTACCTTAGGTTACCATACGGATTAAATTGTGCTTCAGAAGTGTTCCATGCTAAAATCAAACAATTATTAGAAAATGTAGATGGCGTTGATTCGTTTATTGATGATATTATTTGTTGGGGTCGGACCAAGAGCGAACATGACGAAAGATTGAATAATTTATTAAAGAGAGCTAGAGAAATAAATTTAAAATTTAATAAGGACAAATGTAAGTTGTGCGTAGAGGAGGTAACATACTTAGGTCATGTGTTTAATAAAAATGGCATGAAGCCTGATCCGGAGAAAATTAGGGCCATAAAAGATATGCCGGCACCTGACGATAAGAAATCACTTGAACGCTTTTTAGGTGCAATTAATTATTTGTCCAAGTTCATCCCGCATTACTCGGAACATATTTTTCCGCTTACCAGACTCCTTAAAAAAGAGTCCGCGTGGTGCTGGGACGCCGTCCATGAGGGTGCGTTTGCTAAGTTGAAAGAGTTGGTTTGCAATGCACCGGTGTTGACTCTGTTTGATGCGTCGCAATCCGTTGTGGTTTCGGTGGATGCCAGCGCGGTGGCGCTGGGCGCCACCCTGCTTCAGGGCGGGCGCCCTGTCGAGTACGCGTCGCACACGCTCACGGACACCCAAACGAGGTATGCTCAAATAGAAAAAGAGATGTTGGCCATTCTATTTGCGTGTGAGAAATATCATCAGTACATATATGGTCAAAAAAATGTCCTCGTAGAAACTGACCATAAACCATTAGAGAGTATATTTAAAAAAGCGTTAAACACGATCCCAGTACGCTTACAGAGAATGATGTTGCGATTGCAAGGTTATGACTTGAGAGTCAGCTATAAACCTGGTAAATATATGTATATACCAGACACCTTATCGCGTGCGCCCCTGCCGGATTTATACGATGACTCCATAAGTAAGTTTGTTGTGTATCAAGTAAACCAGTTAATTAGCAATGTTCAGATGTCAGAATTAAAATTGAAACTGGTCAGTGATGAAACTGCAAAAGATGAGGTTATGTGTCAGCTAACAGAATATATAAATAAGGGCTGGCCACAGCATAAGCGTAATGTTCTGGAACAATTAAGACCATATTGGTCATTTAAAGATGAGTTACATATTATTTCGGGTGTGATTTTTAAAAACGGGCTAGTTATAATCCCGACGTCTTTACGAAACCAAATGCTTAATGTAATTCACGATGGTCATCAGGGCATTGACCGTTGCAAGGGTCGCGCGCGAGAAGTGTTGTTCTGGCCAGGCATATCGAGAGATATTGAGATGTACGTGAGGCGCTGCGACGCTTGTCAGGAATGTCAGAATGCTCCAGCTAGGGAGTCGATGTTACCTATACCAATCCCAGAATTGCCGTGGTATAAAGTGGGAACCGACATATTTGAATACAGAAAACAGTGTTTTCTAATACTGATTGACTATTATTCTGGTTACATTGAAGTGGTACAGTTAAAAAATATAACTTCGATGGCAGTTATTACTATTATGAAAGAAAATTTTGCTAGATACGGGATTCCGCACACAGTAATTAGTGATAGCGGCACACAATACACGAGCAGGGAATTTAATCGATTTAAAACTGAATGGGGATTCGAGCACGTGACATCGTCTCCCTACTATCATCAATCAAACGGAAAAAGTGAAAGAGCCGTGCAAATCATAAAAAAGATGTTGATGAAATCAATTAATAGTGGTACTGATTTTTATCTAGATTTACTAAGTTACAGAAATACACCGCGAGGAAACATAGGTTCACCCGCGCAATTGTTAATGGGCCGTCGACTTAATTGTAGGCTGCCCGTTCATCAAAGTTTGTTAAAACCGGTTAGTCATGACATGCAACATTATAAAGAACTCATTAAGCAACAAAATAAAACCAAAACAAACTATGATAAACATTGCAAAAATCTATCTGAGTTAGGTGTTGGCGATGACGTAATCATACTGGATCACACTAGTACCTACAACAAATAAAATGAGAGGAAAAGTTGTTAAAAAATGTAACACTCCACGTTCATATATAATAAAAAATCGAAAAGGAATGGAGTATCGTCGTAACCGCCGACATCTAATTAAATGTGAGCCGGGAGTGCCGATGCCGGGTGAGAAGTTCGTGCCTCCCCCGCCGCCATGAAGAGTATATATTTTTTCTAGTTATCACTCCAAAGCAGAATGCCCCGACTACGAAACGAGGACGAGGCCGACCGCGGACCCGAGGTAAGCCGAAAACAGACGATGACTCCACCTTGACCTCCCCTTCTATCTTGAGCGGTCTAGTCACACCCGCATACGAGGGATTAACCTTCTCCTGAAGACAAGACTGCCGGTAAAACGCAACTGATACAGTATTTTCATCTCACGAACGCCAATGTCTCGCGCCAGTGTTACTGTTCCGGGCTCACGCACACAATACAATGTATACGTGTTGTGTAGACACACACATACGTGCCTCACCAGGACCTCTTGCTTCGTAGGCAGGGTCACTACCAACTATAGGCTACAGCGGTCGTCGATTAGATAAGAAAAAGATTAGATATTCTAAGCACGGATCCGCGTATGCGACTTTTTAGACATCCGCGGATCCAGCGTGACCCTAAATACGCAACGTCTTTAGGGTCACGCTGGATTCGAACACGTTGCGACTGATTTACAATCGTTGCAAACCTAACGCATCACCAATAGCGAATACGTCTAATCATCAGTTACAGAAACGAAATGAAGATTTTTATTGACAAATGTCATAGAAGACGACGTCACGTCACCTACGGTCTTCCTAAGAACCTGTTTTTACGAGTAGGTGCACGTTATATGGTAACTGTGAATATTGACACTACGGATGGCCTTGTGAATGGTACTACCGGAATATTGAAGGCTATCGATTTCGGTCGACACAAGGAGACAAGTGAAAAGTGATTTATATACCTACTGTATTCTGGCAAATAAATGATATTGATATTGATTGATTACAAATAGACAGTGTGCGCGCTATACAAAATGCTCGGGCATTTTGGTGTTGACAGCGTCTTAAAAAGATATACTGTCATTCAGACAACTCTAAACTATTTGGATAATGATGTTGAAAGTTAGTAAAATGTTGCAAAATACGAAATATCTGAAATTCCGTAGTTTCACCAATAATTTCCGTAGGTCTGGGCACAGGGCCTAAAATCCGTAGATCTACGGACTTTTCCGTAGACGGCAACGCTGGCTCAAATACCGGAGTTCTACGTGACATTTGGAAGGTACACCATGGCTGGTATGTATTTTTTTAATAAAAAAATAAGAATGCGACATTTGTAGTGATAGAATTTCTTAAAAACTTCTCTTTTGTGCTGGTTAAAACTCTTTTATGACCGTCGTAAATCGTTGATTTGAGTGGAATTTCCTAATTCCGATTCCCGTACCACTCGTTCCGATCCGTATTACAATCAGTGACATTTACTAAAACAGCCATCATGTTGGTCATGCCAGGTTTTCCATTTCGTTCCTTCTTAGGGCAGTCCTTCTTAGGGCAGTCCTTCTTGAAGTGACCCACTTCTCCGCACCCATGGCATTTGAAGGTTTTGGAGGTTTTCTGACATCGCATGAGATTCATCATGCTCAGATGATGATGCAGAGAAAAGATCCGTCGTGAACTCTGAGTCAGATAAATCATTTAATGAGTCCAAAGATGGGCTGCTCTCCACGGGATCTAGGTCTGAGGATCTAGTTCTAGTTTTACGGGTTTCAGTCGGTGATGCATTTGTTTCGATTATTTGTGTTACAGTATTCTTACACGGTTCGGCCCTGTCTGTTTTGCGCATGTCTTGGGCACTTGGCGTGCTTATTTTTGGGCAACTTTCCGAAAACTCAGAGATCGGGGATACATACGTGTTGGCATTAACAGCTGTTATGTTCCTTGACGAAGAAACTACGCCGTGATGCGCAAGGACGAGAAGTGGGGCTACAGACGGCTCGACATGAAATACGACCCGGTGCTGGGCATCAAGGTGATGCTCATCGACCTGCTGTCGCCCGGGTACCCCTTCGGGAACGTCACCTGGGAGGCCATTGAGAAGGTAAGTAGATGAGTAGAGTAGAGCACTAGTTACTTAGATACTTAACACGTTCACAGTCCCCATACAAAATGTTTCAATTTTCTTGAACGTCCAAGCAAATTACTTCCATCACACGTCCGTGCTCCACGTTTGGGTCACTATGAAATTACTAGGTACACGAGCGTTTTTTCGATAGAAGAATGAAATCGAACGTATGACCATTTCAATTAAAACCTTGTCGCACTATACGTAAGGTACAATATGCAATGACAGGTGAACTCGTGCTTTCCCGCTCATGGCGCCAGACGAAATGGCGGGCGCCGGAGCTGCCGGCGTCGCGCGCAAAATTTTGAAGCCTCTTAAGACAATAAATGTATGCGGATGTAATTTCAAACAAAATTACAATTTACTGTCAATGCCATTCATGTGCTAGATAAGAATAATATAATGAGGTAACATTCCGCTGCGATTATTACGAAGTCCAAAATAATAAGTGAATATTCTATTAACTCATGAATGTACTAATACGTATTTATGTACTTTTAGCAATAAATGAAGATGGAATTATGTTTAAAAAATAATAAATAACGATATAAAATGATTAGAATAAAACCATTAGTGCCAATGTGGAAATACAGACCTGGTTTAAAAATAAAATAAATTAATTCTTCAAAAACACCAGTCTCTCTACAAAGCGATTTTGTATGAATATATATATTTTTTAGAACATTTAGATGTTGACAGTAACATCGATATATTTATAATTGTCGATAAAATATTTTGCTACGTCAATTTATTATAAGTGCCCCGAATTATCCCAGGTATGTTCATCGGTCATATATTTTAGAAGCGACTTGAACTGCGCCGTGATTGAAGTGGTTTCAAGGTAGTAGCGACTTGTACCACTAATATCATGGTTAGTTTAATTAAGATAATATAGTTTGTGGCAGGCTCAAGGTAGAAGCGACTTGAACTGCGCCGTGATTGGAGTGGTTTCAACCCATACAAACATTTGTTCCTCTCCAAAAACTGGTTCGAACGACATCATAAAAAAATCTTATTCATCATGCCTATTGAAACTAGCACCATGAGTCGTGCCGTGTACCTACTTTGAAAAAATAAGTTGGGTGGGAACTTGATAGGTTACTGCCATACACGCTGTTTGCTAATAGAGATCTCTTCCAGCTAACCTTTGAGCAATTGAGAGGAAGGTAGGTAGAACGAGATAGGCAAACTTATACCGTGTACAAAAACACAGAGAAAATGAAAACAAAACCTAATAGGTATTAATCCTAGACAAATAAAAACATGCCAATACATATATAAATATACAATATGAAATATAATACACACTATCATTATGTAATATATATATCGCAAATATACAATAAATAAATAAATACTATATTCAACCAATTCACAAGTCATTGAAACAACACCGTCAAGTTAATGTCTCATTTTGAAATTACATCACATTTAAAGTTTGTTTGAAGGGGGTAATCTCCGCAACTAACTATCCGATTGTATCCCACTTAACTTTCTGTGTGTCAGTTACCTTTCTTATGTTTACGTTAGTTACCACAGTGGAAGAGCGGTGTCTATTAATACAAGTATTATAGATACTTAAAGGCACCAGCCTATATATTGTTAAATAGTATACGGAGTGTACCAAAAATGGGGTGTGAACCGATCAAAGGCATAACCGGTATCGTGTTCTGATAAGAAAACCCTAATATAATTTTTGAAGTGAAAACTTCTTTAGCGGCGCTGAGCACTTTTTGGGATGGGGAATAATTGTTAAATACGCGACAGAGTTTTGTGACGTCAGATATGAAGGAGGTCACTTTTTGGTCGCTATTCGTAAGAGTATAAAGCCGTTAAACACTTTTTGCAATAGCATATTCTGCAAATAAATTTGTAATAATAGCAACGCGTCCTTCACCGTTTTGCTATTGAGAAAATTCGATTAGTTCGAATTTGGGCGTTATTCCTAAAGAGATAAAGCTTAGAAAAATATTTACCAACGGCAAAAACAAATTGATATTTTGGTCGCCACCGCCGTCTGCTGTGCAAATTCGAATAGTTCGAATTTAGACGTTATTCCTAAAGAGCTTTGAAAAATATTTGGCAATGGCAAAAACAAATTGGTATTGTGTCTGCCGCCGCCCGTCGCACCCAACGCGCCCGCGGCCCGTCCGCCTAAGTAATTGATAATTGTTTATAAATTTGCGTCAAATTCATTTTTAGGGTGACACCGTTTTCAAGATGTCACGTGAACTGATCGAAAAACTGTTACAATGTTATTGAGTTTTCACTTCTGCCGGCACTCCCGGAGTGCAACCCGGTCTTTTTTTTTGGACGCGATTTTTTTTTACATTTGGATGGAGCAGGTCGCCCCAGTCGGCCAACGCTCCATACAAATGTAAAAAAAAAACACGCTTCTTTTTTTCTTATCAGAACGCGATACCTGTTATGCCCTTGATCGGTTCACACCCCATTTTTGGTACACTCTGTAAGTTATTTTCATAGTTTATCTGAACGCAGCGTTCCAACCGCCCGCTTGCCCCGATGCTAATAACGCGTAGGGTGACAAGAAAGTGCCAGCAGATATTGTCCTCAATTTGTTTGGGAGTAAGTTCCTGCTTAGGATTCGAGCGACGTCGGACCGGGCTTATGAACACCACCAATAAGAACAACAAAGTTGAGGATGTCAGCCGATTAGCCCACAGTCACGTTATCATCCCTTTTTTGGCCAAGTAAATATATTTTCTTCACAAATACGGCGGGTGTTTACCGCATATTGTTTCGGAGTACAAGGGTTAGGTTTGGTACTGGATTTGTTAGCCAATTTGTTGAGCCTTGTTAACAAGAACCTAACCAAAGGATTTTATTATTTTAAACACTTTAAAAAAACTGGCTGTGACAGACGGACAGCCTCCGAGTGATCGCATATGTGTTCCGTCGGACCAATTTTGGTACGGAACACTAAAAACAGCTTATTATTAGCTATCTACTAAAATTATTTCTTGTAGATGCAAGGCAGAAAATGGTTGCTACGGCGTAGCACATGGAATCACGTTTTAAACATATCTAAAAATCAGTTTAAGTCCTTTGTAAAGCAAACATTGAAAAATAGAGCATAATAGGGAATATTCATGACATTTTTTTATTTTTTTTATCTATTCTATAAGTAATTATATAACCGGAAAAAAATATAACACTTTCACAATATTATTAAATAAGCTAAAAAAAAAAATTAAAATTACTATCATTTTCGGACGATCAAAACGCCACCATTTTGGCGCGCTCATTTGTGACGTCACCGTGCAGCTTAGTGCACGGCGGTTCTTAAATAAATTAACAACAAAGTGTTTGTACATATAGACGGCCGTGCGTAGCGAGGTCGGATAGTTATGAGCTTATGAGGCTGGCAACCCGAGGTATGTATAGTGTTTTTGTCAAACATGCAATGAAATAAATTAAATAAAAACTCCAAGAAATCAAACTTTATACCCTTTTTCACGAAACAAATTTTTAATCAAATATTTTTGTTTCGTGTTATTTTTAACGAGGAAGTTACCCCGATCATTTTATAAACGATATGATACAGAGACAGAATATAATGGAAAAATAAACCATCTTCGTCTGTAGCCCCCGACAGGATTCGAACCTGAACCTTTAAATCAAACTTTAATTTTCATGGATGAAAATGGAAATTAAAAAAGACCATCTTACACACATTATGTGTAAATTGTATTGTATTTGTACTCCCTTTGTCTCTGTGTGTCTTTTGCGTAGTGAATAAATGTCTTCTTTCTTTCTTTCTTTTATCTTGCCGGCCTAGGCCTCCAATTTTGTATGAAATCAATAAAATTTCGTGTTTGATTCTCGGCTCAATAATACATCATTAGGTTTTTGGTGATGCGATGCAATTTAAAGATAGTAGGTAAGTACCTTATATTTGAAGTAAGGAAAAACATGCACCAGGGGGTGAACACTCCAATAATTGACACCCACCCTGCTCGTCACCTTTATTTCCATGAATTGAGATTGCAGTCTATTGGGGTTTTGTCGAGCACTGGATTATTTATGCCAAACCTAAAGAAGATTAATGAGAGGGTCCCTCCTCCTTGCATCGGTTTCCTCATTACTAAGGGTAGTAGTCATGTCTCTGGTTTTTGTTTCTCGGGTAATGTGTCTCTACCTATTTGTAGCCGAGTGCAGAGCGTCGCGAACTGTTGTACAGGGCTGCGCGAATTTGGTCTGTCCAGCGTATCGGGTTTCTGCCTCTTGGCCGCTTGCCTTCCGTTTTCCCAGTAAATTGGTAATGAGATGGTAGCAGTTAACAAAATGAACATAGAATTCAAATTTAAAACGAATGAATGCCGTATCATTAAAAACGGCCTGAAAAAGGGGCGGCTAACTCCTGGATTTCCTGTAAGTACATCCCCGGGCGTTTAGGCTTGTTCGGCATACCTAAACAGGGCATTTGTTAACAGAGAACCTTCTGCACTTAGTACTATTATTTATTCCGTGGGTGGACAACGGACGCTAAAATTAAAAACAGATTTACAGAATTGTTGACAGGCGGAGTCAAGGCTCTAGTCATTAAGCACAATCATTAAACTTGTTTGTGGCTCTGACTGTTATTCACTAATCCACCACCTCAACCAGTGTAAGCCAGACCTCCAAACAACCACTGTTATTACGAATCCTGGCGTCAAGATATACTAGTGGAATCGTAACCATCCGTATCTTCATGATATAATTGCAGTGCCGCAACATGTCACCTTCTATGTTCTTCTTCGGAATGTCACCGGTTTCGTAGAACTTGAGACGGTCTTCTACTTGTTGGCGGAGTTTCTCGCCGAATATTGTTGTTTGGTTTTCTGTGGTTCAAAATGAAAAACATTTAGAGATATGTATGTCACTACTGAGCATTCTCAGGCAGGAAAACCGCTAATAATCTATAAAGTGAAGTTCGTATTGTAGGGAAATACAAAATAGTTATAAACCCCATTTTTTTATGGTCAAAAAGCATCCATCTTTAAATAATTATGATATGTCAAAATAAAGTTTAAGTGTGTGTTTCCCGAGTATTATAGGAGTTGCGTGTTGCCACACCGAGCAAATCGCTGTACGTGTCGCGCCAGAATTACTCCGCCGCGGCTGATGACATGGTGCAGTATATTCGCTGTGTAACTAGTTTAAATAAATACCAAAGCATTTTTGCCCAAGCTAAAACGGAGAACTTTGTCCGCTCCGCTCGCTCGTTCAATAATAAATGTGGGATCATTCTAGGTCACATGGATGGTAGGCGAGCCCAGGGTAGGGCACCAACGAAATGGTCTGGTGGTACGGAGTGCGGGTAGGTAAAAGAAAAGGGGGAGGGGCTTCACATTCCAACGAGGTCCACAGATATTGTAAGTTAAAGCCGAGTTATAGGCTAAAACGGTCGTCAAAGATGATTCAATATCATTAACATTATGCTGAACCAGAGGCTCTAAGTATAAGTTTTACCGAAACAAAACGTTACGGCCGCGTTTGCGTTTAGCTGTCAAATCCCATATTTTGGGGTAAAACGCAAACGCGATCGTAAAGTTTTGTTTCGGTAAAACTTACACTCATCTTTCAGAGTTCTGCCAACCTAACTCATAACAGTCATAACCAGGAACCCAACAGGTACAGGGTGGGATAATTGTGGTCTAACGCTTCAATGATCGGAGGGTATGTATAAAAGGTTCTGCAGCCTATTTTCCTGACAATTAATGCGCTAACGACCGGTCGGACAGCTCAAATGTTTGCCCTTACCGGGATTCGAAATTCGAACCCAGGACCTTCAGCATCGTAGGCAGGGACATTACCCACTAGGCTAACCTGTCGTCACCTATGGCCACCGGTGGATAAATGAAATCCCTTCCCTCCCTGAATCCCTTTGTTTTGCTGCCACGCACGCAGCAATTGTAGGTTATAATATATTTAAGTATTAATTATATCGTTTACTTATACATACATATTTAAATTTTGTGCCAAATGCCTATTTTGACTTTGTTTTTGTATCTATCTATCTATCTCTATGTAACTATAAACATCTAAACATTCGACTAACAATTACGCTCAACTAATCTCAGCTACCTTATGGTTCACAGAATTATGTAAACCATTCTAACCCAATAAGTGCAAGGGAGCCCCGGGCCTGCATTATAGTGTCAAGTTTCATGCATATTGATGCACCCGCCACCGGCGATGGGGCCGACAGTCTCCATATCCTGGTGCAAATACATTACTTTATTCAGTTTGTAATGGCTCAGCTCTGGATTTTATTATGATTCAATACGCTTTCGCCGAAAACGGTGCCGGGGTCCGGCGCGCCGACAGGCGGCGGCAAACACAATACCTTTTTTTTTTTCCATTGCCAAATATTTTTCAAAGCTTTATAACGTCTAAATTCGAAATATTCGAATTTACAAGAATAGGAGATGGCGCTGCACGGTGGCGACCAAAATATTGTTCTTTTTCAATTTCTTCGAATCTGGAGTTTATGAAAGTCATTGAGTCATGGATATCTCGCATTGTTTGTTTCAGTGGCTCCAGCTGCCTGTTTACGATACTGAGCATATTATTGTTCAACTCTTTTACCATTGAGCTCAACTCCGATTTAATAACTTCTTGCACTATCGCGCGCAGTTCAACAGAGCTCGCGCTCGCTGTCTCGGGTGAGGCGGGGGCAGGCCGCTTGTTTCCTCTAGTTGTATTCACGTTCCGCACAGGGGTTATATCTTGCTTAGAAGATTTAGGTTCGCTATTTGTGCACATCGGGCACTTCCACTGAGCCGGTACAAGAGCCGCTTTGTTGATGCCTGACGTTGTGAGGCACGCGACGTGATATGCAAGATCACAACTGACGCAATTAATCTTCGGTTCGTCCTTCGCGCCATTATTAGTAGTCGTGCCATCAAATTTACCAGGCTTCAAGAAGCTGGTAAACACCATCAGCACTCAAGAAACATGGGAAGATGAGCTTTTGGAACGCGTAAGCTCGTACAGAAAACTCATCAATGTCACAGCTTATGTGCTCAGGTTCGTGAGGAACATCAGGTCGCCTAAAGAGGAAAGAAACCTAAGAGCGAACCTTTCACTCAATGAAACTCGCGAGGCAACTAAGCACTGGATCAGAAAAGCTCAACTAGACTCATACAGAGAGGAAATCATAATGGTCAAAAAAGGAAAACTGGTATGTAGATCACTTCAAAAGCTCAGCGTGTTCGTAGACGACCAACAATTCATCCGTGTCGGAGGACGATTACGGAAATCGAAGCTTTCGTATGGCGCGAAGCATCAATATCTCATACCTAAGGACCATAGGTGGACTCAGCTACTAATCGAGCACCATCATAAGGCGTATTGTCATGCGGCGACAAATGCACTCATCGCAATACTCAGACAAGAATATTGGATACCGTCTATAAGACGGCAGGTTTCAAAGGTCATCGGTAAATGTATGAAATGTTTCAGATTCGACGCCACAAGTCAACCGCCAATCATGGCAGACCTTCCAGCTGATAGGATAACAGCTGTGAGGCCATTTGCGGGAGTAGCTACAGATTTCGCGGGGCCGTTTCTGGTCAAGAGTAGCTTGCTTAGGAACGCAAAATCTGTTAAAGCATATTT